>WAAD01011246.1:24515-113531 GCA_013389945.1 Fregata magnificens | reverse complement strand
GCTGGTGGAGGGTCTAGAAAACAAGTCTTATGAGGAGCAGCTGAGGGAACTGGGGCTGTTTAGCCTGGAGAAGAGGAGGCTGAGGGGAGACCTTATCGCTCTCTACAACTACCTGAAGGGAGGTTGTAGCGAGGTGGGTGTTGGTCTCTTCTCCCAAGAAACTAGCGATAGGACGAGAGGGAATGGCCTCAAGTTGCGTCAGAGGAGGTTTAGACTGGACATCAGGAAGAATTTCTTTACCGGAAGAGTGGTTAGGCATTGGAACAGGCTGCCCAGAGAGGTGGTGGAGTCGTCATCCCTGGAGGCGTTCAAAAAAGGTGTAGACGTGGCACTCCAGGGCCTAGTTTAGGAGTCATGGTGGTGTTAGTTGATGGTCGGACTTGATGATCTTAGAGGTCTTTTCCAACCTTAATGGTTCTATGATTCTATGAATTACTCCACACTTATAAGAGTCCAAATTAATTATTTCGCTGGACAGAGACAGGCATGTTACTAAATCCCTTTCCACAGAGAGAGAATTTCCCGTCTGATCACACTGTGGCTTGTAGCACTGCACAGAACACCTTCAAAGCACTGCATGGCCACTGATAATCATCAATGACGCTGAAAGGTATCGTTGGTATTTTGTTGATGGGAAGAGAAGAGAAGACGAGACAATTCTTTACTGTGAGGGTGGTGAGGCACTGGAGCAGGCTGCCCAGGGAAGTTGTGGATGCCTCATCCCTGGAAGTGTTCAAGGTCAGGTTAGACGGAGCTTTGAGCAACCTGGTCTAGTGGAAGATGTCCCTGCCCGTGGCAGGGGGTTGGAACTAGATGATCTTTAAGGTCCCTTCCAACCCAAATCATTCTACGATTCTATGGAAAGAGCTTAGATTTGGGTTTATACAAAGGTGATGGGCTGCCAGGAGCAGCAGGTTAGAAACCAGCAGCTCAGGCTCAGTCCTACAACCTGGGGATGTATCTCTTTGATTCAGGAATCGGGGGAAATTCTCAGTCTCGAGAACAGAAGAGAAAAATATGATGCATGCTCTAAAAAGTTGCCATCAGCACAGGGAGCAGAGTAGGTCCATCTTGCTTCAGCCCTGAGACTGGACGGACTGGAGAGGCTGCTTTTGTCTCGCTTCTTCGGCCAAGTTTGCCAGCTCATCCCTTCTGAAATAATCATATGAAGAAGATCCTTTCCACACCTGTTCTTCAGCCAGTGTCCAGCGTCCTACTTCTTATCTCTAAAAACGTGGACCTCCAAAATCCAGCATGCAAATCTTTGGGAGCTGCTAGATCCAAGGCATTTGGTGCTCCCCAGCAACTATTTCTGTGCTCCATAAGCGGGTCTGAAAATACACTGATGGATAGAGACGCATCGCAGAATCAAGAGGTCTGAATAGCTCCTGGGAAAGCATAATATGCATATTCTGGAACGTTGACTTCTTCAATTACTGACATTTTTGATGGGAAATTATTCCTCAAAAAGAAGAAAAAAGCTGTCTAGACTCAGACTCGTAGCTTGGGGGTGGATTTTTTGACATTCACAACTCTTTTTAAAGGTGACAGCGAGGAAGTGAGCAGGTATAGACTGGAAGGGACAAAAAACCCACCTCAAACAAGCTGATATTGGCAAACAAACAATACAGATCCATGCCTATCTTCCACCTTTGATTACTTTTTGTTTAATTTAGATCATAAGCTCCAGGGCTCAAAATCTGTCGGGAAGCATGATGAAAACACCACATTTGACAGCTGTAAATTATTCCACTCACCTAGTTCAGGGTTCTTTGTTTTCCCTAGAAACAAGGCCAGAATAAACCAGCAAAGTATGGAGTTGGGCTATCTGACGTTTGTGTTCGTACAGTAAGGACATCACCTAAAAATCTAATTTTCGTTCTGAAACAGAAGCGCTGCCTAGATAAGAAAAATCACATCAACCAAAGCTGTGAATTTAATCAAATACGGTAAAATGGATGCAACCCCTTTTCAGGACATACTGATTTGGAGTCATTTTTTACTGGCTACATTAAATCAGCTTGGTTTAAACTGTAGCAAGCTACTCTGGAAGCAAACTAAGCACCCTATAAACTTTGCACTAATGCAGCCGTGCTTATTTAGAAAATAGTTAAACAAAACTTGGCTCAGTAGGCATGACCTACATCTGTGGATAGCCACGCAGAAGTCAGTTAACCCACCTTCTCGCTGACTTTACACCCGTGAGACTGCAGGTCTTCCCGCGTTGTGTAGTTAATTGTAAAGTACTTTGAAGGTAAGTGCTGTGTTAGCACCAAGCCTTAACTGCTAAGTTGGGTCTAAATTCAGGAGGAAAACACAGACCAGCACTAAACCCTCTTCCTTCTCTCTAGATGAGAGCTACCCATGCTTCAACACACGCCAAGCATTTTACAGTCGGCCCCGTCTCACCATGTTGGGCTGCCATCCTTCGACGTTGACGCAGCGATCGATGCACCACCAGAAGTCGTCTTCGGATTCTCCCTTCCAGGCGAAGACGGGGAACCCTGGCACAGAGAGGGAGACGGGTGCTAACACAGCCTTAGCAAATCCCTTGGGGATCGGCTCTCCCTACGTCCACGCGTGATGAACCAGGCTCCCGACACCACTGCAGTCTTGCTTGCAGTCTGATTTTTCAACATCTACCTTCTAGAAGAAGCTTCAGAGATATACATTGAAGACACACAGGGAAGGCAGCAGATAGGAGTCAGCTTTAGCCTTCCTAATTTCTTCCTCTCCCCCCAAGAAAAAGCTCTAGTCACCAGACGAGAGGGCAACACACTCTCAAGAATAACATTTATTTGCAAAGTCAAGCTTTTGCTGCGAGTTAGATGTCCTACCTTCCTGTTAGGCACGTTAGCCACAAATTTACTTGAATGTATTCTGGCTCATGAGCAATTATTATTCAGCTTCAGTGAGCAAGACCAGGTAACAGGCAAGGTGGTGGGTTTGGCTTCTTCTGGGTCTCCCAGCTCTCACAGCAAAATCCCTGGCCTTACCCAGGTAAAACAGGATTTGAATTAAGGCATCTCCCAGGTGAGCAGCAACATGGACAGCTTCTGTTTTCTGAATTATGTCCCCCCCAAATTCTCTCTTTCATGCCTTTTAGCCAAAGTTATGACTCAAATTTATAGAACTGAAATCAAATTTAGCTTAGCTTCTTTTAGCAGAATAACTTTCAGGTTCACACAGCCCTGATGCCTAATAATGTGCATCATCATCAGTTGTACTGCATACTTTTATACTCCAGAGAAAAAACATTCTAAGATTTTCAGACCAATGGAAGGGATTGATCTTGTGCTGTTTAACTCCTATAGGTTTATGCTAAATTGCAGAGAATGAAGGAAAAAAACTATAAAAGATGGTAAATGAGCTAAATATGATGGGACAGTGAGAAATATTTTTAAAACCAGAAAGAACAAAGAGGGTGAAGTTTCCTACCACTCTCAGCAAGGGCAGCAGCCACTTCATTAAGAGTAGAGTAGATGTTGCACGCAGCCCATCGGCACTGTGCACCCAGCGCACCAAGAGTCTCCATTAGGACCTGGATTTAAAAAAAAAAAAAAAATCAGAAAGAGCAATGCAAAGAGCAATATACAACTTGGATTTTTATTTGCTATTTATGGGAAAGCCTCTGGGGGGTATCTGAAGTTGGTTTTAAGCAGCATCAGGGTCGTTAGAGTTGCACAGAAAACAATTTTGCAATGACTTTTTTGTTTTACAATTTAAAATGGATGAAGTAAATGAGAACTTCAAAGTATATTATATGTGCAGCATATATATGTGTGTGGGTATATATATATATTAACCACTCGGGGTCTATTTTATAGCCTAAGCAGTGAAAAATCCCTGTCTAGAGTTTATTGATGGCGTCTTACCGCTGTCTGCGCTGTAATGTGTGTGCAGCCCACAATCTTAGCCCCAGCCAGCGGCTTCTCTCCCTGAGCTCTCTTCCTCAAAGCCATCAGCGCAGGCATTTCTGAAAGGCAAAAAGGAAATGAAGTCCAACAATGCGATGGAAAGAGGGATGAGCACAGAAGAAACAGCCAGCATCACTTCTTGCCCTGCTATCTGGTATCCCTATAAATTTCTAGAGCTGAGGCAGCTTCAGAAAAAGCACAACCCTTGAGAGCAAGGATCAAGTAAGTCATGGCACAGCTGAAAAGGACCCAATAACCCTCTGAGGTCTTTTCCTACTATTTAGGATGTAGCATCATCACGTTTTCAAATTTCTACCTGTGAATGCCTAAGTGAGGCTGCAGGAAAATCTGCTTCAGACTGAGGAGGACTTCGGACTCGCTGCTCTGATCAGCCTCTCCAATATCCCTCCAACTACCTAAACACTGCATTGCCTTTGCTACGGATTTTTGGAGGCAATCACGCTAAAACAAAGTTGCCTAATTTATTTGATGGATTTAACCTTTTCTACTGATTTTAACAAAATGCATTTGACTATAGAGTAGTCCTTCAGCAGTTGGTTGGTTGGAGCTACACGGCATAACCCTGTAAACTCCTTTCCATCCCACAAAATCCCACAAAAGTTTTCCCATCTCCCACAGGAACGTTGCCAAGAAATCACCTATATACTGAACCTCGCAAGAAGAGGATTTGGGGGAAGGAAGAACCCCACAAGACAGCCTAGGACAACGTGGAGCTTGAGGAATGCGCCCCATTTACCTTGTTCAGCAATTTCAATCTCTCGGCGCCCAAATTCTGCCTGCTTTATGTTTTTCACACAGAAATCACTGCTGCCTTTGGAGTTCTTCTGCTGCTTGTCCCGGGGGGAGGTCTCATCATCAGAGCTGTCTGTGTAGGAGGCAGCTGGAAGAAGAAAAGGAGGTCAAAGACAGAACAAAATATTCCCTAAAGCCAAACCAACTGCAGTGGAAGGGCGCAGATGATCTGCTGAACGTGTCCATGGATGTGCTTCTCCATGTGCACGTGCCAACCCACTCCGTCCTCAGCTGGGATCTCTTCTTCTCCTTACAATGACCATTTCCCCACAGTCAGCTTTTACCTGCAACGACCTCCTCACTCTCATCTACCTCTACTGCAACACCACACCAGACGGAATTAGCTTGAGCACTGCCCGTGTCCCCCACGGGGTCATCTCCTCATGCTTTGCAGCTCCTCTGTGGCCTTCTCCCATCTCTCTTCCCAAATGTTAAGCCTTTACAGCTCTAAAATAGCCAACAAAAATGCCTATGAATGTTTTCAGTACGTCCAAAACATTAAGAGTTGTAACTTAAGACAGGATAGATACAAGACCCTATTTCATTTTAAACAACATCATGGCGTTATTTCAGTTATGGTGGTACTCCCAGCCCTTGGATTTGCTCAATTTCAACGTTCCTCAGTAAGGGCAATGGCCACAAGTTGCTGCTTGGGAGGCTCACACGGGCTGGTAGGACAAAACTTCTTCATCAGGAGGATAATGCAACATTGGCACAGGTTGCCCCGAGAGGTGGTGGATCTCCATCCTTGGAGGACTTCAGGAATTGGTTAGAGAGAGTCATGGCTCACCTGATCCTGTGCTGGCAATGTCCTGCTCTGAGTGGGCAGGGGTGGTGGTTCTTTCCAACCAACATCTCTGTACATCTACAGACAGCTCAATCCAGCCCTTGGATTTCCCCCTTCTTTTCTATTATAAATAACAAACATTTGGAGATGTATTTAATGTTTTGCCTTTCTGGATCTTCTTTAACACCTCCTCCCTCTTGCTCTTTTGATAAGAGAAGAGGAAAAAAGATGGTACCACTTCCCTCCGTGGTAAGGAGCCTACAGGGGATAGCACACATACGGTCTCACAGAATCAGATTATGCTTCTTGTTTAAGATGATATATGGGTACGGGGCGTGGATGTGCATGTGAACACAGAATTAATTACAGTTGCTGTCAGTAACTGTCTTCCTTTCCTATCAATATCCTCCAAACTTTTGGTCAGGCAACTAGTCTATGGCAGACAGATGGAGATTTACTGAAGAGCCCTTCATGGAGCTAGAAATCCCCCTTCCCATTTATTCTGATTACTAAAATCACATGCAGAGTCCATTTTCGATTTGAGCCGCGATGAATTAGCCACCACTTCTGCTTCCACTTTATCAGGATCAGCTGAGAGACTATTTGTGCCATGTTTTCCTCTGGAATATGCCCCCATGTGGGAGACCAGACCTCTTTCATCTTCTAGGGCATCAGTAGTCAAAGCAACACGTAAGGCTTAGAGATGAACTAGGAAGCACTCCTCTTTCCCTTCCAGAGACAAAGCACCTGGAGCGTGGGGCTCTTGGTCCAGCGGAGCTCCTCACTACCATCATCACCACTACCACCGCCTCCTCCTCTTCCTCCTCCTCTCTGGCAGGAGCCACAACTTGGGACCCAACTCAAGAGCCTCATCCACATGGCCATCCCCCATTCCTCATGAAATTGCCCTGAAGTTTTACTCCAAGTCTTTACTCTCCAGATCATGTGGTACTTCTAAAATGAATGTGAGACCTGGCGTCAAATTATTTGTTACAGCAGAAGAGGACCACCTTTGTAGAACGGCACTATCCATGACAGCCTCAGTGGAGCTGGCCAATATGCATCGCTAGCAAACGATGTGTGTCTGTGAAGGCATCACATAAGATGATGAGCTCTCGTTCTTTCATGACACCAGAAAAGAACTGGTTAAATCTTTACCTAGGAAATGCTGCATAGTCAAACTCAACAGCTACTGGCTTTGGGTGATGTGTTGCTGCACATGTGAGCTAGCTTCTCTCCCAGGCACAGTCTCCAAAAGGGAATGACCTACACCAAACACCCAAGGGAGTTGTTCTACCCAACAGTCAGTACAGATTCCCAACTTTCTACCCCAATTCTGTGCCAAAGGAATTTGGTAGCACAAAGGGTGAGCGCTTCTTACCCAGTGTCATAGGAAGAATGGCATGGTTGAACCCATGGTCTTATCACCACCCACCAGTGCTCCCAAAGAGCTGCAGCTTTCCACAGGCATCCAGACCTCAAGTGAAGACTGATACTGAGAGTCCCTTCAGAGAACTTGGAGTAAAGGCAAACCACCCCTCCACCCAGCATTTCAATAGCTCTGTGAACATTTTCAGGCCAGAAAACCCAAACCAAGGAGTTAAACCCTTCCCCCCCAGCATGGCCATGGGTTTGTCTTTCCTGCAGCACCCAGCAAGCTGATTACTTTCTCTTCTGGCTCGCATGAAGCGGCTTGAATGATCCCAAGGAAAAAAAGCTTAGCGCTGTCGGTGTGCCAGGCTCCCCAAGACCCGCTCGGGTCTTAATCCGCTTACAGAGGAGAATTATGCATTGCTGAAATTTCTCTGCAAAGACTCCATCCTCAGCGGGGTGCGAAAGCCAAGTCCGACCCTGCAAACAACATGCTGACGGCAATGTATTTCTGAATTTGTGTTCACAATCCCACAGCAGCTCTTGAAGGACTGTGAACCTGGCTTAATAACAAAAGAGCACCTTATATAATACCAAGCTCTTGTGTATCAAGGACTCCAGAAGGATTAATTAGTTAAAGGAGGATTATTTCCTTGAAGACAGCTAATCCATGCAGAAGTTTCTTTAAAACCATAGATCTTGGTACTGGGGGCTGAAAGTAATTTTTTTAAACAAAAAAACCCGCCTAGATGGTAGCCGGATTTTCATATGCAGATGGTTTTTACGTCTGTATAATATATAACAGTGCGTATAGCACTATGGTAATTAAACTAATATTGTTAGCGTAGCATAACAGCGTACTAATATGTAATAGTAAATTTTGCCCTTGCTTTCTTGTAAAATGAAAAACAAGTACAGAAGGGAAAGGATTCCTAGTACCTGTAATCTAGAAATATCCCATTAACTGATGGGATAGACAGGCTCCTAAATATCGTCTCAAATCACCCAAAAGTTGATTAAGAGAAGCTTCATAACCGGGGCTGGCATTCCGTAGAGCTGCGTAGTATATTAATATAAACAGTATTATTTCAAAGAAAATGACATGAAAACAGCAGCAGGTCTCAGGCACTGTTATCCAGTGGAAAAATGTTGGGGGGGAAAAGGAGACACCTGCAGCCCATGTCCTAATCCAGCAAAGACCACGTCAGAGCCTAATTCAGCAAAGTTTAGCTTTGCTAATATTTTAGATGAGGATCCACTCATGTCTCTAGTATTGGCATCGGTACAGGCAAAAAAGGGGCAACCTGCCCGTGTTACAGCCCAACTAAAAAGACAAACCTTGTTTGTTTTCTGCACAACCTTTTGAAAGTTATGAAACAGCATGAGGATGAAGTCAATCGCCTTTAATTAAAGATATTACTGTTCTAATCTCATTTCAGTGCCCACATAATGTGTATGCGGTGCGTAATACACAATGCTGAGCCCTTTAGTATTCAAAGCACTGGGCTGATATAAACCAGCTGATCCCCAAAAATCTTTGTTTGAGCAGATAACAATTATCTGAGTTTTGCAGAAAGGGAAAGAACAGTTACCAAAATTTAAGCGATTTGCCCAGCGCAACGCCAAAACATCCCCTCAAATCCAAAGCTGAGCCGTCAGGTCGGTGCCTTTCCCTGGTTTGCAATAGCAGATGCTGTTACACACCACGGCGCGTCCTTGGGCGTATAAACCACCCCCAAATAGCACAGAAAACAATTAATTTCCCCATTGAGAAAAATTACTTGTTTTAAATGAAGTGGAACAACTACAGAAAATGGGCGGCTTATGGCAACAGTAATGAGATAAGAGACTTTTACTTCTAATTTGAAGAGTCAGATCAGCACGGATGGTTACTGTTTTCATTCTTTGTACTTTACAGCTACCAAGCAATAAAGTTTTCGTGTTCAATGGTGTCTCTGCTCATTTTTCATTGAACCACAGAATGGTTTGGGTTGGAAGGGACCTTTAAAGGTCATCTAGTCCAACCCCTGCCATGAGCAGGGACGTCTTCAATGAGACCAGGTTCCTCAGAGCCCCGTCCAACCTGACCTTGGATGTTTCCAGGGATGGGGCATCTACCACCTCTCTGGGCAACCTGGGCCAGTGTTTCACCACCCCCATTTTTCCCATTATTGCTTCCAGCAAAGCCCAGCTAGCGATGCATTGCATCTTGGAGTAGCTGCTCCACATCGGAGCTTCACAGATTGTATGTATTTTGGAGTCCAGCTGATGATTTGATAGAACTTTTCCAGTTTTGATGGGCAGGAAGAGCAAGAAGACGCTGGCTGTTTGCAGAGATGCTGCTTCCACATCCAGGCCTCTCTTGCATCACTAAAATGGCACAGGCACCTCCCCATCATTTTGGGCAGAGATGCTGGGACGACTGCCTTCCCATCAAGCACGTCTCAGGAAGGAGTCACCTGGGTTTCGCTCACTCATGCCCACCACCTCCAAACCTTGGGACCTCCACACACCTCTTGTGCGTCCAAAGAAGAGCAACGAAGCTGGTGAAGGGTCTAGAGCACAAGTCTTGTGAGGAGCGTCTGAGGGAACTGGGGTTGCTTAGTCTGGAGAAAAGGAGGCTAAGGGGAGACCTTATCGCTCTCTACAACTGCCTGAAGGGAGGTTGTGGCGAGGTGGGGGTTGGTCTCTTCTGCCAAGTTAACAAGCGATAGGACAAGAGGAAACAGCCTCAAGATGCGCCAGGGGAGGTTTAGATTGGATATTAGGAAAAATGTCTTCACCGAAAGGGTTGTCAAGCACCGGAACAGGCTGCCCAGGGCAGTGGTGGAGTCACCAGCCCTGGAGGTATTTAAAAGACGTGTAGATGTGGTGCTTAGGGACATGGTTTAGTGGTGGACTTGGCAGTGTTGGGTTTACGGTTAGACTCGATGATCTTAAAGGTCTTTTCCAACCTAAATGATTCTATGATTCTTCCCCTCCATTATCATCTCTCTGCTCCTCATGCTGCTTCTTTTCCAGCCTCTTCCCACCCCAGGAGGGCTTAATGGGTTCTTTAGACTGTGCTACTGCTCAGCCCTAAAAGGAGAATGACAGCGATCCACGCTGAGAGGTACTAATGGGATTTATCTACCCATCCTGCAACCGTCCTGAGAACAGAAGTCTTCCGTCTTGACTGTCAGCCTAGCAGCTTTCATTAGGAGGGAAATATAATACTTTCACAAGCTAGTTAATTGCAATTGCTGATGCTTTAGCAGGAGATGCTAAGTGCAAGGGGTGGAGGAGAATTCCCCGAAGTTGCTCCAAGTTCTTTCAGCTGTGAATGGGGAGCAAACATGATGACATTAGCCAGGCTAATCAGCCTATTAGTCTTTAAAAATGACAGTCATAAAATATACCCTGCTGATTAGATATCAGATGGAGTTGTAAAACCTGTGCAACTGTTATATTAATCACAGACCTGTATTAGAGAAGCCTAATTGTTAATGCCAGCTTAAAACACGCTACCAAAGCTGATAACGTTACAAACATAATCCAGGTGGCTTACAAAGTGCAAACGGAGCGCAGTCTGATGTCTCTCTGGAGAGGACATGGCACGCATTGCTCCTCGAGTTCTCCTAAAAGCCCTTTGCATGGAAATACAGCCACTGCAGGGGTGATGGGTCACCCAGGTTGTCCCCAGCCTTGGGGGCGTTCCTCCAAGCTTCTGGAGGAGGCTCTGGAGGTTCCTCCAAGCATGCAAGAAGCAACCCAAGAGTCAGGAAAGGAGACAAAGAACAGTTGTTCGTTCCATAGGAATGAGGAGGAAGCCATTGGACTGTGCGTGGCTTTCACTTTTCGTGTGCGCAGGATCAGATCACAACCTCCAGCAGTTGCATCTTCTGCAAATGGGCACCTGCCTCTGCCAGGAGCAGAGAGGACTGGATAACCACGACTTTTCCACCAGTTACCTTTGCTCTTCTAAACCTGGGTTGTTGAAAAACGTGAAAAGCTTGTAGGTCCTCATCTAGCGTGTTTCACATGTAGCGCACAGGCAACGATCTCTGTTATGGGCAATGCACTACTGCCACAAAGCCACTTGGTATAGATCTGCTCATGTTCATCATACATGGGAGGTTTTATCCTGTTTGCTCCCAACACGTACTGTGACAGGACAGGCACAAGAAGAGGGATGTTCCCTACAGCTTCAACAGTCAAGACCTACTAGGACTTCAGATGGGCATCAACTTCAGCTGTAGTTGTCAGCTACATCCACCCTGGGAAATAAAAGAGGCGAGGGACTGGTCTCCGGTGCTGGGGCTGGCTGGTGTGGCAGAGCTCGGCTCACATCCATCCATGCACACAACTGGACGGCGTGGACAGCCCTGTGTGAGCCCACGGGCTCTGTCCTGCTTCCTTCAACAGCAGACACGCAGCTGGAAGCTGCAGGTGGGATATGGCCAAAAACACCCTTGTACAAGCAGATGTGGGTGGACTGCCTTCAGATTTGATTTTTGGGCACAGGCTTTCAGCATGCAGAATGGGACCTGTCCATGGCCAGCAAACTCTGCAACCAAAACCCAACTGTAGCTCACAGCACGTCATCCACCCCAAAACAGAAATATTTCTTGTTATACACAAGGTATCTAGCTGAGAGGGTCAGGGTAGGATGCACCTTTGAGCTCTTGTGGTCTCTGATGCTCCAAACTACCAGATATCTACCCAGATTCTCCCCAAATATGCTGTGACCTGCCAAGTACCCAAAAAATGCATCCATGTCATGGACAGGGACTAAGTGAAGGACTGTGGTGGAGCCTCACCATGAATGCTCCTTATTCCCTATGGCCCTGGCGTAAAGCCAGACCTCTGCAAGGTCTGCAGCCAGACCTTGGCCACCAACCTGAATACCCATCTGAGAGCTCCTGACAGTACTCCACTGTGACTTTTGGTACACGTCACCAGAAAGGCCTGATCGTTTGCCTTCACAGTCATGAGGAACAGAGGAATAATACCGCCTCCAGTTTCAAGTTGCTTACATCTCCATTCTTTGTAGCCTTGTGTTGGAAGCTGATTTCTTCTGCATCTTCTTCAAGGGGCCAGGACCAGGAGGGGATCAAATGCATTAAGACTCCTTGAGTGATGGGGAATTGGATCCAAATTCCTTTCTGTGATGGTCTCAGCTAGGACAGTAGCTGTAACATTTCAGGTAACGAGCAGTATTCCCTTCACAGTGCTAAGGATCCCAGACGGACCTATCCTGAACAATTTGAGAGCATCCCTGATGACCTCTCCCTATTCCTGGAAAGCCACTATGCTCATAACCAACTCCTGAAGTGACACAAGCTCTCCAGCACAGTAATGGTACTTAATGACATATTCAGAAACAAAGAAAAGAGGACACTGGAAGGTAAGGTATGATACCAGTCCCACATGGGTGTTACTGGACTAGGGAAAATTTAGCTGAAGGTGCCACTTGGGGGCATAATGTTTTACTGAATGGGCCGGTGACGTTCCTACATGCTGGGAAGTGTGGTGGCACTGAGTTTCCTCAGCATTCTGTGATCACAGTGACTTATTTGCTGAATAAACCGATGCTAGAGACTGTTTGCAAAGTGCAGGGCAGCTTTGCCTTCTTCAGTCAAAGTAAGTTTTAGCAGTCGTGCTCTCAAAGCTGCACTCTTTTCTGTAAGGAAAAATGCCAATTTTCACCAGAAGACTTGTTTTCAGGACTTTCTAATGCTGCCTTTTTTGCATCATCTCTAAATGTTAAATGTTTGATTGCTAAACATTTGATTTCTAAATGTTGAATGTTTGATGAAAAGGACACTCAATTAAATTAGTCCAATTTTCATGGGGATCTACCTTTGATTTGGGTTTCATGAAATCTTCATGGACTGCTCCAGAAATTAAGTTTCAGTTGTCTACATTGAAAATGATGCATATTCAAAGAAAACAAAACAGTCTGAGCACCTACGCAGGACAAAACAGAACTTTGCTGTGCCATGTTCTCAAAGAAACGAGCCTGCTGCCAGGGGGACCAGAGCCTGAAGGTTTACAGATAGTGCTGCACAATCACCAAATATTAGTCCAGACAAATCAAGTTTCCAGAACCAATCCTTCAGAAGAGCCCTGAAATTTAAAACAAAATAAAAAAACCCCTACAAACCCAACCTTCCTCCCCAGTGAGCTCCCATAAGTACAGCTAGCAAGAGCAAACAGCAAGTCCACCGCTCGCTAAAAGTTTCGTTTCACAGATTCCAGCAGGAAAACCACAGAAGACACGTGTGGCCTTCAAAGGTCACCATTGCTCTTCCAAAGGCTCCAATTTCACATGTAACGGGTGAGTCCAAACCTACAGTGGGATCCACATGGATTTATTCAAAAACGGGGAGGGAAGATGACATGCAAGCACGGATGCAACAGAAACACTGTTTTGCTGAGCCCAGAAGGAAAAGAAAGGGAAAGAGAGGAGGAAAGCCAGCAGCAACCATACACGAGGGTTATAAGGAGGGATTAGAAGTGTTAGGAACAGCAGAGTAACTTAATTTTCCATCCAACTATGCAAGAAGATGAAAAAAAAAAGCAACAACCCTCTTCCCATGCCCTCCCTCCGACACTACCAACTACGCAGCAGAGGTGGGAGATCCCTGAACTGCTGCAAAATGCAGAACAAACCCTGCGGTCTGCAGAGATGCTGTAAGAGGATGCAGCTGATCACAGAATCATAGAATATCTTGAGTTGGAAGGGACCCACAAGGATCATCGAGTCCAACTCCCTGCTCCTCGCAGGAGCGTAACTGTACATAACTTTATATAACTGCAAAAGATTTCAGTTTGCTTTTAAATAATCTTAAACTTTTAATTATGACAATAAATAGGAACAATCAATGCAGTGATGGCACACACCTGAGCTGTAGCTATCTGTCGAGGACTGTGAGATGGAGCGGGAAAGCGAACGGCGGCCGATCTTCGTCGGGCGCTTGTTGAATTCTTGCTTTTGGTCAGCAAACTGGATCTGTTAAAAGAAATTAATAGTCAAGTCAGATGTAAAAACCCAACAGTCTGATACAGAAGATTAATCCCAAGAACCCCAAGCCTTGAACAGGCACTGACACCATCTCAATTAACGGGCTGAATCGCAATTCCTATTATTCAGTTGGGGACAGGGCATGCTAAATTGCCTACTTCGTTTAATTTCAGACCCTCCACCAGACACAGCATCGACACACTTGTCTTTCAAATACCCTGAGGCTCTTCTTTCAACAATACAAATTAGAAAGCTTCTGTCCCCATTACACACAAATTTATTTTTCCAAAATGCTAATGATAATGGTTATTCGTCACAAGATAAGCCCCCTTACAGCTACGCAACATTTGCAGAGCTGATGCGGACACTGACCTATCTTGCAACGTTTATTGTGGTGACCAGTGTGAGATGCTCCCTGTTTGCTGTACGAAATACAAAAGGCAAAAATAAAAACACTTCAAGTAACAAACACTGCTTCCAGCTGCACTCTGCATTTAGAAACATTTGAGATTAGATACGTCACTCAAGGCTGTTTTAACTGTTGGGAGCACGGACACCTGGAGAACAGAAGCATTTAAGAGTATTGTATTTAAGAGTACATAACTTTATACACCAAATCAAGAAATGAAGGATAAGACAAGTAAATGAAGCGATGCGCAGACTGGCAAACTGTAATTATCCAAGTTGGAGAGAAGGAACCAACTATCATTTACCAGCAACGCCTACAATAACACCACAGCAATGATGTAACACCAATATTTTGTGGCATTTTGCATCTACCCCCTCTTTTAATGGAGCTCATCTCATTGCAACAAATGGTTGTGGGTGACAAATAGCAACCTGCTCGACCCGAGGTGAAGAATCAAGCCCGTTTCCATTTCAATCATCACCAAGGAATGAAGATTCCAGACTCCCCCGGAACATCTGCAAAGCCCCAAGACCAGCAGCAGGTTTGAGAGCAGCTGAGCACAACCAGGCTCAGCCCAGCCCATGTTACGGCTGCGATAACTGCCCAGCCAAGAGATAAATACTTATTTTAAGTCAGCAAAGCTGATCTGCTCCAAAGCATGCAGAGGAAAGAAGAGATAAGTGAAGAAGTGTCACTTTTATCTAGGCACTTGTAAGGGGACAATGACATTTAACGTTGGTATTTACAGAACAGGCTCCTGCCAGTGGCTTCACGCCCTCCCTGGCCAATGCATTGCTCGGAGGAGGAGAACCCCTTTCTCCAAGCTTCATTTTACTCCTGCCCTTGGTTGAAAAGAACAGCAAGAAGGCCAAACAATCAGTATTTCCTTACTATAAACTGCCCAAGTCCAGGTTTTCACAAAAACCAAAACATCCACTCTTACAGAAGATTATTAGTGATTTTACAGGAGAAACTCAACCCTTCCGTGCCCCGTTGACGTGCACCTCGGGTTGAACTTGTCTTAACACTTCTCTGCTCACATCAGCACCAACCTTCAGCTAGTGACCCCAAAGGGCTTCACGAGCATCAGACACATTTCAACAGACACTAAAACTGCTCAGAGCCCACCTGCCTTGCCCAAGGGACACGGCACATCTCAAAACCACACCAGCAGCTCAACATCCCTTTTACTTCTCTCTATATGTGGCTATTGGGCCACGTTTAAGCATTCAGGAGAACAGGCTTATTGTTCTCGTAAATATTTAAACTGCCAGCGCTCATCGCTTTGTAAGCCAACCACCGACACTCCCACCATGGTCACGATTCATGCTAAATCTCAGGGAAACTGGGAGCACGACTTCCAATTGCAAATTTCCTTGGACTTTGCTATGGGCATCAACTGACTCAATCTGGTGCAACAGGGTTAAATATTTACATCTCCAAAATACTGAAAGCCATTAATTGAGTCTATTAACTAAACCCTTGGGGTATTTTGAGAAGTTCGTTTTGTTTAAAGAAGTCACCTAACCATAAAGAATTTGATCCTGTTCTGGGAACTCAAATTCAAGCTCAGTGGTTTAAGTAGCAGCACTTGACATTGCACTTGAGACGGGCTGGTGATGCTATAGAGCTGGTACCCGTCTTTTTGGGCCAGTAAGTGAAGGAAAAAGGTGATGGGGGTCTCAGGTGGCTAATTCAGAGTCCCCTGTGAAGCCAAGTCTGAGCTGGCCTGGGGACAGCCAGCCCAAGCTCCTGGGGAGGGGGGAAAGGACCTGAGAGAGGATTTGCAGCAGCACCTGGAAGCTCTTTTTATTTCTGCTAATCTTAAACCAAACAACAGAATGACACCAGATCAGGAAACACGAGAAAAAAAAAACACGTCAAACTCATATTACAGTCGAGAGTTGCACTGCGGATTAACACCTCTGATCCCGGTGGGAGGGGGTCTTTGCACACACACCATTTTTTTTATTCTTTTTCTAAGAAGCTGTTGGCCCAAAATAACCCCACCCCCCACCCCCCATTTAAAACAAATCCCTCGACAGCTGAGCAGCTTCATCAAAGTATCAGGTTATTTGTGCGAAACGCTCTCGGCAAAGTGAGATACGCTGGAAATCTAACAAAGGGTGAATGATTCGTATGATAGTTAACATTTTCCTTTTCCACATCATCTCTTCAAGGACATTCAATGCAACTATTTCAAGCGATACGGTAATATTGATAATTGCATTCAGAGCTCTTTAAGTACCTCCACATGCAACATCGATAGGCAAGAACATGCCGAAAAGCAAACTAAGTCATGAACCAAATTAGGCAGAACTAGAACTAGACTTTATTACAAACCCTGCCCTAAAACCCTTCAAGGGTTTAAACCCTTTAAATGCTGCCACAAGCCGGGTTTAGCTTTAGCTGAGCACGGCAATGACTGGCAAGAGGTGGAAGGAGGCATCAAAAGAGGGGAACATCGGGAAGGGATGTCTGCCAGGTCAAGGCTCAGGTCTGCTTTTAGCTAGCATTGACCCTTTGCCAATGTCTTTTGACTTTATCCTTCAAACAACACAGAGAGCAGGCAGGAATGGATGCTGGAATTTGATTTATTTGAGACATCGCCTTCATCCAGTGCTAAATTTTGTACCGCATGGACATGTGAAGGGTACAAAGTGCCGGCAGGAATATACCCTTAAGCCAGTTTCCACAACACATCTTCATTTTAGAGTTGAGATTTCAGCAACGCACACTCAATCCAGCCAGAAAGAGAAAACCAGACCTTGCTTACCCGGACCAAATCTCTGGTTTAAATCCCTACCAAACGGCACAAGGCGACTGATGGCACAACATGCCGCGTTCCAGCCCAGCTGGAAAGAAGGGGGCATTCCAGACAGGGATGAGAACAGTGATTTGGTTCCAGGTTGAACTCGTTCAGCTCAAACCGAAACAGCTCTGAAGGTAATAGCCAACTTTGCACAGGCTAAAGCTCAAAGGAGAGATTGTGAAGCCTTTGAGAGCTGCAGCTGCTTGGGTTTAGGAGTCCAACCTGCTCTGCAGCTACACAAATGCTGCTGCTCTCAACCTCCAGCAGGAAAAAACAGCAATTCAAGCTGAAAAACCTCACCTCCAGAGGTACAAGGGGTTAATGACTTTTAAACGCAGGTGCGTGCTCATTACATTTCAAATGAGCTAAGTCTCATTTTGACCTGGTGTTTCCACCACGAAGAGCTGCTTTATGCTACTTCACCAAGTCCAAAAGTCTCGCTGGCCGAAGTATTCCTGGGTGATCTCCCTGCTAGCAAACCCATCGACTTCTCCATCACGGTTCTCTGAAGAACAACCCCAGAGCAACGTGTTTGGCTCCACGCTTCATCGTTTCAAACCTCCTGCTCCCGGGAGAAAATGAAGAGAAGTCCTCCAGAGACTGGGATTTTCTCTATGCAGGGGATGCAGTCAGCTCCAGAAATAAGTGACTGGGGGAAACAGTAAGGACAGGAGGAAAAAAAAGGGGGTAGAGAGAAACAAATGTACTTTTAAATAGAAAAATGATATTACGGTACTAAAGACTGCCCTCACCTGGGCTTTAAGCCCTGAATCTCCGTTCACGTTGTATTTCTTCTTGTTCGGCATGACAGCATCACCGACAGCCCCTCCGCACCGTCTCCCGCCGGGGCAGGGGCTGCCCCCCCATTTATACCTCCCAGCCCTGCCGATCCCAATCCTGCCCGCTCTGGTTTCAGCTGCGAGGTGGAGGGAGAGGGAGGGAGGAAGGGAGGGAGGGAAGGGGAACCGCTCGGATTTTCAGACTCCCTTTTTTTTTTGGCAGGAAAGGACCCCAAGACTTAATGAGGCGTCCCGCCAAACAAGCCCTACTTCTGTTTTATGTTGAATTACAGCGTTTGCCTGACCTCTAGACAGTTAGCTGCAGTTTTTAACGTGGCCTGGCTTGTGTGTGCATAACAATAGCTTATTTATATAACCAGAACATTTCCCTGCTCGCTATAATTAACTTGCTAATTAGGCCCTTTTTAACTTGGGTTCTCCCCCCCACTTTCTTTTTCCCCAATGTCAGATGATTACGTTAACAGAGCCTCATTAGAAGAAAATTAACTAATGAGCGACTAAAACAACGAAGGCATTTGTGAGATGGCAAAGTGGTTTTTAATTATGCCAGTCCCCGCTCCGTCCCCCATAGCAGCAAGTGCAGAGAGTCTGTCCTTGGAAGGGTCCAGACTCCGACACCCATCCTGCTATTCCTGCGTTGGACTGTTCCTCCTAGAATCATCAAATCACGGAATGGTTTGGGTTGGAAGGGACCTTAAAGATCATCTAGTCCAACCCCTGCCATGAGCAGGGATGTCTTCAAGTAGACCAGGTTGCTGAGAGCCCCGTCCAACCTGACCTTGGATGTTTCCAGGGATGGGGCATCTACCACCTCTCTGGGCGACCTGTGCCAGTGTTTCACCACCCTCATAGTAAAAAATTTCTTCCTTATATTTAGTCTCTTCCCACCTTGCAGGGACCTACTGCAGCAGGAAAAAAGCTGTGGATAATCCCAGAGGGATGCTCATCCAGCAGTATGGTTTGGGGGGCGCAATGCTTTGCTACCAGTGACCAAGCAGACCCTATGCAGGGCAATCTTTTTTATTTTTATTTAGTGATTGGAGCTGTTATCCAAAGAGTTTTGTCCCTGACAATGTACCCAAGACAATTCCCACGGAGAACCTCACCATTGGCTTCCAAAGACGAGGGAGCTGGGAAGCAACGGGGCATCGCCGATTGACCTCAACACCAATTCTAACTAAATATGAAAAAAAAGCTTCACCCAGCTCCATGTATCATTATATACACATGCTTTAGAAATAATTTACCGCTGATTTCATATAATATTGCACTGATTTGATATAGTATTGCTCCTCAATAGTGGTCACTGTTGTCCAGTGGATGGTACAGCACGATGGGGAAAATGCTGCCAGGGAAACATTGCTTGCAAGTGCTTCTCCAAAGCGTTTCTGCAGACAAGCATGAGCCATGATGGCATTTTACATCTCCACAGCAGATTTCAAGGAATCCACTAAAAGAGTGAAAATTCCTGGGCTATATGAAAGCCACGCCTGCTTTGTGAAGGGGAAAAAAGCAGAATTTCCAACTTTAATGAATCTGTAGAGTAATTGGAAAATGGAAATATGGATTATTTCCAATATGGAAATATGTCAGGAAAGAGGAGACTGGGATTAGCACCATTTGCCTCAACTGATACTAAAGCCAAAGTTGTGTTTCCAAGGTAAGTTTTTAATTTTTAACATTATTGATGATCCTTTTCTTGCAAAATCCTAAAGGAGATGCTACTTCAGCTCAGTGTAAGCTAAGAAAAGCCTGGCAAGGGGGCATGAAGCTCACACCACCAAAGCACAAACTACTTCTCCCAGTAGGTTATCACATCAAGATACTTAAATCAAATAGCTTTTTTTCGGCGGGGGGGGGGGGGCCTTTTTTTTCAGTAAAGACTGAGTCTAAGACACTAAAATTAAGAACCTCTATTCTAGAAAAATGCTAAAAATAAAGTTCTTTCCTGCCCCTCCAGTCCACAGCTCAGGTATCTTCTGCAAGTTGTATGTCAGTTGTAATCTGGCTCCATCTTCAAATAAAAACAGGGAGAACCACGTTCAATCCTCGTAAAATCCGAGTTATCACTATAATTTAATAAACCATGCATGATTAACATCTGTTTTTTAATAATCATAGTTGGAGACCAACCTTACTGCAGCCTCCCTCTGCGTTAGTTTAGCCATGCCGTGGGCTTGTAACATTTTCTACTCTTTTTAAAAATTGCTAAATGAAACCTTAAAATACTGTAACACCTATCAAATCCCCCACCGCTTGCACAATGTGCAAGAGGAACCATCCTTCTAAATTCTCTGAACTTTTAAATTTTGTGAGCGCAGCGTTTTTGTAGTGCTAGTGTCTTAAGTTTATTCTCAGCTTTTTTAAAGGAACAAAGGGAGAAAACAACAGTTTTCTATGCGACTAAGTCGCACAAGCTCTCCGGCATTGCTAACAGCTTGCAAATCCACCTGCAACAAACTTGGAAAATAAAAAGGAAGTTGTGGAGCTAATTAAAATCCATCTATTCACATATGAAACAGCAAGTCAAGTTTGTGGTCTTCAAGAGCTGCCACTAACTCGGTTATTCATGTGATGAACTACCTGGAAAGTCTTTTCCCAGTGGAAAAACTTCTCATCCACCTATGGTGCCAAGTGATAAAATGAATTTACTTTTTTTTTTTTTTTAAATAAAGAAGGGTAAAGATTGCAAGAGAAATAATTTTGCAGCTGTGACTAGAACAGAGGGGACCGACATGACTGTTCTGATGTTCCACCAGAGCCCAGGGCTTGCAGCTCCCAGACCAAACCTCCTCCTCCTGCCCTCTCATCCCTATTCGTGACGGAAAAGCTGGTTTCCTCCAGCAGTCGACCTGCCAAGCCAGATACTTCATCTCCTGCTCCACTTTCCCCCGTGAAACCGGAGATGTCTATGTACACATCAGGTGTTGGCATCTGAAAGGCACCTGAGAAGAGACCTGCTCCCCTTCCGCGATATCAGTGATGCCTGCCTTCCCCTCCACCACGATGTGAGCTCACTCCATGCTTGAAATGATCTGCAACCCTCAGCTTCAACATTTCAGGCAGCTTCTGTTGTCCTAATCCACCTCCTGAGCCTAGATCATACCGCTTCAAGAAAGGGACTGTCCAAACCCATCTATTCCATAGTTTTGCATGCCTTAAATTAATACGTAATCCTGACAATGCTGCTCACTGAGCCAAAACTTTAACTGGAGCTCCAAGTGTTTAAGATTCCAGTTCTCCAGCCAAAAGGTCACACGGAGACCGACTCTGGGATTAACACACACGTTTAACCCTTTGGCATCTTCCTTCTGAAGAAAACAGCTTGAGAATGTGCAGGTTAAGGCTGATTTTACCTACAGGACTTGGGACAGAAAGGATGGGAATGAAGAGTCACCCACATGGGCCAAAGCGGTTTCCAAGCATGTTAGAAATTCAAGCCAATGATTCTTGAAAACCACCCAAGAGCGTGGATCCGCCACGCTCTGCAAACTGTCAGCCCAGTGTATTTCTAACTCACGTTCAGCAATGCGCTGAGGTTGTGTACAGTGCAAACACCAGACCATGGCCCCAAACATCTCAATTTATTGTATTTTACTAGGACTGAGACCGATTTTGGTCCTCAGACCTCCAAGACAATTGCCAAGGAGGACCGAATCACGGTCCACGTCTATCAACCCATTGCTCTCATTCTAGTGGCTGAGACTCACTCTTAGTTTACCTCTTCTTAAAAAAGTAATCCTCTATGGCCCACAGCAGTAAAGCTGCGGGTAGAAAACCTGGAGATAAAACTAAAAGAGGCTCTTTCAACATCTTATTAACATAGAGCACACTTCCATGGTAGCAAACAGCAGCACCTACATCCAACGCATGACAAGAAGGAGCACAGCCATCCCTGCTGCTGTAACTGGTGGGAATGGGAAGGAGAAATCTTTAAAGAAAGAAAATAACAAACACGTAAACCAGGCAGCTCCAGTAGGGACACTGCAAAGGACAAGGAAGAGAGAACCCCTCTCCCCCAGCTGTAAACCAGATCCCTTGGTCCCTGGCTCGGTTGGTCACAGTCCCATGACAAGGCAGGCAAAAGAGGAAACGGGTATTTCCATATCGCTTCAACTGGCAACAAAGGGGTAACTTGTGTTTTATAATTAAAAAAATGTAGGATCTCAGAAGCCAGAGATGGAAAACACCTACTGAGTCATCACGAGCCAGCGCATCGTCTCTAGCAGTAAGTGCCTTTATACTCGGCCCGCATCCCACATGGTCTTACAGTTCCTTGTATGCTTGATGCTACGACACAATCCAGGAGCACAAGCTCTAGCTAGAAAAAACTGTAGACCACTACAGCGAAAGCCTCTCCTGTTAATTCTCTAAAGATTACTATTAAAGACTATGCAATCAGAGATTATCTAAACCATCACTCAATTATACAACCTGAAATTGCCGAAACCTTCACAAATAAGACACCAAGTCAAAACAGCATCTCTGCCCCATGCACTCACTGGCTGCAGGATTTCAGAGAGTCCAGACCTGAAAATTCAAAATTTCCCCTTTTTTTGATCCCACCCCCGCAGGGATGAGAAATTCACGTGCCACAACTGCACACAGAAGTTTTTCCCTGACTACTGTGGGTACAAAGGTGTTCACTGTCAATATTAAATCCAAGTTGTAGATTATTTGAAATATTGAGGGGTTTTACCCAATAAGGGCAATACCATGATCCCTGATTTGGCTCGCAGCAGATTAAATGACTTCAGCTTGTGTTGTTGCTCAGGTCTGCAAAACCCCAAATCTCTATCACAGCCCAGATGCGGTTCTGCAAAACTAAAATCGACCTGCTGCAGATCTCCTCCCAACCATCAGAGTCACAGAATGTGGGAGAACTTGTATTTTAATCTGCTCTCCTGAGAAGCAATGCAGAAGGGATTATTATTATTCACTAATAATACATTTTTTCAATATTTGGTTATTTGGCTAATAATAAGAGGTATACTGTAGTAAAAGTAGGACCTTGGTAGGAACATTAAGACCTAAAGGACTGCTTGAAATAATGACCTTAAAGATAATGAGCATTTTAAAGCTTAGGCTAATTATTACTTGAAATGTGGTTGTTCACTCCCACGTTGTCCTGAGAAACCACATAAAATGCAAATCAGTCAAGTTAAAATCCTGATTAAAAACATTGCTAGAGGACATAACCTTAAGCCCTTTGTAGATGGAGTTTCATGCCACAGCGGCTTTAAACCATCTATAAAATCACACATCCACGCTGCAAAAGGAAATTGCTATGGCTGCAAGAATAAAAGACCTATTTACATAAGTTTTTGTCATCTGGGCCCAATCCCAGCGGCACCGAATTCATAAAGGAGAAAACTACAGAGGGGGATAGATCCATAGGGAGAAGTTCGTTGCTTGTTTTTAAGCAGAACACCACACTTTTACAATTAGTACAAAAAAATCCACATTAGAAACAATAAACAAAGTTGCATGTTATGCAAAGTTTATCACTGCTAACCCTTAAATGCAAAATTAATTTCCTCACTGTTGACATAAATATGATGTAACTTGTGTGAAAGCTGAAAGAATTGCAGTCTATAAAAAAATGAGAAGCAGAACGATAAAGTGTAATTTTACAAAAATAAAATCCATAAAGCTTAAGAAAGCAATAGTGGGGGGTACATAATGTTGGGTGTTAAAGGGGAATAATGAAGTTTGAATCAAATCACCATGCATGGACTTTGATTTGTAGATAACGATCAAAGCAGCAAGAATACAGGAGTACGAGAATACCAACTTTTTATTACAGTGATCAAAGTATTTTTAGAACTACCAAAAGGGATGACTTCAAAAATAGAAGTAGAAGAGATGAGCAGAAACCTTGGAAGATATAACAAATATTGACACAGACTTTCAGTGCTTCTGAAGTATCATGGTATCTTTGGACCACAAGACACTGCACAGACCCCCGGGGGACAGGTGAAGCCAACCTCCAGACACGCATCCTTTTGTCTTCCAAGTGCTGCCTGCTTTTTGGAGCAATGTCATTATTTTTTCAATTGCTTTGGGAATTCTTTCCACCAGAGAAGCAAAGCAGAGAAAAGTGTATTTTAATATTTGCTGGTATCTATTCTAACCTCTTTAAGCACCAAAATGAAGCCAAGCAGAGTACGCTGCCGTGAAGGGTGTCTTAAGTATTAGAGGTTTTATTTCAACAACAGAATCTAAATTGATGAGAAAAATTAAAGTAGCCAAAAAGACAGTATTTGCTGTGCTGATCCTGATGAATTTCATAGTTTCCTGGAACACATTGCAAAGTTTGTCCCACTCCTCCTCCCCGCTGGTCCCAAATTGCTATAAAAATTAGTTCTTAATATAACACATCTGCAAGATGGGGTGGCCCACGGGGGACCGTTCCCTCCGTCGCTTGACCATTTTCAATTAGGCAGGTCACGCCGAGGAACGATGCTGCGCTGGCAAGGGAGGATGTCCAACCGTCCTCGTTAAGATTGGACTTTAATGACCCTCGTTCCGGCTAAACTTCATCGTATCCCAATGTGGAGCAGCGAGATCTGAAGCTGCCTCCAGAAATTAAGCAGCAATCAGCTGGCTAGGTGCTGATTAAAATAATAAGCTAAATAACTCACCATCCACTCGGGCACGTGGAAAGCACAGGCACTGGCATTGCTGTCCCACCTCTCCATAGGTGAAACTCTCCACGCTCACATTTGTTTGGCAGAGGGGATGCAGAGGGATGCACAGCAGGATGCACCAGCCCAGCAGCCTAGCTCCCTGCTCTTGAGCTCACCGGAGGCTTCAGTGGCCGGATCTTCTCCCAGCTGAGGTCTTCGTTATGAACCAGCCTCGTTAGCCAAGCATTCAGGGGCAAGACGGGCAGCTCAGTTCCTCATTTCTGTTCAAAATCCCGCGCCGGGTGAAGCGCTCAGATCCAGCCCATTTTTGCAGCCACGATTTCACTCTGACCCCAGCTCTGCTCGACGTTTGAGCCCAGAGCAAACAAGATCAACCTCTCCATGGCGTGGAGGAGACGTCCATCCGTCGCCTGCCTATGCCCCTAGCCCTGCATCGCCAAAATGCTGATACCCTGATTGATACCACAGCAAGGTCAAAGAGACACACCTATATTTAGAGCTATAGGTCTCCTGCAACGAGGACTATACTTAGCACCATCAAAAGTTCATGCAACTTCAAACAAAACAGCATACAGACACCTCTAACGCTGAACAGCTTTCAGCTTCGAACTCAGTATAGTTAGAAATGAACTTCGTAATCCCGTGGCCATGCGCAGAACCAGATAAATATTTTTAAATAATTCGCATTTAGCCCAATCTCAGGGAAGAGCAGGGATGGAGCAGGCTGCGGGGCTGCAGCTCCCTCTGCTGAGCACGCTCAGCCCTTGCTCTGCAGAAGGGGAAGAGGAGAGAAATGAAGGTTTTGTAGACAGGGCGATTGCAAAGGGATCTCCTGCTCCTGCAAAGGCACGTTTCCAGGGCTGGCAGCTCCACAATGGCCCAGACTGGGATACAAACAAAATTTTGCCACTTTGCAGAGCTTGAGTTGAGGGTTCAACTTAACTGAAACCTCTCTGGTTCACTCAACGATGGACTCCACCCTCAGGAACTAATGAGCCATCTGTGACCGTTTTCTGAGCCCGCTTTGGTACTTTATCTGTACATTTCCACCCGCAAAGCAAACAGGGCGAAGCGAAGGTGTGGCTGGCAGCATCTCACTGGAGATGCTCAAGGAAATCCCCTTTCTCTGCCGGGAAGGTCTGGCAGCTCATCAGCCCGCACAAATGTCTCCTTGGTTTACTTTTCCTTCACACAAAGCATTTTACTTGGGGCGATAGTTGACACAAACCTCCCTTCCCTGACTTCCTCCTCCTACTCTGGCAGCCTGATGAGTAACTTGGCTTATGAGCCACCAGCTTGCCCACCACCGGCAGACACATCACGTTGGGCTGCCAGCACACCTATATGGACAGGAGAAGCTCTCAGGTTCCCTTCCTCGCTCTGTTCTCTCATCAGGTGCACAATTTAAATGCTGGAAATTTTGGAGTTTGCTGTTTCTGGCTAAGAGAGGGTGGCAGGAAGCCATGGGTGAAAACAAGTTGAAGAGGCGTAACTCAAATCTTCTGTGCAAACACGCATAACCCAAGTCGAGTAGATATATTTTGCCTGCATCACCACCTAAGCCGATTAGCAGAAATCGGGAAAAGTTTGTTATTTTTTGGAGCGATACTTTCACACTGTTGACAAGCTCACCCGTCCAGATTGAAAGAAGCCTCTGTTCAGTGCTGCCTTCAAGCCTTCAGGCCATTATATTTATAGAGTCACAGAATGGTTTGGGTTGGAAGGGACCTTAAAGATCATCTAGTTCCAAGTCCCCTGCCATGGGCAGGGACAGCTTCCCCTAGATCAGGTTGCTCAAAGCCCCATCCAGCCTGGCCTGGAACACTTCCAGGGATGAGGCATCTTCCAGGGATGGGGCTTGAATATTCCCATCTCCAAGCAACATTAAGCTTAACTTGAGATAGAAAAAACCTCTTTATCTAGGCAGTCCCTTGAGCAGCACTTCAGCCAGCTGCGGAGGCTGGTAACGTCCCCTCCTGCAGCAGGAGAGACAGCAGTGCACAGCGCTCCCTCATCGGGCAGACATCTCAGATGTTCCCACCAAACCCAACACACCACCGGGCACAAGATGTATGGGTTTTGCACAGCACATATATATTCACATATAGCCAGCAAAGTGCTTCGCAGAGCACTAGCTGTCCCTGCAGGCTGGGCATCCCTCACCCCCCCGCAAAACATCCCCCAGGCTGCTCCACTACCTTCACAGCTTGAAAACAAACCCCATACCAGCATCCATATAATAATTATGCCCTCCCCAGCTTCTTTTTCAGGTTCACTATCGGATGCCGTCCACCTACTCTTATAGTGGAGGTTGTTCCTTAAAACAGCTGCTGCCACTACCAGCCCCAGTGATCTTCAGAGCCTGCTTTGCAACACACGGTCACAGGCAGCCTTATCTCAGACGCTCCCTGTAGCGACAGGACAAGGGGTAATGGTTTTAAACGAAAAGAGGGCAGATTCAGACTAGATATAAGGAAGAATTTTTTTACGATGAGGGTGGTGAAACCCTGGCAGAGGTTGCCCAGAGAGGTGGTAGATGCCCCATCCCTGGAAACATCCAAGGTCAGGCTGGCCAGGGCTCTGAGCAACCTGGTCTAGCTGAAGATGTCCCTGCTCGTGGCAGGGGTTGGACTAGATGACCTTTAAAGGTCCCTTCCAACCCAAACCATTCTGTGATTCTATAATAAACAGGAACTCATACTGCTGTAAAAATAACCTCAAAGCCATCCCACCATACATTGCTGGTGTCGTAGGTGAGCCAGCTTCAGTTTTGCTGTTAAATGCAGGGGGTTTGGGTCATCTGAAAGGCAGAACTAACCACCTCTGTACAGAATTTGGATTAAAAAGGACAGGCAAGAGAAAACCTTGCCAAAAATACTGCACTGGCACAGTAGGTTGCAAAAAAAAATATGCAGCCTGGCTGCTGTAGACTCAAGGGACAAACAGTTTGGCCTGTTTGAGTTACATTTTTCCAAACTAACGTAAGAACCGCTCAGGATTCACAGTTTCAGGGTCCTCAGGTGAAAGACACAGCAGAAGCTCAGTCTCGTTGACTACCCGCATCTTTGGCGTAAGCCCTGACATCTACTGACTTACTGACACTACAGACCACGGTAACGTTCCCAGTTGTTGCTCAAACGCATCTTTTAGCCTTCAAGATACCTTAAACAAGAAACACTGACCATTAACCCTCCCTTTCAACAAATTAGCAACAGCACTGATTGGTAAAGGAATTGTAAAGGCAGCTAATATTTAGAAGTTGTTGCATACGCTGGCAAGTCTTGCATAGACGTTAGGTAAGTGGACAGCGAAGTGGACTGAAGACTGGCTGAACTGGCCCAGAGGTCGTGACTGGTGGCACAAAGTCCGGCCGGAGACCAGTCGCCAGCAGTGTGCCCTGGGGTCCATACTGGGGCCAGGACTGTTGTACATCTTCATTGATGAGCTGGGCGATGGGGCAGAGCACACCCTCACCAAGTCAGCAGGTGACAAGTGGGAGAGGAGGCTGATCCACCTGGGCAGCCTGGAGAAACATGCAGAGAAGACCCTCTTCAGCCAAGGGAAATACCACCAGCTGCTCCTGGGGAGCGATAAGCCCATACACCAGTACATCCTGGGGGCCAACCAGGCTGGAAAGGAGCTCTGCAGAGAAGGTCCTGGGGGTCCTGTGGACACCACACTGACCATGGGCAGCGATGTGCCCTCGAGGCAAAGGTGGCCACCAGTGTGCTGGGCTGTGTTGGGCAGAGCGTTGCCAGCAGGAGAGGGAGGTGGCCCTGCCCTTCTGCCCATCACTGGTGTGCTGGGTCCAGTGCTGGGCTTCCCAGGACAAGAGAGACAGGGACATACTGGAGTGAGTCCAGCACAGGATCATGGTGATGGTTAAGAGAGTGGAGCATCGGTCACATGAGGAGGGGCCAAGAACTGGGACTGCTCAGCCTGGAGAAGAGACGGCTCAGGGGGACCTGACCAGTGCGTACAACCACCTGATGGAGCTAGGCTCTTCTCAGTGGTGACCACTGAACAGACAAGAGGCATCACAGAATCCTTTAGGTTGGAAAAGACCTTTAAGATCATCGAGTCTAATCGTAAACCAAACACTGCCAAGTCCACCACTAAACCATGTCCCTAAGCGCCACGTCTACATGTCTTTTAAATACCTCCAGGGATGGTGACTCAACCACTTCCCTGGGCAGCCTGTTCCAATGCTTGACAACCCTTTTGGTGAAGAATTTTTTTGCACAAACTGAAATACAAGAAACTCTTTGTAACCACAAAAAGCCCTTCTCTACTGGGAGGGAGGTCGTGCACTGGCACAGGCTGCCCAGAGAGGTTGTGGAGGCTCCATCCTTGGAGATCTCCAACACCCGACTGGATGTGGTTCTGGCCAACTAGGTGGCCTTGCTTGAGCGCGGTGGGCTGGACTTGATGATCCCCTGAGGTCTCCTCCAACCTCAACCATTCTGTGAAGTTTGATCTAACTCTGCTTACTAACAAAAGGTTCAGATTTATTAATTTATAATTAAGGTGTTGCATTTTTCCTTGAAAATGCATGCAATGCAAACCTTTAAAGATTTGGACAACATCTTGGACCAGGAATTTCAACAACACATTTGTCTGCAAAGAACAAGTGCTGTGTTCCCATCACTTCTCATGCTGGGCCCCACAACCTTATTTTAGCAAATAAAACCTAGAAAAAGCAGGTGATGTGTTCTTGCCTGCTACTACTGAAGTTCTTTTTGAGTTTGAGATGAAATAAGCTTTAGCCCAGAATGAGTAAGCAAGGATCTGTTTTCCTCTTCTCTAACATGATCCCTTCACTTGAGAGGTGAAGACACAGTGAAAACACATTGCACCAAATCCTGCCTGATGCTACCCAACGTTTAGCTGCCCGTGGACGGTGGTTTCTAACATCCATGACTCAAATCAATGTTTATGATTAAAAAAACCCAAACACCAGCACTGAGCTGCTCAGAAAGCTGCACTGTGCACGTGCTCCAGGAAAAGTGCTAACAATTAGAAAAAGGTTTTAAAAACCTACTTCAGCAGGGAGATGAAATGGTCACCAGGCCAAATGAACCAAGGACACTCTTTTGCTTAGTAATATGTTTCATAGCGGAGAAAAGAACCTGTTCAAACCTCAGTGAATATACAGCTTTCAGTTACTGAAAGCTAAACGGGACTAAAGCCCTGACTGGTGAACAAGAATTAGCAATTATTGCTCGAATATGCAGACATACATGGCTTGCCATTTCTGCTGAAAAGTTGGGTACAAATTAACGACTTGCTTGAGAGTTGTTGCAGCAGAAGCATGAAAACAAGCCGGCCCTTGAAAGCGTGCTGGGCTGTTGGAAGAACAAGGTAATGAGAAATTAATGCAAGATGACAGGCTGCAAAAGCCTTGTGCAGACACGAGGGGGAGCGAGAGCCTGTGGAAAAAACCCCAAAGTTTAAGCCTTGACCTATGAAGAAAAATGAGAGAAAACTGAGTGGTTTTGAGGACCACCCAGTTTTATGTTCAGGCGCTTGTAGAAACTTCTTCCAACCTGCAAGCGTGATCAGCTGCTCAGGAAATTAATGCAGATGGGCAAGAGATTAATAAGCTTTGCCTATGTAAAAGGTGAGATAAGCAGGAGTCCCCGTGCGGTGTCCTGGTGTCCCTGAGCTGACGCTAACACAAACCTGCACGTCCCCATCAATGGCTTTAGGCACAGCTCATCTGGGACGTGCCTACAGGCAGGGCACGTCCCCTTCCCTCGCTATTCCAGCAAAGTATTTGCTATGGGGTAGACTGAAACCCCACTAACTTCTTGTTCTGAAATTGTTCTCAAATTAAAATTCTCTTAAATCCCGATCGCGCCCTTTGCCCCATCGTGGCATAACCCAACCAACCGGGACATGCCCGCACAGCATCACCTGGCTAACGTTGTGCTGCCTCTGGTCTCCATTTCTGGTTTTCAAAGCGATGTTTTCCCAAGTGAGTTATAAATTCTCCTGTTTTAAAACTTTCTGCCAAGTCAACATCAGAATGGTCTTTATAGGAGTTATGTAATTTCTGCAGAACTTTTTGTTTTTATATCATATCAGTTTACTGCGAATATTACTGCAGCCCAGACTGTTAAGACCATGGACTGAGCATCTTGCAGCAGGGAGGCATCAAGCTCTTCAAAGACTCAAGCAACGGTTTCTTGAACATTTTTTCAGTCATCTTTGCAGCTGTGCGGGTACAGTGGACCAGGGAACGGTTCCAGCTCATGACAACAACAACAACAGATAGAAAGATACTTGTTATTTTTAATGCAGACAGGTCACTGCCTGGCCCCGCAGGCAAGCGTACAAGATGGTGCATTATATGGGCAGTGTAAACCAGCACTGCCAGACTGTACCACCACACTGCTCCACTCCCTTGTTTTTCTGGTACATATGATGCTTCTGAAATACATAGACAGGTAATCCTCTTCCCAATAGGGGAAATGGAAAAAAAAAAAAGCAAAACTAGATTTGGAAGGCTCTTTCCTTTAGGCTTTTCTATGACACCTATAAAATCTGCTCATGTCAGCTCTTCACCCTGCTCAGCTATTACCAATGCTTACTGGGAACTCATTTTATCGCTAACTTATTCCACTCTGTCAACTGTGTTTCACCCTTCACCTTCCAGGCGGCCCAATTCTTGATTACTTATAATGCTGTTGACTATGAACCATCAACTCGGCTTAGTTAAAGTGTCTGCAGAAACTAAAGGCTGGGCTTTACAGCAAGGACCATCTTCACAGGCAGGCGTAGCTCCTGGTATCATGTTTTGGTTATAATGGTGTGGGTATCGTGTCTAAATGTAAGTATAATGGTCTCAGTATCATGTTTAAAAAAGATGTTAGCTTGCACACGGGCTGCAAGAGACACAAATTACTTAACAGCTAAAAATTTGTTAATAAATCTGTGCATGTCACCTCCCTTCCTACACAACTGTTCCTAAAACCTGCTCCTAAAGGTCTGAGCAAGTGCTTCGGCCGCTGCAGAACCGCGAGAAGCCTCCTCCCTCTTGCACCAAAGAGGATGACCATTGTGTCAGCGCTGCCACTGATCACAACCCCGGCAGCGTCTCACCACGCTGCTATAATGAGCTCTATAATCAGCTTACGCAACCACCTCTGCCGCGTTCCCGCAGACCCTGGGCACGATACGACCTGCCTGGGCACATTCAGGAGATTTCCACCCTGTTCACACTGAAGCCTCCTTTGAAGCCCCCTCTGCTGTGCTGCTCAGAGAAAACCCATCCGTTTGTCTGCTTTGCTGCTTCTCCTCCAGTCATTGCCCGCTCGTCCTCCAGCTGTAAACTTCTCTGAGCGAGTTCTTCATCGTCATCAGTTTTTGGAAAGCACAAGAGCAGGTATTAATTTCTGCAATCCTGTGAAATCGTCGGGACTTGAACTTCCAGCTCAGGCAGGAGCTCCAGGTCAATCTGTGAAGAAAGCACTGAAGCTCCGTGCAACCAGGGGGATGAGTTTACTCAAGATTAAACGTGGTTTCAAAGCACTCTCGAACGGGAAGATCGTCAGCTGCTCGGCACTAGAAGTCAAATGAGTGTGTTGAAGGTGCTGAGGCTAAATAACAAATGGTAAATTAATTTATGCTCTCCTTTTTTCTATTTCTTTTTAAATAAGGAGCATCCAGAAGCATAGCTAATAGTGCTTGAATACAGATCTGCTTCAAAATCAGGCTGTTTACAGATCCTGCTTCTAGATTCCATCATCAGAGGAAATTTCTTTTTAAAAAAATTTATATTCCCACAGGGCCTCAAATACTGCAGGGACACGCAGACTTCTGCATCTGAAACCATGACCCAGTTCAAGCAGACTGTGGGTATCAAGCAGAAGGCAAGGCAGCACCATATGAATTCCTGCCATTCTTGAATTACGGCATCACCCCTGCTATAAATAATTCCAAAATATCGTCTCTCTGATACTACGCGTAGAAGACAAACTGGCTGGCGCAGACAGGGACAAGCACCTATTCCTGAGGAATAGCCTGAAATGTCTCTCCATCCACCAGCAGCGTGGCCACGCCGGCCAGCCAGCTGGAATGTGTCCCCTTTTTAGAGTACGGGAAATATAACAGATATTCTGGGAACAGCTTAAATAACGTATTTTCTCATTAACAGAATTAAAATGTGTTCTAAGCACTCCCTGAAGAATAAATGCCTGCATTGTGTAAACCGGGTGGATCTTCGAGGAGAAAGAGGCATCTTCTTAGCACACCTTTGCCTGCAGGCAAATGTTCGCCAACTCCTATGAGCCTGATTGTGCAGAGGTCTCTCGATCCAATTAAAAAGCAAGCGGTAAGGTCTTCAATAGCTGGAAAGTTTCTATGAACTAAAAATGGATTCTGCCATTAAGAATGACAAGAAAGCAATCGTATGAGTTGGAGTTTGAATTAGAAAGGGCTGAACTTGGAGAGAACGGCTCTTCCATGGGTTACGCTGTGGAGCACCAGCTCTTAAACAGCTTCTTTAACAGGCAAAGCAAAGCTCAAAGCAAGATTATGAGACTCAACACATGCAAACGCAGAGGCCATCCCGCGTCCACGTTTCTCATCAAGATGGCCACACTTCCTACTAGAGCAAGACGAACCTGGGTCAGATCCAAGCCCACAACGGCATTTGTGCTCTCTCACAGGAAAAGCACCAAATACGAGTCATATTTCTGCTGGAAGACTCCTGGTATTACTTACAGCACAAAAACCCAAGAGGAGACTTTCCAGACTAGTAGTGGTCTTGAGAGAAGACAAAACTTTTGATGTGTTTCCAAGTTGGCAGCGACTCAAGGAACTGACCTTCCAGGAGGCAGAAGAGGTTGTCAAGAGGCCACAAGCAAAGAGGTGACAGATCTGTATGGTCCCATGTAAGGGCACAGACCCGGTGGTTTTACAGGACACTCCTTGTTTTCCTCTCATTTTTAAAACACATAAAATTGTTTCTTCCCAGGTATATCAGAAAATACAAGAAAGAGCAAAATGTTTCATTTCCCCAAGGTAAGGATGGGTTTTGGCACTGAAAAGTTGAGCATAAGTCTACCTCCCCCAAAAAATTAACTACGCATTTTACATTTATTTTTCTTCCAGGGAGGCGAGTACAAAAATCCTAATCTGCACGAGAAAGTTAGGTTTGAATATTCTCCTGTCCCAACACCTGCACAGCAATACCTGTCACTTACTGAGAATTCAGGGTCGTCTGTAGCTGAACAAACAGCTGCCGCATACCAGGAAGATGGGAACCGCATCAAAAAAGGGGATAATCAGCCATCTTCTATACGGGAGCTCTGCGCCTGTAGGAATGCCAACATCACAAACCCACAAATAACCAAAAAAAAAAAAAAGATTTTTTTTAATTTGCTCTAAACCAGGAGAAGGAAAGGGCGCTTGTATCAGTGCGCTCTTCGACAGCAAGTTTCATTCCAGTGCATGGATGACAAAGGCCTTGCTGTGGCTCAAACACGAGCAGAAAGAAGATTAATGAGGAGGTCCAAAAAGAAAAGCCATTTACACATTTCTGAAGGCAACGACATCATTTGGAAACAGAGACACTAAACAATTCGAGTCTGTATGTGCCTGGCACTTTGGAAACCCCAAGCAGTAGGTGCATCCCATCCCCTCCCATCCGTTTGCAAACTGCTCTGCATTTTCACAATATGTCCACGTGCATCCTGTCGCCTGAGGACAGATATCGGCTGCTTGGCTGGGAGAGGCAGCATGGAGTGGATGGATGCGGAACCACAGCTCAGGACTCTGTGCAGAGACAAATCCTAAACCTTTGAATAAACAGCATATAGAATCAGCCTTCAAATAAATAGTCAAATGATTAATTTTGATTATAAGCAAACTGGAAGCCAGCAAGCCAACCGCATCCTGGGCTGCATCAAAAGAAGCGTGGGGCCAGCAGGTCGAGGGAGGTGATGCTCCCCCTCTACTCTGCTCTGGTGAGACCCCACCTGCAGCGCTGCATCCAGCTCTGTGGCCCCCAGCACAGGAGAGACATGGACCTGTTGGAGTGGGTCCAGAGGAGGCCACAAAAATGATCAGAGGGATGGAACACCTCTCCTACGAGGATAGGCTGAGAGAGTTGGGGTTGTTCAGCCTGGAGAAGAGAAGGCTCCAGGAAGACCTTATTGAGGCTTATAAGAAAGACTGAGAGAGACTTCACCAAGGCCTGTAGTGACAGGACACGGGGCAATGGTTTTAAACTGAAAGAGGGCAGGTTTAGATTGGACGGAAGGAAGAAATTTTTTGCGATGAGGATGGTGAGACAGTGGAACAGGTTGCCCAGAGAGGTGGTAGATGCCCCATCCCTGGAAACATTCAAGGTCAGGTTGGACGGGGCTCTCAGCAACCCGATCTAGTTGAAGATGTCCCTGCTCATGGCAAGGGGTTGGACTAGATGACCTTTAAAGGTCCCTTCCAACCCAAACCATTCCATGATTCTATTCTATGATTCTATGATCTATCTGCACTGCATCCACGGGAACACTCCTACAGGTCAAGACACTGATTTTTTTTTTTTTTTTTTTTTTTTAAGATGATGATATGCTATAAAGCATAATTTCTATTCCAGTATGCTTAGATTTCCAGTGTTATTAACCTTTTAACTTTACTGCCTTGTCAACGGCACGCATTTGGAAATTATTTTAAAGTTTATCCACCTACAGAAATATTTTTGGAGCTGAAGCTCTGAACTGGAGCTTACATTCATGTGCAGGTCCACCAACCTGTATGATCCTGTTACAAAGTCCCCGCCGTTTACCCAACTACCTCCTCTCTGCACAAAAGGAACAGCATCTTTCTCTCCTGGGGAAACAGTCTAAGGGAATAGCTGTGCTCAGAGTATTATCAACAGACGTGAGATGCTTGGGGACTTCTCAGGTGTTGGAAAAAATCTGAAAAGGAAAACTAACTCAGTATAAAATTTTCAATGTGGAAAATACCGGGGAGCAAGAAGTCACCCAGACTGGATTGAAGCAAAATGAGGAGCTCTTCTAGAGAAATAAATGCCTACAGAAAATATCCTAAAAATCCTAAAAAATCCCAGAAAGGCTGTCAAACCTAGAACACCGGGGTCGTTCAGGAACGCAGCTGATCGGCTCCTCGGGGATATGAGTATTAACCAGGAGATGAGCCTGGCTGGAGGAGCTGAACAGTCCCTGCTCATTAACTGGAAAGCAGGAACCGAACGGGTTGACTTCTAACGTGGGTGTGCATATGTATCTTCACTAAATATTGGGCTTTTTTACTATTCTCTGTATTGTAAACTTACACAGATTTATGGCAATTAAGCCGTCTCATCTACATTCAGTACTACGACCAGCGGTCAGATATTCAAAAGTCCAGACTGCAAATTTTACATCACTTTGAACAGTGGCCAAAAACCCCTGAATAATAAATTTCTGTTAAAATTAAGTTTGGAGAAGAGGCAAGAAGAGAAGCAGGACAGGAGAGTAGGAACGGCAACACCGCTGCAAGATAGCACCTGCTTTAATTGACGAAGCACTCCTTTTGATACAAAATTAAGCCATAGTGAATCCACTCCACCCCCTGCATGAACCAGCCCACTCCCTGCATGAACCACCCCACCGAAAACTTGATCAGTCAGAGGAAAAATGCCACTAGGGAAAAAAAAAAAAAAAAAAAGGGAAAAAAGAAAGAAAAAAGAAAAGAAAATAAGAGCCCTATTATATCCATTCACTTGCAAGTTTAAACCAGTATTTTATATACACCACCCCAGACAGACTGACCAGTTCTTTGAAAACATGCCAAATAATTTCTGCTATCTTAACGTTTTATCCAGCGGATGTCAGCTGAATCATTTTGTTTGTCACCAGCCTCCTACTCTGTTATACACAAACACTTGCACTTTAATTCTCCTCCGTTAAAAACACGGATGAAATCTGCAGTGAGGTTCACATCCGCTCCACTCCTGACTACCGCAATGCACTCTGCGTTGGGATTATCTTATAGGGCAGATTATTTTATAGGCTTCAGATACAACCAAAATATTACACCTTTAGCAGCAGCCATTATATACATTATACGTATAGCAGCAGCCATTGTATATAGTGCATGTGTGTGTGCATATATATATATATATATACATATTTTTATAAAATAACCATTTAATACCAGTACCTTGTAATCTCTCATGCTCCTACTTGCTTCTGAGAGCAGTTTTAGGCAAATTAAAAAGGCTTGGTTTTGCTTTTTAAAGCACGGTGCTCATTATTTTAATACTTCAGTCAGGCTCTTCAGTAATTAGATGTACCTCTAATTTCTTTCACAGCCTCTCGTCTTTCAGAGTTCAGTGGCCTTCAGAGATCAATCTGCAGTTTATTTGTGGAGACAGAAGTCTGATTACCAACCTGTCAAAACATGGATCCTTTTAAGAGCCAAACAAAGGCTTAGTGGAGCCACCCGTATGACCAACTTACCCATTTTTTACTGTAATTGCTTATGCACTCAACGGCATGACACTAATGGTTATTTAATCAATACGCCTCCAGTGCGCATACGTGTTTTTTAAGTTAAAAGGGATGCAGACCACTGCCAGTTCTGCCCATCATGAGAATGACTTCATGAAACCAGGACATCAATTTCGGTATTTTGCCACAGACACAAATGAAAATTCATTTCAAAGCTTTAGTCTAAGCTTACTTTCTGTGCTTAAAATCCAACTATAAGACAGTTTCTACTTGGAAAGCCTCCTGTGCGGGATGTTCAAGCCAAAATGACCGTGACTCCGTTGGCGAGAGCGGTAAATAGGAATAGAAAGCCAAGAACTCACAGTATTTTGGGGACATAGTAACAGCTGGATACAAACTCAGTAGCCCCTCGTGGAAGGAGGTGTAAGGACAACGTACAGCGTCTTTCCCGCTGCATTAGGTCTCATTAAAATATCTTCTAAGCAGGAGAGTCTTATTAATGGTGTAAAAAAGGTCCTTCCGCCAGGTGATCTGAAATAGCAACGGACAGATTACAGCTCATCTGTGCTTCCTCAACCCTTGCCATTACAGCGTTTTAAGCTTTCTGCAGTCTGTATTTCAGTTTGGCAGAGCCACAGCATTGCATCATTTGGACAAGAATTAGAGATGTAAACTTGGGAGAGATCTGGAAATTTTCTTCAGGCTTTGATGTGTGGTGGGGAAAGGAAGGTTAAGAAATAAAACATAAAATTAAATTAAAAATCAAGACTCCTGGGTTCTCTAAATATCGCTGCCTTACCTGACCGCCACAGTGCTAACGAGGAGGAGGTGAACTGGTGATTACATTCAGAAATGGTGAGCTCCACATTTGGAAAAAAAACGAACACATAAGCAGTTGATAAGCTCAGGGGGAACATCTCTCACAATCTGAGTGCTGGGAAAAGACCCCAAGCTCATAAGAAAACCATGCCCTGATCCAACATCGAACCCAGAACTCAGGCATTTGAGATGCAAAAAGCCTCCCTGCCTGCATGCTAGCAGCTATCAGGTTAGCAAGTCTTATTTATTCCTGTCTCTGCGTGTCAATGGCTCGATATAAAACGAAGCCTATCTCACCGAGTAAATCAGCAATACACCCAGAGGAACCCATCCTCACCAGCAGCGAGACGACGGCAGCAGACTGACGAGGTTGTCTGACTGCAGACTCGCTCCGGCTTTCAGCATCCCCAAGCAATCCCACCTCCCACACGCGGTACCCACGGCGGCAGGGCTTCTGGGGGAACTGCCAACGCGCCAAACCGGTGCTGGAAACGCCGCTCCTCGCCTCGCGCGAGCCGCTCAGCTGTCAGCCAACTAGGGAAAATGAAGTTAATGAGCAAAGCTTTAATCAGTGGACCTTGGTGTAATCAGCAACAGAGCCCCTTGAATACGTAATGACATGCCATCTCTCCCTGACTGTCCATTTTCCCATGGGAAGAAAGTTACAGCATCTCAAACGGAAAAGAAAAAGCCTTCAAATCAGAGATTAAAGATTCGCGTACACAAATGCAGCTTTTCTCTAAGCACCAGTTCGTCCCGCACGTCCTCTCCAGGGCAGAACACAACTGAACCGCAGGGGATCCAAGAGCAGCATCAGCAACGGCTGGAGCAAGGAGAAGAAACATGTTTGCTCATATAATATTGCTGTTTCGCTAATAAATTTATATAGAGACACGCCTCATTAACTGAGGAACAGTTTAATTCAAGTTTGTGGCAAATAAAAACAAACGCTTATCTGAAATCTACCCAAAATTACGAGGCTTTATCCCTGCGTCCTCACGTAGCCTCTGCAGGTCGGTGCTTTCTTAGAGCAGAGCTGCGGGCACTTTTTCCAGGCAAGATGCTCACGAGTTTTGCTCCACTGACTGTCTTAGACCCCACCCCAGGTTAAGAGTCTTTACTAACCCTTATTAACAGCCCGTTAAAGGTCCCTCATCACACAGAGATTATAGTGGTCAGCCAAGGGCGCGGTCCCCAGCTGATGGATGTTAGGTCTTCACTTTCCCATGGTCAAAGCACATGGACTGAATTTGACCAATCTCGACCCATTTAGACTCAATGAGTCTACGCTCCAGCACCGTTTGACATATTGAACGGGTATTAAAACCAACGGACCACTGAGCCTGACCTCCGTTTAGCACACCTAAGCCGAGACTATAAACCTGTGTTTGGCTGATGCACATCTTCCTCGGGCGACTCCCTTGACTGCTTACGCTGAAGGTTAACCCCATTTAAAATTTTGCCTTCTAAACCACTAGATTTTTTCCTCCTGGCTTTAGTTTGGTCTGAATGGTCTTCCTGTAAGCACACCTTGTCATCAAGTTCCTACCGAGTCTTCTCAGTAACCTCAAGAAAACCGTCCTCTCGGCATAGGGGAACTTCTTCAGTATCTGAACACCCTGCGAGCCTCCTGGGATGCACCCTGGGTTAACTGCTGCTATCAGAAATAAAGATATTTGCAGAAACCATGTTATCAATACTATAAACAAAGACAAGCCATTCTCCATTCAGCCCCAGTTTGTATTCTTTAATCTTTAAGGCTTTAACTCAAGCTTTGTCACAGCATTCATTCATCGGTCTTACCAGTTTTCTTGCCCACGGTGACCCTGATTAACAAAATGCACTTCCCTTCCCTTCTGCCCATCCACAGCTGTGGTCTGCAAGTGCTGTACCCTGCATCAAAACTTGAAAAGATCTGGTTTTGCACACAATTCTAGGGGTGCAGAATGAAAACGCAGTAATGACAGGACTACTCTGAAATCTATCCACAATTTTTAAGCCATTTTATGTTTATTTTAGTATTTTTAACAATTTTATCTAAGGATTGGACTCACCATCCCATTACTTGTGACTTACAGAAATCCCTGGCTATTAACTGCTCCTAACGCAACTGTCACCCGGTGCCTTCCTAGCTTGCAGAAATTACAATATAATTCAAGTGATCTTAACCTTCCTGCACTGGAAGCAAAGTTTAGCCCAACCTAGGTAGTTGTCTTTTGCATGGGGAAGGTCTTTTTGCCACTAAGGACAAAATACTCCGCCACAGGAGTTGGCCACATGAGTAAATTGTATTTTACCTTTTGTAGACCAATCCTGACGACATTACCTCGTTACCAAGCTTTCAGACAAGCCTGAAGGTTACCTAAGAGGAAGTTGTAAAGAACAGAGCACGGTATGAATTTGAAATATAAACTCACTTTATTAATACAAAGTTATTGTGGGGGGGATAAATCAAAACCCAGAATAAACGGTACAGAATAAATGTGCTCTGAGAGGGAGGGAAACAGTTACTGTAAATTGAACAACCTAGCTTACTTCTTTGTACTTTCTCCAGCTTAATCAGGCCTCAGTGAAATCAAGTTTGACAAGCGCTATTAACATCCGTTAATTTACGCATTTTGATCGTTTAGCATCCAGAGCATTGCGGAGAGAGACGTGTGTTGGCTACGACCAGTCCCAGAGGAACAATAGCTGTTAGCCAACCTTTTTGTTAATGCGCCTTGGTGCCTTGGTCCACAGAAAGCCGTTGAAAAATCCTACCCTGCTGTTAAACATTAATTTTTCGTAACAACCTCCCGGTTCCAAGGGCTGACATGGGATCACCAGACTTCTCAAGGTCAGAAATGTTTTATTCGGCTTCCCTCTGTCTTCATCCAAAGCGGTCATGAACCCAGCTGTATTCAGCAGCGATGCCACCGTGTCCAAATCCAAATCTGTCTAAAATACAGTTTCATTGACTGTATCAAAAATACGACTTTGATAGCAAGTGAATTATTTCAATAATCAGATTTACACTCTTCTTTTTAAACTAACTGCATTGCTCTGGATAACAGAAAGAGCAGCACATTTCTATCGAGTTCATAGTGATTTTCTATTCCATTTCGTTTGCTACCGGTGGCTCTCAAGGTCTGGGATGCAAACGCAGCAGAGATTCACCTCCACTGCAATCTCCTGTCCCATTACTCAGTAAAACACATCGCAACCTACACTTCGCGAGTTATTTTAACAAAATCTACTGGAGTCAAATGGAAAACGAAGGTGTTCTTTCTACTTTGAATTATGAAGGAGCCATTATCAACAACTGCATAGTCAAGAGTCCTACCAGCGTTCTTGGCGGAGCCGTCACCCCAGTACGAGAAAATGGGAGCTCTGACTCACACCAGTGCAACGAGGACTACAGAAAGCTCAAACGAGATGAATAAATCCAGCATTACAAGCACAATAGAAATCAGAAGTGCAGGTAAATCAATCAGGCGTTCTTCATGTGTATTAAAAGACCAAGAAGAACGTTTAAACACACGTGAGATACTTAAAATTAGACTAATGAGGGATTACTAACAATTTCCCTCTCAAACCAGAACGCTCTGACAGTTTAAAAGGCAAATGCTTTATTATTTCGTACGTGGGCTTAGCATTTACTCCCACACTTGGGAATGGGATACACGGAGGTGACAGGCATTTGAAAGATGTGAAATTCACTGTGTACGGATTGAGAACTCTAAAGGAAGCATCAAAATCCAATGAAGAAACCTTTCTTCATCAATATTTGGAGAAGGAGAAATTGACTGAGAGATATATATGTGTGTGTGTATATATATATACAAAAATAGAGAGAGAGAAAAAAAAAAGTATCAATTGCATTGATATTTTTACCCTTCCATAACAAAACCCCAAACAGTTTGGCCTTCTTGTTAACAAAGCCAATGTGCCCTTGTAGCACTTAGGTTTAACAACAAATTGTAGATTTATCTTTGTAGCCACCCCTCTGCCAGCAGCCCCCCCTTATCCCTTCTCTGCTGCCCTCTCCGCATACATACCCGTCTAATTGCTGTTATTATAGCACGGCTCTAATTTGCATCCCACTGGAGGACTGGCCAGCAAATCAAATCAGTGCACGTTGTCCCAACACATGGCTCGCATTTCTCAGGCTGGATTGGGTTTGGTTTTTGTAGAGACAGAGAGAAGACAACTTACAAAGTACTGCCTGTCCTCAACGACAGCATTGCTCCCAGGAAACGAATCCCTTCCAGGGAATTGCCAGAGACTCGTTTCAGCAAAACAAGAACCATCGCCTCTGCGGCAGAAACAAGTTGCCTCCAGAAGCTTCAGATGATAAACTTGTTTAAAGCTTAGATGTCATTCAGACTTGGAAAGGTTTTTTAAAAATAAACCATGCTGTCAAAGCTAATCATCTCCCCCTGGCTGGTTGTTTTTTTTTTTTTTTTTTAATAAACATTAGGTCCCAGAGGCATTTCATGAGCGATTTAGGAAACACCCACTGCAACAACAGGTCCCAAGAACACACGAGGCTTTGGCCCTATATAACCTCAGAGATAGTAGTATCGGTTTACTACAGATTCACGCTGAAGCAGCAGTAGGATGGCTCTTGCCTGCCCTGGCCACCGTAATGCAAAACTCAATCGCAGCCTGTTCAGGAACGGTTTTTACCCAAAGAACGACACGTGCGGCTTCCGACTGCGCAAGAGCAAACGGCACATTGCCTGCAGATGCTCCATACACTGAGGGTGCTGCTGACTTATAAGCAAGGATGCATTTCCAGAGTGGTAAGAAGATGAGATCCCAGAGCGACAAGATGAGATCCCAGAGCTCAGACACTAACACTGCCCTTACAAAAATGAATAAACCATAAACAGCGTATATTATAGACCGTGTAAGGGGACACTCCTGCAGAAGATGAGATGTCAGCACTATAAATCTTGAATGACCCAACAGGATATTCAGCGTTCAGGCGCCACATATACCCTCTTGCATTTTTCAAATGCTACCACCACCACACAGAATAACACGGAAGCAATAATTGGCTTAAGGGAGCTCTAATGACATTTTTAGGCCATTTAACCTTTACTCTCTTGGTTTAACATAGCAATAATCCCTCCAGGTGAGCACCACCTTGTACCTGACCTGTGTGTATTTGTTACTGCAGGCCACCCAGCAGTTGTCTTTAGCTCTGGCTCGGCAGCAGCCGTTATTGATGTCACCGGGCTTTCATCATAAAACGCAGAGGCTATTTAACATGCAATAAAAACCGGCATCAAGCCGAGCCGACAGCGTGCATTTGTGTGCAGGCAGCAATGATTAGCATAGTTATTTCTTGCTCCGCGGGACACAAGGAGCATCCTGCTTCGCAGGGCTGCAAGAAATCCTACCCTCACCCAGATGCCTCGTCACACATTTCAAGTACTCGATCCATTTTCTGTGCTTAACTTGCAACTTCAATTAACACAGACACAACGACATTTCCCCTTGGAAATCCAAGTTCGCTCATATCCTTCATGAAGGTATGTTCTTTTAGGAAGGAGAGGTGTGGTATTCTTTTAGGAGGGAGAATTAAATTGAGAACCCAACCCTGTCCCTTACCGCTCTCAGCTAAGTGAGCCCAAGCGCCTCCAAAAACGGGACAAAGAAATCTCAGTACGGACTCTGTTGCTTTTACATTTTGTAACAAATCACTTTAAAAAGTGTTTTTACACTTTTTCTACTTCTGGAGTATTTCTTTATTAAAAGGAGTAATTAAAACACACCCCAGGAATGGATGAAAGGGACAAAGAATCCATCATGTGCTCCTCGCAATTACTTATAAACACTTAAAACTTTCTTATCAACACAGTAAGAAAGTCTTAAACTCTTAAAACTTGTCTTAAACTCTTAAAACTTGTCTTAAAATTCTCCTATTGTTTTAACAATATGGAAAGATGGATGGGATGTTTCTTCAAGATCACCGTGCTTGCTTTAACAAACTAAACTGGATAACGGGGGGACAAGGCTGGCAGATGGGGGTGCCCAAAAACTTAAAACTGCTTAACTAAATGCAACCGAGTAGTAAGCACACACCGTTAGTAAGTCCTGAGGTATGTATAAAGGTGAATTAGCAAACATCTGTCTTGGAAACCCAACTGAGATCTACAACACACAAGGCTTCCTGCCTCCAGTGAAAGGAGAGGTATTGGGATCTGAATGAGCCAGCGCTGTCACACAGATGAATTCACACATGAATTTAGATGAAAAAAACCAAAAAACCAACCCAAAAGCAAAGTAATTTCCCATTTGCTTCACATTCCACAGGGGAAGGAAAAAAAGTTGTAACTAAAAATGGAAACAACTTCACTTACCAAGCACAAAGCGTGCCTTATAACTTCTTCCTCACAAAAATCAAACTAAAATGAAAGTTTACAATTATAGCACTAGGACAGAAGTTTCCAGTCTGCAGTGGAAATTATGGTCTATAATGTTGAAATGGCACAAGATAATATTCCTCATCAGAAAGCTGAGAGGAAAGCTTAAGCTGCTCCAAATGAGAGAGACTATTTCACAGTTTGGTTTGGAAGATAGCATTTTTCTGCCTTTTTTTTTTTTTTTTTTAATAAACTCCAGAGATTACATCACTGGACACCATGATTCAGCAGGACCAGAAGCAGAAAAAAATAAAGAAAATCAAATCCTGAAGCAAGCAAGCCTACTCCTGTCCTCCGCATGCCTTCTCTCCCATCTCTCAGTTGTTCATATTCTCTCCAAACACAAGGGCTCTGTGAACGGGTCACGGAGAACACAATCACCACCCGAACCCTCATCCTGAGGCTGGCAGGTCAAGGAAGACATTAAAGGAGTAATTTGAGGAGTTGTTGCTTTCACTCCAATTATTTTTTATTGGGAAATAAACCAATGTGCAGGATGTCTGGTTAAAAATGCAGCTATTGCAGGTTTGCTGGAGCTGTGCTACGTAGCAGCAGCACAACGCGTGTAAGAAAAGTCAGAGCGTGTGTTCCTATCAAAATTGTGATGGATTTCCTCCCTCTGTCCTCCCATCTCCATTATTATTCAAGTAAAGGCTACGCACACTGACAAGGAGCTGAGCGGAGGAGTAATCACCGCCTTCCCTTCCTCCCACGCAGGACGACAAGTCCTCCTCGCTGCCGCAACCTGGAGCCTTGCATCATGCGGTTTTCCAAGCAGCAACAGCACGTGCGGCAGCGTCTCGGCGAGGTGAGGTTTTGCCTGTAACAGCCATCAGAGTCGCTGCCTCTCGGGAGAAAGGGGGGAGCATGTTGTAGGCTGCAAGCTGGCAGAGAGTTACACATATTAACATTTAACTGCTTTAAGGCAGATTTAGTAATGTGTGATGCTGATTGCTTTGAGTTCTGTATCGAAGATTGCTTCTGAAAAATACTAGGTGCCAAGCATTGGTTTTTAATGAACCGATGATTCAAAAACATTTTCCTAAATATGCCACATGACCGGCTTAATTATCAGAAAAATACACTCCTTTTACTGCATCAGTGTTTCCCAATCCTTCAGCATCCCAATTCCCAATTTTTAGGCCAGGACACAAACTTACAGCTAAGCCTCTAACTGAAAGCACTAGCAGGAATGCTCTTCCACGGATCGCTATCGCAACATCACGACCACAAGCACAAGACCTTTGACGGCAACCTTCCATTTTAAAGTGGTTTTTATGCTTGTTCTCCATTTGCATAATCCCCAACGTTATTTCAAGGCAAGTGAGAAAAGCGCTATATAGCACTCCTTTCAATACTGAAAGCGGGCTTATAAGATGGGGACAGACTTTTTAGCAGGGCCTGTAGTGATTGGACAAGGGGTAACTAAAAGAGGGTAGATTCAGACTAGATATAGGGAAGAAATTTTTTACGATGAGGGTGGTGAAACACTGGCACAGGTTGCCCAGAGAGGTGGTAGATGCCCCATCCCTGGAAACATCCAAGGTCACATTGGACGGGGCTCTGAGCAACCCGATCTAGTTGAAGATGTCCCTGCTCATGGCAAGGGGTTGGACTAGATGACCTTGAAAGGTCCCTTCCAACCCAAACCACTCCGTGATTCTATGATTCAAGTTCAAACAGACTACGTTAGGTTAATGACTACAAAAAAACAACCGTATTATTGTATCGACAATCGTATCTCTCAATACGATAATACATTTGCTTTTTTGTACTCATCTTCTGCAGAGCACCAAAAGTCTGCAAACTCTCAAGTGAAAACCAAAAACCGCCCAGACTTGTTTGTCCCAGCAGCGTATTGCATGAAGATGGCTCCTGATAGCGCCTGCAATTTAGACATTACGTAGACAGCTACAACCAAATCGGGGATTGCAAGGGAAATTCTGGCATCGACACCACTGAGACCCACCAGTCTCAGTGCCGCTGGTATTATTTTAGCTCCCAGAAGCGTCAGTCAGATTGTGATCTCGCTGCACATCGCAGCGTGCAGTCGAATACAGCGGGTACATGGCTGCATGACCCAGAGTATCCATTTCCACATGTCAACACAGGACAGCTACATTACATGCTTGGAAAAATCAGTAGGTCCCTTCTGGGTCTTGTAGATAATTCCCCTAATGCTCCATGCAGCAAAAAATATTGTACAGTTGGTTGCACACACAAGGGACCGTAGCTGAAAGGGGATACCCGATGTGACAAATCAAAGGTTTTGTGCTGGGTGGTACATGCTGTTCCCACACCTGCAACGGAGCAATATTCAAAGATTAAAAAGCCGTGCCAAGACCCAAAGCATTTTGAACATATTTAAATCAGAAACTATTTTCAGCTTTCATGCCCACTTAAAACTGAGAGCATGTAATAATTTAAGGGATAAATAATAATAAGCAAAGCTTCGCTGATTCTGCGCGCAGTGCTTTTCAGAAGTACTTCGTGTCCTTTTCCAGAGCTTTCCCTAATCCTGTGGTCCCCTCAAATCCAGTCTCCTCCCACCTGCTTTCCTCGGTGAAACTGTCCCCCTTTATGCACTAATACATATAAAATTATGAAAGAAATCACCACATAAATCAAGCAGGTGCTACACATCAGTTCTTAACCAAAAAATTACCAATAAGAGCTAAATGCATCCCTTCGTTTACACGGTTTTCATTGTAACACATGCTTAATTTATGCATGATTTCCTTGTTTTTATTGAAAAGATGTTAAAACCCACAATTTTTGGCAGACTTGGGGATGCACACTCTTGTGACTACAGCTAGAAGCGCTGATGCTACCACCTCTAGCCACTTACAAGTAGCCACCCCAGCAAAAATCAGCAGCCCCTCCAGTCTGCCCAGCGAAATTTTTTTGGGTGTTCCTAATCTGATTGAGGCAAAATGAGCTGAAGTGATTTCCGTAGTAGGTTATTGCTGAACTAGTCCATTCTGACATATGCCAGCGTGGTCAGAAGAAAATATCTACATCCCTGGATGACGTATTAGACCCTGAGCAGTTTGGGGAGACAATTTCAGTCCGTGATGGAATTTGCAGTCTTTGTAACAAGCAGCGGATGGGGGAACCGCACACATGAACACAGCAAATTAACATGCATGGCAAGAGTTGCGGCATTCGTCATGTTCTGCTTGAGAAGGGGCTATTAACTGGAATATCTATCTTAGAGAAATCTGTACACAGCTGATACTTTATCTGGCCAAAATCGTCTAGATTCTTGTCTTTTTTTTTCTTAAAGTGGGTATTTTATATAAGCATACAATTCTGAAACCTACATAATTTTAAGGCCTTTAGAATGTAGAGTGTTACTATTGATTAAATGGATAGCTCAGTAGGATCACTGGAATAACTCAAAGGATCTACTTGTGGTAGACATTGAGATTTTGCCGAGGAAGGGATAACAAGAGGATGCACTCAACCCCTAGCTTGGTGACTGCCTTGGTTCTCCTCCTAGCATTAGCGAGCCTGTAGGAAAACAAGCGATGCAGCTCACTCCTAAGCTCAGAGAGTCCCAAGCCTCAGTTCCCTCACCGCAACCTGCACGTGTGCGTGCAAGCGGCTGATCTGCTTAAGGAAAAACTCCAAATGCATCATCTCCTCTTCTTGCAACCTCTTTTCCTGGGGTGCTGCAGAGCTACAGCCACTTGGACACCAGCAGGAGGGCGGCAGAACCGGGTATCACCTCAAAATGTTAAAAAAAAAATAAATAGAGCTCCTTCAGGATAATAGCAAAAGGGATATCTTAAATACACATCAGGGAACAACATGTGAGGCTGTAGAAAATGCACCATTTGGCAGTTTAATAAATGGCAACGGTTGCGGCAAGCAATCCGTCTGCACTTTCCTCTGGCAAAACCCTGCCTGAGGAGGAGGGGAAGAAGCCTTTCACAATCCACGTACCGAACATGAAAAGCTTCAGAAATGTTCCTCATCTGCATGCAAAACGACGTTTTCTCAAGCACTAATCAGTCAGAAGCATCTCTCTGTTACATTAGTTATGAATGTATTTATAACTGGTTATGCCAGAATACTTTGTTACAGCTGTTGAGGGATAAAAAATAAAGTAAAATAAACACTCAATACACCCTTTATAACTTTCCTGATCATTAAACACTGGAGGCCGAATATGACAATCTTATTTTTTTAATAGGGCGTGTTACCCTTAATAACGTTAAAATACGAACCTCGATGGTGCTGAGGATCACCTCCTCGATTCTCCCCAGTTACCCTCAGGCACCTTCCCTTCCCAAGCCCCCTTCTCCCCGTACAAACACACAACTGGTCTGGGGGTTCTTGGTTGGGGTTTTTTTCCCTCTCTCCCAAATCTGGATTCAAAAGTAATTCCCTCCAGAGTACTTCCGCCACCCTCAAAGTTTAAAAGATCATGTCGTTGAACAAAATGTCTTTCCGTTTTCTTCCCGTACCTTTTTGGGGGGCAGTGGGTGTATTTTTATTCTACCGCTCCCGGCAGTTTTAGAGCTTTCCTTTTATAATCGTAATGGATTTTCCCATCCGCTGGGGTTCTGCCTTGTTTTCTTCCCTACAACCTGGTACATTTTTCATATTTCTTTAGAAAACAAGCTGTTTAAGATGCACGAGAGATGGCTGCATGGCGCACTGTCAATAAATCTATTTTGAGAATCTGTCTCTGGTTTTAATGGGCAGCTAAACTTCCTCCAGGACCCTGGCCACGTCACTCGGTTTTCTGCATTTCAGCTTCCCCATCCATAAAGTGGCGATAACATCATAATTTCCAAGAAAGTGCAAAGCTAGAGTCTTTGGGAGTTTGCAGGGCTCATCAGAGAACCTGAGCTCTTTACAACGAGTGGTGCAACTAATCCCACCGCAGCTGAACTTCCGATCAGTCACCATGTTTAGCAGCATTCATAAGAGTTTGCTTGGAAATGGGATTTAATGAGTACGGCAGAAGCAAAAGTGAAAGGAGCAGTTTAAAAGACCAACATTTGTAAGTAACACCGGTTCTAACAAAGAATGTCCACGCATTTAAATGTAGCCTACTGAGATAATAGAAGAAAAAGTCTGAAGAATCAAATGTGGGTGGGCTTCAAAAAAAAAAGAAAAAAAAAGGGAAAGCCTAGTGAAAAGTCCAAGCTAATGGGGAATGTGGGCAGAGAGGTAATCAAGTCTGCCTTCAGCTGCCTCTTCACAGAAAGGTTAATAGCTGAACCATTTGGAATCTCAGCAAGTTTGTCTACAATTTTCACGATAGAAGAGAAAGCATCTGACATTTATTAGCTTGACTAATGTTCACACTTGAGATAAAGAGACTTGCAGACCGATTCAAGGTCTTCAAAGTTTAAGAAAAGGTCGCTGAACTATTTGTACTACACGCAACAAGGCAACAGTATTACACAAGTAATATCACGATGTAAATGCCTTGGATGAAATCTGACTTAAATGTAGCTCAGGGCCCTCTAAATGTTCTTCCATCTCCAGCAGAGAAGAGCAGAAGCATCCCAGCACGCACGGATCCATCGGCCCGGCAGAGCGCATTGCTTGTGGGAGCTCAGCCGTGCACTGCGACTTTCATCAAGATCTGGAAGATTTGTGCCGAGAATGGTATAATGAGATATTTGAGCTCAGTCAAGATCACATCAGAGATCTCAGGTGACGTACCCTAAGCGCTGGAAGAGACGGCCATGCCTCTACCAGTTCAAATCACCTGGGAAATCGCTGGCCCTACCTGAAAGCGGTTCTGCTTATGCAATATTAGAAGCTAAATTTAAATGCAGTTCATAGTGAATAGAGACATCACAAAAGATGCCCGTCTGGTTAACCACAGTAAGACATACCATAAATAGGAACGTAGACGTAATTCCCTTCAGATCCGCAGAGACAGTACCTCAAAGGCAGAGGTTTAATTAAGTCAGGTCTCGCAGGGTTCTGCTGGAGAAGGGAAAGTGCGAGCAGGGCATTTGTCCCGCATCCAGGGTGAGAGGTTGGGGTGTACCGACAAATTATGCCAGGGATGCCAGTGCCTGCACAGCGTATAGCTCTTCCCAGCGGGAGTTATGGCAGGCTATTTTGGGTATACTTTGTATAAAAGCTGCCAGGTTTTTTGAACTTATTCTTAGGCGAAGTTCATTTGATACAGGCAGACAGAGAAGCCAACTTTCTGTATGTCAGGGGTTGTCGAAGAGCTCAAATCGAGCAAATAAAAAGAATCCACCCAATTTCACTGGTATTATGGCACGTAATAAAAGCCAAGTGTGAGACTTTGAGCTAACAACAGTTTGCAGCATTTCCATTTGCAAAAATATACGGGCCTTTTATAAGGACTGCTTTCAAAATTTGGGATTAGGTTTTCAATATAAACTGGACCGGGCCAGATTAAAGATTTGCCCCCAAAACACTGATCTGACCTGTGTTCAAGGTCAAGCTTGCATTCATGCTCATTCTTTTAAAAATTACATATACATTAAAAAACAAGAATGTATTGTTTACAGAAACAAAGCAGCTGGTAGATGCCAAGGCCAACAACAAATGAGATAAATTAGAAGGCCTTTAGATTAAAATCATCAAGAAGCTGAAGCCAACAGAAAAAAAAAAAGCCTAACATTTCACTTGAAGCCGCTCATTATAGTGGCAAGAATTGCACGCAGCGTCTGCAAGAACACACCGCGTAGTGACCATGCGAAGGCAGGCTTGCAAGGCACTGCTGCACTGGGCAGAGGAAAGGAGGGGAGGGAGAAACAACACCTAACTTATTTTCTGCACATACCGGTGGGATGAACACATTAGCGATGCAGCTAACCTGTACAAAACCTTATTCTGAAACAGGAACAGTTGACGTGGATTTGCACAGCACTACGCTGTGCAAGAGCTGTGGCAAAGACAATACTACATAATGTGCTTTACAGACACAGGTGAATGGTATACAGGCTAAGAGAGCATAGAAGGAAAGGAAAATTGGGGAAAAAAAGCCCGGATGACCATGGTGGCATGCTGAAGAGTCCCTCAAGTTTTCCCTGAGCGCTAGATGCTGTGCCATCTACCGCTCACCCAACGCAGGCACCTAGCCCAAGTATAGGCTTATTGGATATTATGAAAAATGTCTTCACCGAAAGGGTTGTCAAGCATTGGAACAGGCTGCCCAGGGCAGCGGCTGAGTCACCGTCCCTGGAGGTATTTAAAAGACGTGTAGACGTGGCGCTTAGGGACACGGTTTAGTGGTGGACTTAGCAGTGTGAGGTTTACGGTTAGACTCGATGATCTTAAAGGTCTTTTCCAACCTAAACAATTCTACGGTTCCATAGCACAAGGCCGCAGGTGGCAATCATCTGCCCTCTGCCCACCACCCCAGGACAGCATCCGCCGAGGAGGTCAGAGCTCAAGAAGCTGCTGGCCATCTCCAAGCACTTTGTAGACACAGAGCCCATCAGCCGAGCTGCGTTTCACTTCCACGGTTTCTACCGGGCATTTCCACAAAGTTGCATTAGTCTGTACTCTGAGGAGCTGGGGCTACAACGTTTGCTCTGTCAAGGGACCTCCAGAGCTTACGGCTGCGTTTTTGGAAGAGACTTCAGCACTGGAGACAGGTTACCTGTTAAAAAGCATGGAGTAGCCCTGCCTTACAGGGAACAATGTGCCCCTTCCCTCTTCTGCATTGGCACAGAGTCAAAATGCTGCTTAAACAGCCAGGACAAAAAAAAAAAAAAAAGGAGGCGGTGTCCTAATCTTTGGAGCAAAGGAAAGGAATAGTAATAACCAGCTGTTCAACAATAGCAGCACTAATTTATTCTTTAAGAGCTGTGAATACAGGCAAGCGACAAAAGGTATTTCCAGATTTTATCTAAGTTTTGAAAACAATAAAGAAGTACTACAGTGACTTTTTTTTTCCCATTTAATACAGATCTAATCAGCAGGCCTCAACAGTTTCCTTAAAAAGCAGCTCAAACTGCTTTTCACCCCCATTGTTCGTGACTTTTCCAACAGCACTTGCTCTGGAGAGGAACCCAGGATGTAGGCAGTTCAGTTCTGTGTTTCAACAGAGTGACCTCCCTAATTACACCTCTGAACAGTAGCTCTTAATCACACTCCACTCCTGAGCTCTTGTTTACTCGATGGGGGCTGCAGCGAGACCTTTACAATTCACTTTCAAAACCAAGTTGGTAAGGTTTGTTGCAAAGGCTCCGCTTTCTTGTTAGCCCAGAAAAGAGACCAGGCTTTGGACATGTCCTGGGACATCCTTTAAGTCGTGTCTTCCACGTTCATACCCAACACAAGGTTCATGTTTCAGTTTAAGTCTTTAGGATCCACCACAATGTAAAACTGCTACTTCTACATTGAGAAGCACAAAAAAAAATGGCCAAATCCTTTAACGCAACACAAAAAATTTTTTTAAAATGCATTTATAATTTGTCTAAGGCACTCAAATCAGATGAATGGGCTATAATCTAGACCCCAAAACTCTCCACACATGCACATACATGGAATATCAGAAGCTGGTTGCGACGATTTAGCTTCTCTGAATGGTTTCTCACTAACTAAGACATATTCCCTCTTCTAGAGCCACGCTTCATGTATTGCTGCTCCACATTTCTTTGGAAAAACACTGTCTGTTTGAGGGGCTTTTTACCACTGATCTCCACCCGAGCATCCCATGCTGCTGCATCCCGACTATCAGCTAAAGCAGCCTGTGAAAAAGCTTTGCCAAGGGCAGCCTTCCCTCTGCATTCCCAGCCCACAATCCAAGCCGGGGCAGCTCACCATTCCCCCCGAGCCAGTGATGCCCATTTCTCCAGAGCCCTACGGAAGGCAATCTCTGGAAGTCACACTTCAGACCTGGTTTGGGTCTGAAATGCCTTCTGAAATCTTTCAAAAAGGGGGAAAGAGGAAACAAAAAAGTCTTCTGCTTCATCCAGGAAATAAGCTAATGCTCTTCTTTCTCACCCAATGAAGAACAATTTCTTACCCGGACCAATAACTTGAAAAGAAGTTTTACAGCCAGAATTTTTACTAGGGGGCAAAACAGGCATGGCCATTCAGACTGTAAGAAGAAAGTCACCTCTTGCCCAGCCCAAAGGTCACCTGTTATCCGGATGCTCTCTTCAACAGCTCATTTCCTCCTAATTTGTCTTTACTCAACTCAAAAAAGGGAAAGGATTCACATCTCCATGTGACTTTTCACAATCCCACAATCTTGCCACAGGATGCTGTTCATCTACAGCCTCATTTCCCTCACCCCACTTAACCCCTTACTTCCAGCTAGACTTCAAAGATTTAGTTTTCACTACACAAATCCTCTTTGTCCTTTCTCTGTGTCTGGGCTTCCTTTTACTCATCCCCTAGCCAAGACACTGATCCTGTAAAGTCATCACCTAGCCAACACACTGATCCAGTCCTTCACAGATCAGTCACCGCTACTCTCTTAGATATATTTTTTCCTTCGATAAGCTTCGTCAACTACTGTGCATGTGTCTTCCAACACGAAAACGCTAACACTTTAGCACAATAATCCAAATAACGGCTTGAGCTATAACAAAAAGCAGCCCTTAATTGTTGTATACAAACGAACCGCAACGGTTCTGCGGGCTCAGCACGTCCGCAGCCTCTCGCAGGCACTGAGCCCCACGGTCCTTTCCATCAGCTGCTCAGGCTTCGTTTTAGGCAACCTCAGCCCACACCATCCTGTCCCGTATGAATGCCTCCGTCATCTCAGCATTATCAAATCTGGGCTGTTCACAGCATTAAAACCCCATTTGTTGTCTGCATTGCTATGATGAAGGTAGATCTCAGCTGCCTTGACAACATGACGCTTGGCAATTTATCTGTATGTGTACCAGCCAAACAAGACACCTCAAGAATGGTCTCAGTATCTCAAAAGAATTACANGGATGTAAGTCCCATTAAAAGGCAAAGCAAGTTTTTGTTCCCAACATTTACACACAAATGAGAAAAGGCTAACTGCACTGAAGTGTAAACGTACGTATTTTTAGTGGAAAGAAAAGGAAGGAAGATGAATGTGAGCCATAGCACACCCTGACTCTGTGAAGGGTTAAGCATGTTTAATTGTGCGCTTTAAGAACGATGCAATTAATACCCAGGCATTTAAATCTTTGCCAGATTTGTGAGCCAGTCGGTGAATCTGTCCAACTGCCCCAAAGGGTCAGGAACCGCTTCAAGTCATATTGTTCCCTTATGCAGGATTCAAACTTTGGTTAGTGTAGCTTCCTACCTCTGTGAAACCAACCGCCTCCATCAAATGCTGCACAGGATCAAGGGCATCTTCTGATGGAAGAAACAGCCAAGCTGATTATGTCTTGGAAGAAAAGTCAAACTCTGCTATATATGTTGGTCAAATATTGATCTTCAGCACTTTCCTAATGCGTTAAAACCTTTTATTTTAGGTAGATCTTGCTCACAAGCATTATACTGATGTGAGATCCAGGAGACAACTCCACTTGTTGCAACACGAATAGACACAAATGTCGGTTTTCAGCAAAGATTTTGTACATGCGTCATTAAAATCCAACCCGCTACAAAAGAAGTCTCCAAGAAATAAAGCAGCTGTGCAAGACTGATTAAAAAAGAAAAAAAAAATTAGTCCTTAACCCAAATGTTCCTTTCCAATCTCTCAAGTTCTATCTTCATATGAGTACCATTGCCTCTTGTTAAGGGCTTTCAAAAAATGAAAATTAAAGGAAACACCAAAGGCAAAGTGTTTTCCTCTTCTCCTCCAGTATTCAAAAACTCCACGAAAGCTAAAAGATGGCACATTCATTACAAGACACAGGATGAAAAGAAAATCACCTCCCTATTTCAGTCTCTATCAACTACGCTGTTAAGTCCTTTTCTGCCAATCAGCGTATTCTGAAAGCTTTCGGTAGGGAAAAAACCTGTTATCCAAGATCACAGCTGTAATAGTTTGGCCATAAAAAGAATAAAAGAAACAATGGAAGTCTGGCAGTGCTGGCCTCGAGACCAAAGTTACTAAAGCTAATGGGCGCAGCATTACCCATAATAGTGCATTTTTTGCAACCAAAATATTCAACAGTTTAAAATGCCTTTTAGAAATTTACAGTCACTCCCAATTTAGAGCAAGCCCCAAATCCAGCTTTTGCTCGAAATAGGCTAGTAATAATAAATACATTACACTTGCCCTAGCTTCCAATGAACCAAACATTAAAATGCTTTTTTTCTTCTAAAGTACTAGAAATCCCAGGCCAAGGGATTATGCTCGCAAAGGAGGGTACTGAAATCCGCTATAAGCAACAGGGCTTTGCCGTGCAAAACTGAGCAAGGAGAGAGAAATTAAAAAACACCAAACTTATTGTCAAGCTTATTTGAAATTAGATACGGCCAATGTTTAGAAGATACCCAATGGATGATCGTAAGCTTTTCCAGTCCGAGCAGAGGCTCAGCTCTGCAGCAGCCATCTTATTTTCCTCCAGCAAGCTCAGCGGGTTGCAGCCTGCCATGCAGCAGGTAACGGCCACCTCACCGAGAAAGCTGGAGATGCCGTTCCACGGGCACGTCACAGCTGGTTTGAGTGGAGATTGCTGCTGCGATGGGCAGCCGCAGCCCGACCCTGGCACCAGTGCTACCCTTCGCAGAAGGGGTTGCACCAAGGAAACCGCTTTGCCCCTAAAAAACCACCTGAATGAGTTTCCCAAGTCTGTAATTACCTGAACAGGGACCATGAAGGAGGTGGCCAGAGCACGCTGCCAGGTGGACAGGTCTGCAGGTCAGTGGCCAGCCTTTGAGTAGATGTGGAACTACAGCCTGGGGGAGGTTCAATTAGCTAAATTCATCTTAAGGCTAGACTAAGCCAAATGCGGGCGAGATCCTTCCCCTTACCCCTAGCCCGGTGGGTATGACCATCGCCCTGCTTCCACCGGCACTGGTGCTCCTCTGATCTCCACTGACTCAAAGAGCTAAATCAACGGAAAACGTGATGTTTCCAGTAGCACTTTTTGCGAAGGCAATGAAAAAGGAGTTGTTATTCAATAACCTAAGCACACACCGAGTACCAACTGCAAAAAAAATGGCATCTAACTCACGGTCAAGAAGTACTATCAACAGTCCTTATTCCTGCTTCACTTCTGGACTGTGAACGTGATGGTCTCCAGCCAGATGTACACAACCCCCAGGAAGCTTTGCTAGCTCTTCTGCTAGACTGTAACCACACGACACATCAGAAGCCGCTGAAAATTCTGCAAGGACTCGATCTGCACATTGGAGCATTTGGGATTACCCACTCCAGACTAACTCCCCATGTGGTTATTGTTACTGAGAATGAGAACACCCCCAAAGGCATCCTCAGGAATAGCTAATGCACTTTAAAATTTGTTCTACCTTAGTAAAAGGTGGCTTAAATGCAGGAAAGTTCTAACACGTTTTTAAACTGGTTTTATTGGCCAAGCCACTGCATTTAGTAGACGTGCCATCTTTCTAAAAGCTGAACAATTCTTCAAAGTGTTCGTGAAGAAACTTCTTTTTATACCTTGCTTTTATACTTTGGCTGGCTCTTCAGATAAGGAAAAAGCACTCAAAAGCGTTGCAAAACTTGTTTCAACGACACTTCACACTTTGAATTTTGACAGATGTTTGCTATACCAGACAAAAAAAATTATTCACTTTTACGTTTTCTCTTTTGTCAATTTTAACTGAATTCGGGGCACACGGCAAGGTGCAGAAGAGCAAGTCCACTGTGGGCTGAGGCTCCCAACGATGTTTTTTGTCAGCCATCAGAAGGAAAACTGCTGAGTATCACAAGCAGATTCCAGAGTTAATGAATAAGCAAATACTTCCTAAAGCCATTTACTCATGTTTGTAGATAATGATCTCACTGCACTGGTTTCAGCTCAATTATCCTTTTGAAGATTCTCTTTGTTGCCACATAAAAAAACCCAAATGCTTTTAAAAATATTAAACTGTTTTATAGCAAAGGGCAAGTTCTATGGTTAAGGCATCGGAATACACAAAGCACTATTTAGGAGAGACTCTGGTCTGTACTGCCGTGCTGAAGAGCGTGCCCAGCAGTTATATTTATTGCAGAGACTCTGCTCCTGGGTGCTCAGAAGGTTCTGGCACTGCGTCCACGCGATGCTAAGCAAGCCAATACTTGGATGAGGAGGTGAAATCTAGCACCTTTTAAATCCAATCGCTGTAAAGCAAGCCTCGATTAGAGTGGTTTACATTAATACACATCCTCATTCTGGTATGACTGCCAAAGCCGTTAAGAAATCCACGGGGTGAGTTAAGTAACACCAAGTGACCCATTTCCCTCAAGAGGTACTTGCTTAAAGTCATCCCTACAAAATGCAAAAGCACCAACTCTGTTTTGGTCACGACTAATTTAAATAAACACATTTATAAACCAAAACAATCTTTGGATAAAGGAATGGGAGCCAAAGCAAAAACCTGATTTCTCGGTCCTCTTGGCGAAAAGGAAAGCTGGAGCTTGTTTTAAAGGCACCTACCTGCCTGGGCAGCAGGTTATGACACCAGCTTTACATTCAGCCTTCCAATTAATTTGGGGGAGAAGATAAAGGTCAAGACAACAAAATTAAGTCAATGGCAGTTTTTTCATTCTCAGGAATAGCTGATATCAACTCAGCTATCAAACTCAGCTATCAATTCATCTTTTCCGAATACCCTGACAGTCATCGGTAGGACAGAAAGTATTTCAGTTAATGAGATCCTATCAGCCCCAACTCATTACTCTTCACTGCGCTACTCTCATTTATTTACTTTGCCAGCATCTACAATGCCAAAAAAAGAACTAGAAAGAAAAGTGCTCAATATGTTTGCATGTGGCAGCCGAAATAGTCCGATCACCGGTGTTAACTTAAGAAAAGTTAATACCAAACTGGTTTCAGAGAAAGAAATTTAAAGACATTTCTTTTGTGAAAGTCCTCTGAAGTTATCATAAAGCAATGTTTTTAACCAGAGTCTCCACAGGGCACCAAGGGAAAGCAAGTTGTGTAATCAGGCAGTCTCACGATGAAGGGTTTTTGCACCTCTGCTGCAAAATCTGGAAAAAGGTTGAAAATCATCACTGTAGCATCACTTTTTTTTCACTGAAAAACAATTCATAGCCCACATTGCCACACAATTTTCACGCATTTCTTCTGTGGGTACACATTTCTGATTATCACTCTTGATCTGCTTCAGTTACCACAAAAATTATCTACATTTAAAACACCAAATTATTAATAGCTGGTTCCTTGCTATACTGGTGAAACGCTGGCTGCACAGATATCAAATTTAACCGTATTCTTCTTAATACAACAGAGAAAACATGGAGTGCCATCAGGGAAAGCACCCCAAAGCTCGCTCTCTCGACTGCTTGAGCAAGAAAGGCTGTTTCTTGGAAGAAACTCATGGATGACTGCACTGGACATAGAGGACAACCGTGTTGGAAGGTCAACCCAACCCAACCCAAGCACCACAGCAAATAATACAAATGGACACTGGAGTAAGAAGGATTAATGGTGCTGTAGCACCACAAATCTTTAAACAAAATCCCTCAAGCTTACAAGACTACAAAGCATAAGATTTCTGCTCAACCACTCAAGGGGACAAGTGTTAAAAATCTATCCACTGATGTGTAGTGAGAGGAGAACCCCACGGCTCTCCCCTGAAGGCCTGCTCTCATGACGTTCTACAGCAAACACATGCCTCACATCTTCAGAAATTTGGGAATGTCATCAAGCACAGACTCTGAGCAGCAAAGGTCTGCAAAACATCAAGCCTTAAATGAGTAATTAACATACTATGCACAGAATCCTACAGTGTGTTTATCACTACAGTTATGCGCTTGCCAATAATGTTAGATTTCTCTAAACGTCTGTCAAGTTTGTTTTCATCTTCTTCCCAAAGAAATGAATCTTGCCTTTGGCACCATCATTGTTTTACAGAGTGGTTCTGTAATTCAGACGCTGCTGTGTACATGCGGGAGTGGGGTTTTCACAGTGATGCACAGGGAATAGCATGAAGTCAGACACCCAGCAAGAGCCTCCCCCACAAAATAGCCATCCTTTCCGATAACAGGATTTGACAGCACCAAAGCTCATCAAATGTTCCTTGGAGAATTTCAGGCAGAACTTTATAGACATCCTGGCACCAGGCTGGGGAGTGCCTTGAAGAAAAGGATCAAGACCCTAAATCTGATTTGATGTTTTACAGAGCTGATAAGCAAACTCAGTGCTCTCACGGCAGACTGCATTCCTGAGCAGTTGCGCTGTAATGTTCAGCATCAGTTGGAACGTCCCAGGGGTGAGGTTTCACGTCCAAATAAAACCTGTCGGCTGATAGCAATGAGAGCAAACATTACTGAAGCCCTGGGTCTTGCTGTGTTAGGAACACTGGGTGTGTATCTACACCGGGGCTTATTCTGCTACTATTTTTCCACAGAACTTACCACAACGGCAGGTAGCCTTTTGAACAGCACTGCTGTAGTGCTAACATAAACGCAGCTTACACAGCTAATGCAGCCCCCGTGCTCTAAGCTCCCATTCATCATCCTTCTATTTATCATACCGATGTGAAAGATTTACAAAACAGTCTTTGGTGAACACGGCCCATTAAAAAGAACTGCAAAGTCATCACGCTTCCAGCGATAAATAACGTCTTCTGGCAGGGAGCTAATACAGGATAATACCTTGTTTTCTGTAGCAGCTTTTCCTCAAATAAAATGTATGGTCTTGATCAGTAGTAAGATCTTGCACAATCTTCTCCCTCTAATAGTTCAAGAGAACTCTGGAGTGATGCTCGGCTTTAAATGAGCCTCCATGGGACAACATGAGAACCACTCCGGAAAATAAAGAGATAACCAAAAGGGTTTTCCTATCCAGAGTACTTCCTCTTTACCTGCAGTGGTCTTCTACCCTCTTTACATGTGAAAAAGCCCAGCAGAGGCATTCGGACAAGACCACCAGGAATGAGGCTGTTGGTGTTTGGGGCTCCCAGCAGTTTTCAGGAGAAGCGCCAAGTGCTCCAGCAGACTCTGGATGTTTGCTCAATGCACCAGAGATGCTGCTTTTCTGTCTTGGAGGCAGAAAAAGGTCGTTTGGCAACAGCTAAAACTAGCCCTTGAACCAATTGCCCCAAAAGCACATATATTTTTAGTGAGTGGAGTTTGCCAGCTTCAGTGGGCAACAGGGAGAGATAAAACTATGATTTTGGTTTCCTATTACACACATCAGTTATAAATGCAGACAAAAATGATAAGGTTTATTACATACTGGTAGCTATGTATTACGACAGTCTCTGCAAAATGTAATTTTCAAAGGCAAAGATTTATAGAAATGTGCATGCCGACAGAAAAAAAAAAAATCCTACAACATCACAGCTCATTCTCCCTCTAAGATGCAAATGCCTTTACATATGAATCCAACAGAGAACGTGCTACCATACAGAAACATGCCCTGCTCTGCTAATAAGAAGCGCAATGAATGGCAAAAAGTGCCAGTTACCACAGAGATAGTAGCACGTGTTTTGGACAACACTGAAAAATCACCTCTCCCGGCACTACAGTATAATGCCTTGTTGAGATAAACAAGAGAGGCAGACTTGCCATGTAAAGATAAGAAGCTGTGTTGGAGAGGACCCAACCAAGACTACCCTGTTGTCATCTAACGAACGTCTCTGAATTTCTGTACACCTCGTCTCATTCCTCGTCCTCTGCCAGCCTCCCTGAGGGATAACACTTACTACAACACCAAACTTCTGGAACACAAGACAATTTTTCAAACCTTCTCACTGTTCTCATGAAGAAGTATCGCCTCTTTCATCCCTCTTGTAGCAGCTATCTTATGCAAGTTGGTTTTGCAAATAAGAATATGAAATTGCAGTCGTTCAAACATAAAAAAAACCATCTCATCAAAATACCCCAACCCATCAAAACCAAAACTCTTCCTGAAGGCTCTTCCAGTGGTACTGCCCACCACCATCCTCCAGAACCTTAAGTTTCCTCTGCTATTGCACAAGCAGAAGGAAAACATGCAACAGGACACCCAGCCTGCAGGACAGTGCCAACATGGTCAAAATGCATTACAAATGGGAAGAAAGAGAACTATTAGAGAAATGTCATCGCTCATTTTTAGGTGACAGGAGAGTCAAGCAGCTGATACAATAAGGATCTGGACTTTTTAAAGAAGCAAGAGGATCCACCTCAAGAAGAAATGCATTTTGGTTCAGAACTCCACTGAACCGGTATCTGTGCTGCACACACAAACAGAAGGCATTTTAATAAACGTGCTTTTCACTCACCTGGATGTACACACGTAGTCATGGCTTCAGGGGGCAGTTACCCGTGACATTAATTCTTTAAAGGGTTTCCAAGAATTGTTAAGCATTGGCCACTGTGAAGTGTATTTAAGGATTATTTAGTTTATTTAAAGGTTTCTCAGAACGTGTGCTTTTCTTAGAATACAAAGGCAGAGCTTAAGCTCTTCCTCCCCTTATTTCTCAAACCTAACTACAGGTGCTGCAGAACATAAATTACCGAGTCCCTGAGCTTTTCAGCAACTGTTTGACCTTTATGAGAAAACTCCAACACTCAAAACCTTCCAGCAACACCCCCTCAAGGCTCACAATACAACCACTTCAATTGTACGGCTAAGATTTCTTAAAGCAGTTGATACTAATAATTCTTCTACAGGTAAATAACTCTGTAGCTCAAGACTGACAAGTTTCTGTCCTTTTCCGTATTTTCACCATTCCACAACACAAACCTTTCGCTGAAGCAAAGAGGTTCCTGGAAAGACATGAAAGAGAAGCAAACGTTTGAGAAACACCCAGCTCATCACCATTAGATATACTTAAAGAGAATCAACTGCTACAGGGGCAGATAGAAACAAATAAAAATTAAACTCAAAGTCAGCATTGGCCTTTCTGTCTTCATTCACATCCTCTCTCCAGGTTGACTTTTCACTCCATTGTGGGTGGCTAAAGGCTTTGGTTACTGCTTTATGCTTTCAACATATTTGTTACAAAAAGGAGTGGCAAAAGACCATAAAAAAGGATTACTACATATTTAAATAGAGGTTTGTCCTTTCAAATGGAAAAGGTGATCAACAGACTGTTGTGCTATATTCTTTATAAGTGTTTGACTCCGCTTGCGTTGGCCCACAGCTGGCAAGACCAAGCCACAGTTTTGGGCCAGATCCGCCATCTGCAACTCAGCTTTTTAAGACCATGGAAGCTTTCCTAGCTATATCTGAAGGAAGAATTTGGTTCAAAAGCTTTGTGCTTCTTGAGATGTGTTATTGTTTAAGCGTGCGGGTTATTGCTTGCTCTGTAGTGACACGCTTTGAAGACAGTTTTGGGTTTTTCCCTAGCATACAGCCACCTACTTATGTAACAGTTTTCGCAAAACTAATTTTAACGAGAGCTTTAGCTACAGGCTCTAATAACTGCATCTGTAAGGCATACGTATATTGAGTGTGTAAAATAGCAACTGCATATTGACCAGAAACCTTTTACAAGAGACGTGTAATTCTTTCTTCTAAAAATGATTCCCTTAGTGGGGAGAGAACATCTATGGCACACTTGCAGGCTTCTGAAGTTGGGGTTGACATTGGAAATACTGATTGAATCAGAGTCGAGACCAAAGCAGCAGATGCTGCTGTAACAAAGCTACAAACCTCAGAAAAAATATTTTTCTGAAGTCAGTATCTGCCAAAAAAAAAGCCATCGATGAAGCCGATATACCTACAGAGAAGACCCATTTCTTTACATGTTTGCGTAAGCACAAAAATCTGCTAAAATGAGAGTCTGGAGGTTTTTTCCTCCCTTTTCTCTTCGAGTTTGTCAAAGACTAACATTTCAGGAATGCAAAGGACAGCATTTTGTCAAGTCATCAGCTGGGACAGTGAAACAACAAAAGAGAAGAAATCTCTAGGCTCAAAAGTACTGAAATATAGGGCACGACTTTGTTCTACTTGGATTTTATAATCTAAAAATATAAGATCAGTTGAGCAGTGTATCTTCTCTGAAATTTCACCTTTCTAATAAGCATATCCAGTCCGCTGGAAGCCAGTTCTCCACAGACTTCTTCATCTCCTGACAGCACCACAAACACACGCCTCATTGCCAGGCGGTTGTGAATGGCCATTTTGGGGGTGTCACCTGCTGCTTTAAGCGACTGTTCCCTACACTTGTGTGAAGGCTCAGGCCGGAGGAAGGCTTGGGTAATGGTTTGGGTTGGAAAGGACCTTTAAAGATCATCCAGTCCAACCCTCTGCCATGGGCAGGGACATCTTCCACTAGGTCAGGTTGCTCAGAGCCCCGTCCAACGTGACCTTGAATGTTTCCAGGGATGGGGCATCCAAAAATTCTCTGGGCAACCCACTCCAGTGCCTCACCACCCTCACAGTAAAGAATTTCTTCCTTATGTCCAAGAATCTCTACCAGCAGCTTTCTCCGCAGACCTCAGAAAACCAGAACAGCCCAGAAGTGTCACATCTCAGCACAGCCGCAGGAAGGGCATTAGACTGCAATTTGGAAAAAAGGAAGAAAGAAAGAAAAACCCATCAGAGATGGCTCTCCTGGTTCCAATTTTTCAACAATGTAGTCTATAAAACCACCTCTTTCCCAATACCAACTGCTTCCTAAAATAGTTCTATTAGGGGAGACTTACATATTTTTTCTTCTACATTAGGAAATAAAAAGTTTCCAAAGGCCAGAAAATCTTGTGCCAATCTATTGATACTGTGTCCATCTTAAGCAATATCACCCACTCCACAGCCTGAATAATTTTAGTCCTAAGTTGGCTCTGGAAAAACAATTTCTCTTTCCTGAGGAACACAATCATTTCAGAACACAGATGGAGGCATTTTCTTTGAGAAACCATGATGTGGTTATTTCCAGACACCTCTGCTTTGCATTGTAATTGCATTCCCCGGCTTTTGACGCTCCAAATCAGGATAAATAAAAAATAAATAAAGGAGGACGTACAGTTTGTGTGATAGCACACCGAGCCAGCCAGCTTCACGTCTCCTGTAGCATCCTGAAGGCTCTGTGCTGCCCCAGCTCCAAATAAAATACTCCCTTTACTCCTCCCAGCTTCTTCAACAAAATTTGAATTACCCTGAAGGCAGTTACAGCTGCATACGAAGATGGATGCCTCATAATTAATATAACAGAACACCAGGACTATTGTCTAGCCACATTTTGTAAGTCTGAGAAGATTCTATTGGGCAAAATACTTTGGCAGCCACATTTTTATGTTTTATTTTCTTAAATGGCTGCAAGCGTCAAGAAGCAGGAGCATTTATCAGCCCACAAAACCCCATGTGACACATGGGCAGACTCCTTTCCTAATTGGAAAATTATTTACATCCAGCTTGCACTCTCCTAAAAGTCACCTAGGAAAAGCAAAGACATTACTGTCTTGGATAACTCCTCTATGTCCCTTAAGCACACAGGCTCTTCTAACAGTTCAGCTACGCGTCTAACAGCCCAGGCTTCAGGACTGATTGATGGTGACAACCAATAGTTGGAAATTAATCCAACAAGCAGCTTTAGAAATCCACGGGTGAATGAAGGAGAATAAAATTATATGGAGAACTACCAGTGGAATTATGGAAAAATGGATTACATGGGTTATTTCCAGTGTGGAATATCTTTGAACCATACTCTTGTTTAGAGCGTAGCTTGGGCTGGTGGCAACCTTCATTTGGAGACTTTAGATGACCGAGTCACGTAAAGCGGAAAGTTCCATCTTAATGGCAAGCATTCACATCACAAGCCCCAAGTGGTCTCCGTGGCACTTTAGCTGCCAATCTTGACAAGGCTAAAGACTAAACAGGCCAGGGGGAGGAGGGGAAAAAAAAAATTAAAAAGAAAAATCAAGTCTTCTATCCCCCTGTGTTCACTAGGTGAAAACAAGAACACAGTTCCCAAGATGCTTAATTTACTTCGTAGTGATTTGTTTAATATTTGCTATAAATTGGACAGAAATCAAGAGACAAAGTAAAAACCCAACCACACACAAACGACAGAACTAGGAATGAGCTTTTCTTTAAAAACCTCAACATGGACAGGTAATAAAATAAACCAAACTCCTACGGGTTTAGGTAGCTAGAGGGGAAAAAGTGGCTTCTGACAACTTCTTCAGGTTAGCTATTGCTACTGTCTTAATAAAACAGAGCTATTTGCAATCAACAGAAGAACAGCATAAGCAATCTGGCACTAAGATCTAGAAAGTCTCCAAAGCTGCAGGTGGTAAAGCCCAGATCACTAGAAGCAGAAATTGCCTTTTGACAGCTAATAACTTATGCTTTTTTCCAAAAAAAAAAAAAAAAAAAAAAAAAAAAAAAATCAGATTCAGACAAGAGTAGAAAACAGACAAGATGATGTTAAGGGTGTAGCAAGCCTGGCCAAGCGAGGAAAATGTAGGCTAGGTGTATCAGGAGGCCATGTCTAGAGTCCAGGATACTACAATTAGATCCACACCTCACTTAGCGCTGCACTAACGTCTTAAGAATACTATTGCCCTAAAAATGATTTGGACACGAAAAATATGTATGGAAGAAGCAGGGAAGAAGCAGAAACACTAGCATTAAGTCAGTAACTAAGGTAGTCTCTATCCAACCACTTCAACCCCATCCCCATATACACATTTAAGAGCTTCTACTTTGCGACAAATTGAAACAAAAGTCCATGCGCTCAGAAGTCGGACAGATTTTTCAATTAAGGTGAAATTAAAGCAAAGCCAAATAGCTTAAGGCATCAAGAGAGCTAAGCTGATGCCATTTGTTCAGAAAACTGCCCATCACCTGTGCTTTGCACAGAATGACTCCTGATCATTTTTAAAGGAAGTTTGAACCATATAGTTTGTATGGTTTCCGTCTAAATGGACTGTTTTGCTTAGCTCCTTTTCTTACTGGGACTGTGCGGTTTAACCTCAAACACAGACCAGATGTAAGGAGACCTAGGTGCTAGAGGACACTTCTGAAGGGTGACCTTAGCTCCATTGCGTCTCATAACTGAACAGATAGTTCTCCAAGAAGCAGCTTCTTGCTGAAGTGTCTTGTTCATCACCTGTGAACGGAAGAGTGTTATATTCAAGCATTACTCGGCTTTTCAAACTGCCAGAGCAATGATGCCCTGTGATGTGTTGGCCTCTTTTCAAAGCGTTGCTACACCTTGCTCCCTTCTGCCCCTTCATGTTCATGAGAGAAATGGACTCCAGCACATGGGTCTCAATAGATCTAGCTCTAAATACATCTTACTGCCTGGGGTGACACAGCTAATTTAAGCAATTCCTGAGCTGTCAGTGGAAACAACGCAGATCTTTGGGTTAGACTTCTCAATCCTGTTCTTCCAAGTCCCTGGGAAAGTCAGGCCCCCAAAGCATACAAAGCTCTGCATCTCCAGTCCTAACTTGCAATATTCCCCAGCAAAAACGTAGGTAAATTTAGGTCACCTACTCTGCCTCAAATGAGCTCTAAGTTATTTTAAGACCCAAATATTAGACGTGCTGCATCTATATTAAAGCAGCCATCTGCGTACCCAAAGCCGTAGACAATACAGTTGCTTAATACAAGCAGGGTCCCTACTGTGAAACGATGATGCAAACATTAGTGGCATTAAAAAAGCTCAAATTTGCAACCTTTATTCTGCCTGACATAGCAGGACATGAGCAGGTCTCTGCTGGGTACTCTTTCAGAATCTGGTATTCTTTTTGCGGGTGTAGATACTTGACGATCTAAATGCATTTTACACGGAGAAATTAAACAAAAGGAATAGGATCAGTGAAAGCCTCAAGACAAACAGGGGGTGAAAATCTTTACAGTGACTGACTCAAGGTCCACTCTGATGTATTATAATGGGCTTGAAAGGTGCCTTTTCAGTGGTTTCCTGCTCTTGTTCTCTCCATTTTGTTTCCGAAATATGTTCTATCACATTTCGTTTCCTCTGTTCAAAAATTTCTCAGAAACTGAATAAAGACAGTGAAGTTTGACAGCTCAAGAACCTTACATGTATTAAAAAGCCATCACAGGACTGAGTCAAGGCTGAACTTCTCAGATAAGAAGAGACCGAAGGAAGCTGCGCGAAAAGGAATACCTCGTGTTTCAAAACGGACATTCACCTAGAGTATTTTTCCGATTCTGACACAACTCAAAACCAGATTTGTCTGAGACCTGCCATCCTGATTTCGTCATCCTCATTGAAGAGAGCTGGTTTTTTAATTCACTGACAGCTACTCAGTAGCCAGCAGGGAAACCATAAAGACTGGTGTCAAATGACTTTAGGGATACCATAAAATCAATATGATGGATGAAGTTACGAGGCTTCTCGATCCAATCCAGCAGCTCCGTGGCACCAAAAGGGAAAGGTTCCTCTTCCACCCCACTCGGCCTTCCTCCTCCTCTTCTCCTGGCCTTGTAGTACTTAGCTCTGCATCCAACAGATCCTTCCATGAACCCATTCAACTCAGCCCATCCCCACCCGCATCCTCCCCACCAACCCTCCAACATTTTTTGGAAGCCTACCCAGTAAAATCAGGGAGCAACAAAGCAAGGAGGAAGGGTGCAGAACCACACAAGTACAAGTGAATTCTCTTTCAGGCAGCCCTAAGTGGTGGAGATGATTCAACAGCCTTGCCTAACTTTAAGATGAAGAGGGAAGAAGGCTCTCACTGACAGAAGATATTGGTTATTATATACAGATTTCTACCTCGCCTTTCTGCCCGAGGTCACCATTCCCACAGGAGAGTCGGCAGAAGCTAACGCTTGCCAGCACTTCAGCAGCATGCTAAGTTAATATAAAATATAGGCGATGTCAATGTAACGTATTGGGTGAGTCAGAACGGCTAAGACACATCCCCTCTTTCATGATACCTCCAGCAAGGGAGAGGGCTGGACAGTTAAAGGCAGTCATGCATCTGAACGCTTCACAAAGAAAGGCAGAGCTTATCTAACAGAGAAACACGGATGCTCATCTCTTGCCATGCTTGCAAAAATTAAAAAACAAACAAAAACCCCAAACAAACAAAAACAACACCAAAAAAGAAACGCAAAAAACCCAACTTCTTCCCAAACCCTGTTAAGGAAGTCCAGAGAAACCACTGAAAGAACAGAATTAATCTGATCTCAAAGACAAGGGTGTCTGATATAATCCACAACAACTTTCATCTGTTGGATGAAGGACAAATTTCAAGATATTTTCAAGGGTACTTTTTTAAGCTTGTTTGGGAAGAACCTAAATTCCACTTGATGCAGGTCTGTGGTTGTGCGTGTGAATCTAGAGCAAGGCTGCCTCCCTACAGTTCAATAACGAGACCAAAGTGTCCCTTTAATCAATGCCACCAGTACTAACTTACTGTTCCTTTAGACAAACGACAAAGAGCAGGAAACAAAGAACAAATAAACAAGAGAAAAAGCAGCTCAGAATGCCTCAAGTATAAAAAGACCATTGTCTGGGTTCGGTTTTGGCCAGGAAGCTTAGCAGGTCCGTACACACCTACTCAGTTTTGCCACTGGGTTACTTGAGGAGGAGTATCCAAATATCACGTCCAAAAAATCACTTGATGAATCAGCCACAGCGTTACTGTCCGAACTCCGGTCCTTCCTCATGCAAGTTCCTAAAACACACTTTTGTCGGACTTTGCATGCGACTGACCAGAGAAGCAGCTTTTCTCGTGTTTCATAATCACTGTATTAGCAGCTAACTTCTCTCTAAAGTCAGATGAGACAACAGAAAATGTAGCATGGAAGTCGCATCACGAAGAACGTTGACTGAAAATGCTTTACGTGTCCAGGCGGCCCGATGACTCATTTGTGGTCATTTTGCTGCGTCTGCCGCACAGAAACCAGAAAACGTTTCAGCTTATTTATATTTTAAAAAAAAAAAAAAAAAAAAGTCAAGGAAAAACGGAAAGCAAAGCACAGAAAGTTCTTGGCATTTAGAGTTACCCAGCAGCATCTTTACTGTGGTGACCAGATAACTAGCTTCCTAACCCAAGAGCCTCCTGCGGACAGTGTCTGGGCACCGCCTTCCTGTAATCGTCAAAGGGCATGAAACCCGAAATAATTCTTCAATCAGTCCAGCAAAGCTGTGCACTGCACAGCGTATTTCAGAGGCTCTGCACTGTCTCAAAGCAACTGATTCCACTTTAAGAGAGTCCCACAAAAATTACATTTATAAGCAATAAATTTCAAAACTTCAGAGTTGGAGATTTATGCCAGACACTTTTATGGATGTTTGAGTCATCAGCAATTTAAAAAAGGAAAGTAACTGGTTTAGAACTAACTAAGCGCTTTTTCACTCGGGGGGCTGTTCCCTTTTAAAAGCTGAAAAGATATCCTGGAACAGCGTGAGCACGGTGCAGCTGGGAGCAAACTGTCTCCACACCCAAATGCTCCTTCCTATCCTCTCAGGATACATTCACCCTTCCCTTGAACTCTTTGGATGTCCGGAAATGAGTCCCAAAGACCGTGTTGGACCGGGGTTTATTCAGGATGGTGGAAGAGCACGGGTGTGAGAACTAGCAGGTCGGCGTCCAGGCAGGAAGCAATCTGGAGCATGGAATAATTCAGCGGGGGTAAGAGGACACACAAGCATTTCAGGAGACAGAGCTGGAAAGGCACAAGGAGTTGCAGTGAGACATCAGACAAAAAGTTCTCCTGAAGCATCAAGTGGATTATTGTTTCATCTATCTTGTAATTGCAAATGGTCTTCAAACAGCACTGCACAAACACAGCACAGAGCACGTGATAAACGTTCATCCACCCTCAGATCTGCTTGTAAGAGATAACTGATATTGTCTCATTTTGTAAATAAGAGGAAGGTACATATAGCTAAAGCAATTTGCCCAAGGTCATCTTAAAACCACAAGATAGCTAAATTTGGAGAGTCACGTCAAGATTTTCTCTTCCTCTCTTCCCTACTTCCCCGTTTCTGAAAGGCCCTTCCTACCCCAGAGATTAGTGGAAGGTTTCCATCCTGAACAATGGGAGTTTACATCCCTTATTTTTTCCCCTTATTTTTTTCTCTGCCACTTGGGTGAGAACCTGTGCTTGCACATCTAGTCGTAAACTACAGTGAAGTACAGACCACAGCAAAAACCTTTCTTGCATAGCGTTTCACAAGTCAACTGAACAACACAGAAACAAAAGGCTTTCAGTGCTGCGTTCAAGGCTCAAGAATGAGCCAGGAAAACAGTAACTGAAGTGTTTTTGTGAAAGCCGCCTGCCACTAGGAACCGACACTTCAGCCCTTCTGTGCCTGCTGGTGATGAACGACCCCGAGCGGCTCCCTTGAAGCAGTTCCCTTCACAAAGACATACATCAGTGCAGCAATCCTGGTTTGATTCTCTTTTTTCTTCTTTTTTCCTGGGGCCAGAAAGCAACTTCTGCTTCCCAGCACTTCTTCTGCTATTTGAACCATCTGAAGGTATCTGGAGGTCTCTAAACCTGTACATGTGCAAGTCCTAATCTGCAGTCAGGCAGCTTTCCTCCAGCCTACATATGCACAGGCTAACCACCAATAAGCCTTCCGGGCTCTCTTACGTGTACTGCCTTTGTCTGATCTTGTTTGTTCGGTAACCACAGAAACAGTTTTAAAAACTAGATGAGCAGACACACAACCTTCACAGACCAAAGCTTCAGGCTTTGTTTCCATTTAGAAAGACCCATTTGGCGCCCGCTCATTTGCTCCTCTCTTTGTTAACGCTGCCGGATGAAGGATGCACTTACCTCTTAAGACGCTTCTCTTGTATGCATTCCACACAGACCTGCTTTAAGGGAAAATGCCTCTTGTTTTCCTATATGACAGCTACCCAGCTCCCTTCTGAAGGCTTCCTGCACTACTGCAGATCTTCAGTGCCACTCAGACACACCATACCTTCAGATACAACCTCACGTTATTCTACAGCGGAATTTGTTTATCAGCGGTCACACAGGTGTCGTAAAGCTGAAGTTGGAACATGAAGATGGCAGCACATCACACAAGAAAAGCCATTAATAAAAGCCTGCTCTACTTTAACCATGGCTTCCCCTGCAACCGAGCTCTTTTGGCACCCATGTCATGCATAACGCTGCTCTTGATATCGGTAACAAAGCAGACTGCAGCCATACAAACACATTCATCTAGAAAACATCACTCGTTCCTGTATGACTTTTCAGTTCAAAATCGTTCTCATTGCTGAAAACTCCCCAGAGACCCATTCCAGCCTCCTCCTCTTCCCCGCCAATGCAATTGCCTTATCCCTTCACACAACCCAGCAACTACTGTTAAAACAGCCTTCACTACACAGATGGCTTTTCTGGACTTCTCTACCTCTCGAGTGATGGGGATTTAACATAAGAATTTCAAGCAAGATTTGAAACCAGTTTACATTTTTTTTTCTCCTTTTCTTTTTACTCCTACTGCTGTATCAATTTGGACTGTATTCAGCTTAAACATTACGGGCTACAGTCTGTATGAAAGGTATTTACAAAATAAAGTTTGTGTGTAAAGCATTTCGCAGTGATGACGGCTTCGTTATCGTGTCCTTACGGTATCTTTATGCCCGTTAGGACTAGAGTTTTCAACAGAAGTACATGGGCCTGCACATGACGGGGTCCTGGCCTTGCATTCATAGTAGGGCCAGAGCCAGTGCAAACATCATTTTCAGAGGTGGTCTGCAACAACTCCTTTGAAGACCAGCAGAGAGGATCTCTAAAATATTCTCATCCTACTTGACAACTAGAAAGTCAGAGAAGCGCAAGCCAACATCCCTGAGATAGCGAACGGTGAAGGGTGGCAACCCGGGGGGGGGGAATAAAATCCTTTCTTTTTCTCTCCCTTTCTTCCTTTCCTCCAGATGTTGACCAAGACACAATTTATCTGTTTGAAAATCATCTGTTTCAGGCAGGCTAGCAAACTAGCTGTTCCATAAATGGAAGAACATTTTAAAATTAACCGAGGAATCACCAGCGAGGAATATTCGTCAATACAGAAAAGGAAGCATGAGCGACTGAACAGGCACTGCCGAATGCATTAAGAGAAATCTCTGGGTGATTTTTCACTTAAAAATAACACAAGATGCACATAAACAACAGGTTAAAAAAAAACGGAAAAAAAACTTTGGGTTTTGAAAGCACAGCACAGCATTACAACAGTTCAATACCCTGAGGTTTTCCTGAAAAATCATACAACGACTAGCTTTTTACCCCAGCTTTGACATTTAAGGATTTCTCCACCATTATTCCTCTGTGCTGCTCCTCTGCTTTCCAGCAGTATAAACATCTGAAGCAGCCATTGTCAAACTCGTCAAAATAACAGTAGCAAACCACACAGTTAATTTTGTATTTTTAGAAGAGCCAGAAGTTGGTATAATTAGCCTGAATTATAGGAACTGACTCTCTGCACAACCTAAAGGAACCGTTAAGCAAGACAAGAGTTAGCTGTGCTCACCACCGTAAACCCACACACGCATCGTCACGATTACTCAGAAAACTCAAGCGATTTGGTACATGCCGAGCTCTGCACTCCAACGGCATCTGTACTCAAGAGCTGAAATATTACAGAAAGAAACATTCAAGAAATTAATTTGAGGGAGCTAACAGTTTTTGCTTTTCAGAGAAAAAGAAGCAGACGAGAGCAGGTTGGTGAGGCTAAAGGCTCACAAAAGATGCACTCAAAAACTGGTACGGTCACCCCGAGTGCTGGGGCACTAAACATTTTACATAACACCGTGCCACCGAACGGGGCAGGAATGAATGCAGCAAATGTGTACACATGGACACACACAGCCTGGCTTCCCAAGGAAGCCTATTTTAATTATAATGGTTGCCACGGTTACTTTAATTCCATCATCGCTCCAAGTAGTCTCACAACTCCAACTCCACACCACTAATCAGGAATCTTGCATAACATTAGCACTGAATAACCCAATTTAAACCAACTTAAAAGCCTGGATTATTGCAGAGGACGTTGACGCAAAAAAGAAGAAAAAAAAGAGAAGAAAAAAACCCAAACAAAACTGTTTTGTTCAGGGAACCGCTTCTTCTGTATCTGTTTCCAGCAAGCACTCGTCACTCTTATCCACGTGGAAGCTGTGGATAAGCCCAAGCCAGAGCAGAACCAAAATTAAATACTATTTTGTTTAGTCAAACATGGTCTCCTTGGTTTTCTTATAAAGAAAGTACAATGACGTCCTATCAAGTCAAAGGTGCCGAAAGAATTACTCCTAGTTATTGGGATAATAAAACAAGATGGCCATCCCAGAGTATCACACATGGAAAGTTTGGTACAAGAGTCTATGAGCTGCAGGAAGAGGTTTCAGACTGCAACTTCTAAGTTTCTTCTTTGACCACTGCCCATAGTATGGCTGGCAAAGTTGTGTGGAAAATATTCCTGTAACTTAAATGCAGCTGTAATGAGCAGAGCTGACCTTAGCCTAGACAAAGAAACTCCCCGAAAGCTATCCCAGTCTTCCTTTTGGGCTTCAGGTCCATAAAAATAGGCAAGGAGTACCAATCTAGGTAGTTCAGAGGAAGAGATAAACACTACGCTGTTCCATCTGTAGTCCTTAAGCAATTCAAACACAAACAGCTCAGTGTACGACAAGTTAGGCACTCGACACATTAGGATGCAACGGGCAAAAGAAATCTCTTCCCGCTGAACAAAGTCAGTCTAGATCCTCTCTCCAGGAATTCTGAAAGCAGGACTCCTTGAGACTGGGGCTTTCCACAGGCACCCGTCTAGTGGTCAACTACCAGGACAGTAAAGCCAAATATAATTTTTCTCCCTATTAAAATACACATGATTTTCTTCTTCACTTCATTTTTTTCTCCTTCATAACCTCTGCTCTCCACAATTTCTCCTGGACCTACAGTATTAACGTCTGCGCGGACACCTTCCTAGCTATAACAGGATGAAGCTCCATTTCTTCCTCTGGGAAAGTGTAGAAGAGGTTACATTTCTCTTTCCCAACCTTAAATGTCCAAACCCCAGCTTTTTTCCCAAAGGCAAAACAAGCAGCAGCAAAATCTGACCTTAGGTGGTATCAGCTTTGGTGATCTACCCTGCTGACTGTTTTCTGTAAAGTCGCATACAACCCTGCATTAGCTTTAAAAGGGGCAGCAGAAGGAGAAATTTTTTCCACTGTTTGCAATATCCCATTAGAGATAAAGTAGATACAGAAGCCGTATACACTGTCCTCAGCTCCTGAAGAATTACCAGCACAGCTCTAACTGACTTAAGCCTGGGAACCCTCCGAGATACAGTCTGTGCTGCGCTCTCAAGGCACTCCTTTGACTTAATTCCTGCACAGCGAACAAGGGAGGCTTTCAAAAAGATTAGCTACTTCACAGTGTCCCACAAAATCCCATTTTCTAGAATGTCTTCCAACTCACGTGGCTAGGGATGAATCACATGGATCAAAAACCGCATAAGTGACTGAGCAAAACACCTTATCATTTGATAAACGAGGCACATAGGTGAGAACTGGAAGAGCTGGCGAAGTCTGCCATGTGCCACATAACGCCTTCAGTTAGCAAACCTCAAAGAAGAAATTAAAAAGCATTTCTAGAATATGCAGATACCACTAATTTGATGGGAGTTGTGAACACCAGCAGCACTGGGGAGGTTACCCAATAAGGCAGGACGCTGCTCCGGCAAGGAGATGCAACAGTAGTTTAATAGACTTCCCCTCCCACCATTCTCGTACTGAAGCCTAATTTGTTCTGCTTGTATTGTGCTCATCTATGCGTTATTTAAATGCATTACAAAGTCAGACAACAAAAAAATCAGGGATAGTCTGGTATTCAGCGCTTCTTCCACTATTTATTTTGTTGCTTGGTTATGCTCCTCTCCGGAGGTTTTTTTTCCCACCAGCTAAAATTCACGCTTATGTTAGGGAATAGTGATTACGGCAGGAAAGCTAAGGTGGTAACAGAACCACCCCCCAACTCTTCTATTTAAGCTTGAAATAAGACTTTTCCATGTAAGACTGTAGATATTGCAGCAATACTTAACAGCAGCGTATAAAACGCTGCAGTCTAAAATACCTTCATTCTAAGCTGCAGCTCTCCTGTCATCAGTCTCAGTGGCAGCAGGGTAGATCTCAACACCCATGAGAGCACAAGAAATAGATCACAGTGGTACTAATAAAGCAGAAGCAGAGGAAATAGCTAATATTCGTGCATGCTGTTAGTGCTTTGTTACTTGATAGCTAGGAATCTTTCATTTCTGGCCACGTACAAAATCACTTCTAGCTCTAACAGGTAAGTTATGATGACTTTTAGTATTTGATCCAAACACAGGAAAAGGAAACCTGTTTGGAAGGATGCAAGATCTAGGATACTTAAATAAGTCACTGCTTTCTGACAGGAAAGCATTGCTTGTTTGGCCTTCACAGGAGCCCTGAGCCCAGAAGATCACACGTTCTAGATAAGGAAAATAGCTGGATAAAAGCTGAGAGAGGAAACACGTATTAGCCGATATTCCGGTCCTTGGGAGCTGCGTTCTGACAGGAAGACCTCAGCGCTGCGGGTACTCCTACCAAATCCTCCACCTCTGTCCAGACCAGGATACCAACGGCATCATCCACCCACTCCTTTCCAAGCCAAGACCTTCAGTCTCCATACTCCACCTCCTTCCATTTTATACTCCTGTATCAGAAAAAGGATGAAAACGGGTTAGTTGAGCACAACAGCGGAGCAGGCTGCACACTAACGTAGCTTCCGGCTCCCCCTGTGATAAGGGGCGTTAGCATATCAACACCCCGCCACCGCCAGGCTTCTGTTGGCATCCAACAAAGAAGAACCTGAAGAAGGATAAATGGCAGCTTTGCAGATGATTACGCCAACCTCCTTCAAAGCACAAAGGCAACATGGAAGATGGGGTTCCAAGCGAGCCATTTCTGCGCTAACAAATGTCTGGTGGGGGATGGCATCAAGAATGACACTAGGACATTGACTGCCAAAGAGAACAAGAGGCTGTGAAAAGCTCTGAGAACACAGGTAAGTCCTTGGTGGAGTGGAGATGAGAACTTGTGCACGGTTACACAGAGCCACTGCATAAGCCATCAGGAAAACGACCCTTGCGGCAGTATTCTGGAAAGAGAGTAATGGAACAAGATGGTGTTTGTCAAAAATCAGGTAAGGGCACAGTAACTGATAGCTAAGAGGAAAGCCTGGGCTGGCTTTTCCTGCACTGATGGCCTCTCCAAACGCTCTCAGATGCTCTTCTCTTCCGAAGGACGGGCGAAACCTGGACACAGACTGGCAGGGAGAAGAGTCAGAGCGCACTCAGGCAGCACCTTCGCAATCTCTGCTACCAAAAGAGCCATTTCCAGTAACATTACTTAAGGGGACTGGAAAGTTACATTCAACTACCGAGGTCAAATAAAAGTACCAACTCTGTCCTTTTTGAAGACAAGTAATCCTTTTCCTTCTGCCTCTTTCAAAATGCTGAAGACCAAACTAGGCTCACGCTAAAGCTCCAAAAATTAGTCCCTACTTTCTCCTACAAAAAAAAAAAATCTTAAAACTACACATTAAAAAAAAAGTGGCACATTAAAAAAAGACAAACCCACAATGAATACTTGCTTCTTGACACCTTCACTCCCCTTCAGATTTAAAGAATTGAGTATCTTTTAATGTGTACAGAAATAACAAAACAGGATTTATCACCAACTACGGTAATGTCTTGAGATTTACTTCATTTTCAGGCCACCTTGATTCAAAAGATAATCCATTTTAAAAGGTTTGCAGGCCAGAGGATGGGCTGGAGTCCAGATTTAACTTCACAAAGAGAAAGCATCGCCTTACAGACAGAAACACACATGCCCAAACCCAGACCCCAGCAAACCTTACCTCTTGGAATAACCCGTTCGTTTCTCTTCCCCCCTCCCAGCTGGTTTAAAGCACGGCAGCATGACATATCACTACGGTATGTCTTGACTTTCAAAAGCAGTCTAGCAGAAGACTAATTCTCAAAACAGTTACAGCAAATGTCACTAAGTCCTGTGAACTTCCCACCTCCTCAGCATACCCAACACACAGCAAAAGCAAGCATCCACCTTGCAGCAGACAGGGCATGAAATAATGTGACCGTTCGCCAGCTATCTACTTGCGGCTTCTCAGGCTGTTTGCCTGAACTTGCCAAGTGGCTTATCACAGCCCCCCCAAAAAAATTATACGAAAATAATACAGACACTCAGTGTCTCTGAAATATTACTCCTTGCCTTCTGGCCTCTACCCTGGTTCGCCACCTCTACAGCCCACCACCGCCTCTGAAGTGGCCAAGGGAAAGCTGAACAAACGAAGGGAGCACGCAAACATTTTCATTTCTATCACATCTTTCATCACGGGAAGGCAAGTATCAGCCTCAACGTACTTGCTAAAAGCACAGAAAAGTAATAATACCTTCTGCACCTGAATCAAATCTTCAAGAGCATCACCTACTTCTTACATTACTTGAAAACAAAAAGGATTTTATTATTGACTCTTGAAATCTCACACACTAACAGCTGATAGCAAGACTGAAGTGGGATTCCATGTCAGCGAAGAGTAGAAAAATTACAGCAGTTTAGTATTACAGAAAGCCACTTCAACTAATAACTAACTGGGCAATGTGAAATGCTTGAAATTACGGCAGTAATCTCTCATCCCAGAACGCAGAAGGTTGGGCTTTTAAAAAAAAAAAAATCCACATCAAACACATGTTAGTGCATTCTGCAAACAATAAAAATTATCTTAGCCGATACTGAAAAGGATCCAAGCAGATTTCCCCACCTCCATAAACACTAAAGTCATGGAGAGAACACCAAATCTGAGTCAGCAAGCTTTTGGGTAGCTGGAAGGAAAGCGTGCTGGGAACAGAAACCAGCGTGAACTGCAGTAAGCTGTTTTCCTAAATTGGTCCTTGAGTCATTTTTATGGGAACAGTCCATTCCCTGGTTTTTCTCACATAACTTCAGGATTAAATGTCGATCACTTTATTTCACCTCCGTGAAGTAAATAAGCTTCCTAACTGTCAGATGAAGGCATGTTCATACTACTTCTATTTTTAAATACTTGCTTTTGGAATAAAATTTGAAATAGAGTGGTTCAGCAGTTCTGGGTAGCTAACTAATTTTTCAAGTGACTTTCCTCTTCTTTCTGACACTCATGAAAAATGCAATTGGCTGCCTATTTAAGGCTCTGTCATGAGGAAAAAAAAATACCTGGAGTTCCAACATTGCCACCCCTGCAGTTTAAAGTAAGGTCGGCACGCTGCAGCGTGCAAACGTTTCACATAGCAAAATGCTAAAAAAGCTATTGGAAGAATATTAAGGCTGGAAAGCTGACCAAAAATAAAGAATCCCAGAAGTACAGTCGTTCGCTCAGCCTGAAGTCACGCATGCTGCAAACAAGCGCACACACGCTACTGCTTTCAGAAGAACCCGTCTCCATCAGCGGACAGAACACGGTTTCAGGGTTGGACTTTGCTGATGCTCTGTTTCCCCTGTTGGGAAGCTGCAAAGCGCACAGAGAAGGAGGCAGGAGACTTCCAGAAGAACAAGGGGTTTTGGTTAGGCTCTTAAATGCTGCCCCACACAATTAAATTCTTTATTTTTCTTTGCCAAAGTTGCTACAGGCAAGTCTACGCAGGCAAGTGCAGACAGACTGGAGCTTAAGCTGGATGGACAGAAGCCAGCTCTGGTCCAGAAGCTGCACAGCGGTAGTGTTGGCTCACGCGCGGCGCTGTGCTGATACATCCCAAAGAGAACAAGACATTAAGTGACTCATATCTGACCAATTCAGCATGTGCAGAGCAAACGTGGCTCTGCTTGCATCTGTTTAGGCATGTCCTCAGCGATGCTAGGCAAGACACCCGCAGTAAACTTTTCACATCAGGCCATTAACTGTAAGATCATCATCTTTTCATGGCTCGCGATCCAGAACTTACAGAAGCGCTGAGCACTCATAGCTCCAACTGCTGTCAGGGGGAACTATGCTTCAGTAACAGAGTGCCATTAATAATGACACAAGACATCTTGGGAGAAAGGTCAGATCTTCTCCACTTCATAGCGGAAACCCCAAATATATCGACAAGCCATCTTAATTTCAGTGCATCAATACCCCAGCTACAAACCTGAGATGAAGCAGTGCTATCTCGCAAAAGCAGGAAAACGCTTTACAACACATTCCAGCGCCATGGTGAACTTTTCGAGGGTGCAGAGGAACGTTAATTCTAGGCTCTCACCCATCCTGGCTCGTTCTAGAGCACTCCAACGTTACATTTGCAGAAAGGCCTTTCATCGCAGACATAAAAAGAACACAAGCATGACCATGTCATTCGATTCTCGGGAAAGTCCCTGCAAATGTCATTCACCTCAGGGAACTGTTCTGCTGGTCACCGAGTCTTCTGGAAAGTCACACGAAAGCCTCTGCTCTCTTTAACAACCATTTCACTTGAGATGTCTGTGCATATTTCTACTATAATAAAAATAAATATTTCAATACATATTTATATAATGATACATGTATTTTTTAATTTATTATAGTATTGTTACTGGAAAAAACAGTTAGAGGTTCTCTCCACAGCACAAACTGTATGAAAGCTCATACTTAGGGAGAAGCATTGTAAATCAGGACACCAATTTAACCAGCTTCATGTATGCTTTTGCAGGATAAGAAGTAACAGCTTCTGATAGAATCAAATCTCAGTATTCGTAATTCCATGAATTGTATTTCGGAGTAAGCACATATTAGACAAGCTGCACCTACAAAAAATATGAAGTTTCAGAGTTTTGTTAGGAAGCCAACAACAAGGTCACCAATGGCGCTCTCTGCAAGGCTGAATTCGTGCTCTAGGAATAGCTGCACAATTTTTTGATGCAAAAACCGCCAAGCCAACATACTTAGATAACATTGGCCTTCCCAAAACATAACTAGAAACAAAGAAAAGCCATGTTTTCTAAAGGCACTCAGTACGCAGCTAGCGGGCACAAGCATGACAGCAACTTACTGCTTCAAGGTTGTAAGCAGGGAAACGGTCAGTTGAAAAGTGTTCTCAAAAAAAAAAAAATTAATTTTTTTTAAATCTTTGACCTCAAAGCTCCCTGAAGAACTATTATTTCATGTTCCTCAGTCCTATTTTCTGACTTACTGACTTCTCCCATTTCAGAGTTTGGATTAAGCTTAAAGCCCAGAAAGTCTTCCGTTAATCCAGTACACATGCACTGAATTTAGGTTTCCAGAACCGACTTTGCCTCTCTCCGCTGACCGCAGCACACCTGCGAGCGGGCACCACAAAGTTTCTCCACAGCTGCACAACAAAAATCAGTAAACAGAATTTACTAAACTTTCATTCCTTTTTACCTCATCACAATATTTCATCTTAATCTCGAGAAGACTGCTCCTAGCAGAAGACAGGATTGCTGTTGCAACTAAAAACACGAACAATTCTTCCCTTTCTGTTTGCAGCCTGCATCAGTGACTGACCACGACTGCTCCTATGGAGGTCTGGTTGTAAGGCTCCCCACCTTACATTTGTGTTTACAAACTTTCTGTCAAGAAAGACTCTGAACTGACATTGGTAGCCATTTGATAAGAAAGGAAGAAATGAACTTAATTATGGCTTCTCTAGAATGAAATTGAGGCATTTCAGTGGGATTTTTTTGCTACGAATGCCTTTAACTGCAGACCTGAGCACAGAGGATTTTATGCAAGAAATATCTAAAGCTTATTTTACCCTTAATTCACCCTTTTCCTCCTAATCAGTTGGTTGCTCATTTGAAGCCCTAGAACCTAACAGTTTTGCTGGGACGTAAAGCAAGCAGCCTCCAGTATTTCTATTTAGAGGCTGGACCTTATTTCTTGGGCTGTCTCTCTTTGATTCACTATTTAGATTTTGTAACTTGCCTATAGCTCATCTCTCTATATAGGAATTTAACAGGATGTCAGCCAACGTACTTCAGGGAGGAGGTTTCCTTCACATGACTGAGGTTCTACTCTTGGATCTCTGGCTTGAATCTGCAAAATTGAAGAAGAAAATAAATACCAAAGAAGAAAATTAGGTGGATAGTTTTCGTCCCCTACCACCGTGGCAGCTCTACACAATATTTGGAGCAATTCTGTTCTTTCAGCCTTCAGTATTCTTCCGTTTAACCAACACTGCAGGTCGCTCGGTCATATGGAGAAATCTGCCTATTCCATCTGAGCTACCTGGCGCGTTTCTTTCTTTTCAGTTTTACCTCCATCTCTTCCTTGTTTGAGTTAAATCATCACATTGTTTTACAATTCACTAGACAGAGTTAAAAAGAAAACCTAAAAGGTCAAAAATGGCTCCGAAAGTCGTAATTGCTTTACCTTGCTCATCTTTCAAGCGTCAAATCAGGGCCAAAGCTAAGACTATGCTTTTAATTGCTTGTAAATTCAAATACCAGGTTTCTGTCCCTCCAGGAAAGACACAAACACAAAGATCATTATGTGTTTCAACATTTTTTTACCCGAGAAAGCAACAGAGATACAGTGCCACAGCCTCCCGGCAAAACGCAAGTTTGCCATTCACAGTTACAAGGTTTGAGGTACCCTGAACCACACCCCGGCTTCTCATTTCCACGTCATTACGTTTGCCATCTACTCGCATTCACAGTCATTATTTTTCTATCACTTTTCCCCCCAATCTCCTTTCATCTTCTCTTCTGTTCCAGAGCCTCCATGCCAAAGGTTGACGTATTGATCTTTGTACGCAGTCCAAGCAGTCGCACGCAGGCACCTTCTAAAATTAAACCGCACACAATCACAGGGAGACAGACCCACGATTATTATACGTAATAAAAGAATATGGCCTCCAATGATAAGATTTTACTAAACAGCATTCAAACCGCACTCATTACAAGCAGCACTTGGGAATCCAGCCTCGGGGGAAACATTTATTACCTAGCATGAGCGATCACTAGGGGTTAGAACGAAACCGAGAAAATAGAAAACCAATGCACAAGCACGTAAGAAACGGAGCGCGCACCCGCCAAAAAAATCCCTCTACCCCACAAAATGATGCGGGAATTTCGCAAGGAATTTACACACATTTACAAGGGAAAGGCCACACTTTCATCACAGGCAACGAAATCTGCTGGGAGTCAAGGTCAGAATCATCATTTAGACAAGCCACATGAGAGTCATTTATAGTCTTAGCAGAATAAAACCTCCCATCGCAGCTCACCAGTCAGGTGACGTGCCAGTCTAGCGAGCACCAGGCATTTATTTTGATGTAATCCCTTCACCGAAGAATTTTACAGCGAGGAGCGTTAGAAAGGTTCTACTCAAGCAGTGACATTACACAAGGATGTGCACCTCGTTACTGTATACCTCCACGCCCTGCTTCTTCTGCTTTGCCCACAGACAAAAGCCACAGCTTTCTACAGCCACGGGCACTGCAGAGGCGGCGGAGCTCTGGAAAAGCAAGCTGTGCTCTGCTGTAGCCCACTAAATGAATCAACAGCACCGACAAACCAGCAAGTCCATCCCTTCCAATTCTAAAACCTCTGTTTTAACGATGCGAAGGAGCACAAGAACACAGCTTGAAATTCAAGGAGTAATCTGTGTTTTCCATACTGAGTGGCTGGGACAAAAAAAAAAAATAACATTTCATTTTGTATATTGGTATATGCTTAATATAAAACTTTGCAGCTACACAATTGCTGTCGTTTAAACTTCCCAGTATGGTGCACAAGCATTTACTAAGCCTTACTTGCTGAGTAGTTAAGAATCATTAAACCAAGAATTGCATCTGTTTAAGTGTATATTCTTCTCTCAGCCAAAGAAAGAGGGGCACAGAGTTGTCATGACAAGGCTAAGATCACCCAGCTAATCAGTTTGGGAGTCTCAATTACAGTCCCTTACTAGCTCCCACCCCACACACACACACACACACACACACACACACCCCCCAACGACAACGTTTCCAGAAGTTCTGCGACTTTCGGCTGCTTTTATCTAGCAATGCCCTAAGAAATAACACAAAACATAAGTGACCCCCCCCCCCAGCCAACGAGTGCTCATCTAATCACCAAAACACCATTACACGTTCAAACCTAAAACCATAAACAATTCAGGTGACTCAGGGCCTTGACTCACATCCACGGATAAGTTTAGCCCGGGACACCTGAAACTGTTACTCAGCCCCATGGCTCACCCTGCTCTGGGAGCGGGGACGGCAGAACAAACCACGCATCTCCTGAGTCACCCCAGCCAGCTGCTGCCAGCACCCCATCACGTTAGCACGCCGGCAGCAGCCGCACAGGGTGCAGGCTCAGCCTGCAGCCAAGCCAATTCAGCATCCAGCTGCCGCTGGAGAGGCCTTTCCGTCCCTCCCACCTCCACCGACCTGCTCGTGCCACTTCTCCCGCACCACCCCCAGCTCCTCCTTGACCCCACGTTGGGGAGAATGATGCCAACAGAAAACTAACCCAATTAAAGTGAGGAATTTTATGCAGTTTGAGCTCTCTGAACTGCCTCATCTTGGAGCCACGTGAGAACCTGGCAGGAGGGGAAGGGGAGAGGGTCAGGACACGCCGTCAGAGGCAGGAGATCTGGACCACCCCTGAAGCTCAGGCCATCAGCCCACGCCTCAGACACAGGTCAAAGACCCACTCACCAGCCCTTCTCAGCGGCAGCGAGCTCTGAAGCAGTGCCAGACAAGCAGGGGTCGGCTAAATCTACCTGTGTAGGCACATGTAAAGGTCACAGCCACATCCATTAGTCAGAGTTAGCTGTAAAAGTCAAGTCCAATCTCATCTCAGAAACGAGGTCTTCTAGCCATTTCTTGACAGCGCGGGTCTACAGCAAGAATCCAAAAAGAACAACAATGTGATTATAGAGATCTTCACCTAGATCTGATGGGAACCCCCTCTGCAGGTATCACGAAGAGAAGCCCAGCATACTTGACTTTGGCCTCTGGGTTTGTAGGAGTGCCATCATTTCTTCTACGAGCGGGTGTGCAAGGCTGCAGAATCAGGACTATGCATCAGCTGTAATGTTACAACAAAATGAAGCAATCACCTAAATAAATAAAAATACAAACTTGCAAAGTTGTTAACACTTGCCAACCGGGCACGTGTCCTGTCCCCGCTCTATCAAGGTAAAATATTAATTAGCCCATCTAAAGGCAGACAGGAGTAAATAAAATACTAAGCCAACATAAAAATAGTTTTAAAATGAGATCGGTATTAGAGGAAAGAACAGTCATGGCTATTTACTGAGAACTCTGTGCTTGTGTCAGAACTATGAAATAAACATTAGCTCACACATTACTTAAGCGTGTTAAAATTTCAAGGAAAGGAAAAAAGAAGACCAGAAATAACAGTACTTTTAATATATAGAATCATAGAATCATTTAGGTTGGAAAAGACCTCTAAGATCATCGAGTCCAACCATTAACCCAACACTGCCAATTCCCACTAAACCATGTCCCCAAGCACCACATCTACATGTCTTTTAAATGCCTCCAGGGCTGGTGACTCCACCACCTCCCTGGGCAGCCTGTTCCAGTGCTTGACAACCCTTTCGGTGAAGAAATTTTTCCTGATATCCAATCTAAACCTCTCCTGGTGCAACTTGAGGCCATTTCCTCTTGTCTGATCACTTGTTACTTGGGAGAAGAGACCAACACCCACCTCGCTACAACCTCCCTTTCAGGGCAGTTGTAGAGAGCGATAAGGTCTCCCCTCAGCCTCCTCTTCTCCAGACTAAACAACCCCAGTTCCCTCAGCCGCTCCTCACAAGACTTGTGCTCCAGACCCCTCACCAGCTTCGTTGCCCTTCTCTGGACACGCTCCAGCACCTCAATGTCCTTCTTGTACTGAGGGGCCCAAAACTGAACACAGTACTCGAGGTGCAGCCTCACCAGTGCCGAGTACAGGGGCACGATCACTTCCCTACTCCTGCTGGTCACACTATTCCTGATACAACCCAGGATGCCGTTGGCCTTCTTGGCCACCTGGGCACACTGCCGGCTCATGTTCAGCCGGCTGTCGACCAGCACCCCCAGGTCCTTTTCCGCCGGGCAGCTCTCCAGCCACTCTTCCCCAAGCCTGTAGCGTTGCATGGGGTTGTTGTGACCCAAGTGCAGGACCCGGCACTTGGCCTTGTTAAACCTCACACAGTTGACCTTGGCCCATCGATCCAGCCTATCCAGATCCCTTTGCAGGGCCTTCCTTCCCTTGAGCAGATCGACACTCCTGCCCAGCTTGGTGTCATCTGCAAACTTGCTGAGGGTGCACTCAATCCCCTCATCCAGATCACTGATAAAGACATTAAACAAGACTGGCCCCAGAACTGAGCCCTGGGGAACACTGCTTGTGACCGGCCGCCAGCTGGACTTAACTCCATCCACAACTCTCTGGGCTTGGTCATCCAGACAGTTTCTTACCCAGCGAAGAGTACGTCCATCCAAGCCGTGAGCCGCCAGCTTCTCCAGGAGAATGCCGTGGGAAACGGTGTCAAAAATATATAAACCACTGATGAAAATCTACAGGGATTTTTTTGCCCAGCAAACACCATAAGAACTACAGTTTACTTGGTTTCACTACAAATTTCATATGATCTTGCTTATACATTTTAAACAGACTTTTACTTCAGGTACTAAAGCAAAGTTCTATTGGATTTGACTAAACAATTTATCTGCTTCTTTTAGACTTATTTTTGTACTAAACCTTCTTTCAACAGATGCTTCGGCTCTGTGTGCCCAATTTTTCAGTCACAGGACTGGGAACAATTTTATGGCTACCAAATCTGGTGTTTTATTTAAATAACATGACTTCCTAAGAAACGGCGGAAAGGACTCTGGATTTGTATATCTGGTAAATGAAATGCCTAACCACCTCTCAAGTCTCTGGAACGCACACACTGAAGTCACTGGAAAGCAACAGTATGGGGAGGGGGGGAAAGAAAGCGAAGGAACAGTACGTACTCCCAGATACCCTCCATCAACACATCTCGCTTCCTTTAGCAACCAGACAGATTGTCAGCTCCTAAACAAACTCATCACCCAAAGCAAAGGGAGCCAGCTGGGGAGCTTTGCTGCTCCGTGAGCTTGCTGGCTGTTCCTCCCGCATCCAGGTTTCTCCTGAAAGCCTGGCATCCTTTGCTCCTCTCTTACAAGGCACCCTCTGCTGCTATTAGGAGTATCCAGGGAGAGTGATGCAGATTCCTTCAAGCTGTTTCAGATAACGATCCCATCACCCACCATCAATACTCCCCTCCCCTCCTAGACTTCGTGATGCAAATGTCTCCTCTAACACTGTGCTCCCAGACAAGAGCTGGACTTCAGGAGGGGGGGTGCAAGGAGACACCCTTTTTGTTGTTTAACATTCAAAAAAAAAAAAGAGGGATAAGGGAGGACTTTAGAAGTATTAAGCACACTTGAGGAAAAACATGGATACCCTGAGGGTCTCTAAAAATAGAGAGATTGGATTAGGATATCAAATGGCGATGGCTCCAGACACCAGGGATGGAAGTCACAATCTTAGTGGAAAAATGCCCTTTACCGAGGAACTGAACCCCCGCAGCGGGGATTTCTAAGGGAAGGAAGGAGCCCTTGATCCAGAGTCTCTTCATGGGCAGACGTTGCCTTACAGGGATGCGCTCCTTCCCACAGAGTCTCTAGGAGAGACTCCCATTTCAGGGAAGCCACGCAGGAGGAGATCACGGTTATGGAAACAAAATCGCTCCTCCTGGGCCTTCTGAAGGGAGAGGAGAGATGAGAGCAACAACGAAAGTGAGTGGAAGTCCAGCAATATGTAGATGAAGTCTTCACCCCAAAGTTTCATGAGTAGGGAGGTTCCCCTTACGACAGGGGCACTCCTTCCCTTACATTCCCCAAGAGGCTCTTGCGTCATGGGGGAGAACTCCTTCTCCTGAGATCTCCGAAGGGAAGGGGGCCAGACACCAACAACTCAGGTTGCTCCTACTCAGCAATCTCTGTGGAAAACGTGCATTTCTCTACAACCATCCACGGAGGGACGCATGGCTGTATCTATAGGAGAGTACATGCATCCCCCCACTACAGGGAGTATCTACGTCCATCATGCCATCCACCTGAGGAGCTTGGACACGCACGGATGTATCTGCGTGAGCAGGTCAGAGAGCGGACTTAGGTGCATCTATAGGTGGCCGTTGGTATGCGCATAACCTGCATATGCGAAGGCACAGGGCTGCCTGTCTGCGGCTGAATGCATTTGTGTCTGAAAGGATGTCTACATCTGTACAGCTGGGTGCGGGCAGATGTCCAAAGGTACAAGCGCGTGCCTGAGCACGTGGCATTCGGGTGCCTATATGCACAAAGGTGCTTCTTTGCACCCATATGTAGGCATCCAAGGAGAGCAGGTGTGCCTTAATGCGTAGATACCTATCTCCATCAGCGTTTGTGCAGCTATAGACATGTGTACACACACCCGTATGCGTACACGTGTACTGATAGGTACGTGTGCGTGCACCTGTTTGCATCCCTATAGATATCTAACCGTGTAAACTTGCAGGTATACTTCCCCTGCATGTGAAGGTACGTTCCACACATGCATACAGCTATAGCATACAGACACCTGTACGTGCGTACGCATCTATACGCATGTTTTTATGCATAGCAGTATGCATTACGTATGTGTGCACATCCACCTCTGTATCTGTGTACTTACCTCCACACGTGTGGGTTCATACATACGCAAGCGGATGTATAGCTACGGCTATGCCTGCGTATTCATGTGTAAGCACAAAAGTGGTTGCAAACACACGCATAACCAGCTATGGGTACTCCTGTATGCGCATACGTACCTCGGGGGGATATACCTAGCCATGTACGCATCTAGAGGTTACGTACCAGTGCACGTAGCACACGCGTGGGGAAGATGCACGCTCAGGCACGTGCTCACAGGACAGGCACGGTTCGAGGGGACAGCACGTACCCGCCACGTCCATAGGTGCACACCCAACACACGCTCGCCGGGTAGACTGCGGTCCGCGTGTTCCCAGCGCGCACCCGTACACCTCGACGGGCAAGCGCCGGGACAGGGGCACCCCTGAGGACGGGGCACACCGCGCCAACCCATCCCCGGGTGTGCGCGAGCGTGTACGCAGCGATACACCCAGAGGCACACGCACATCCAGCGTGCGCTCTGGGTACGCCCAATTATCCCTCCCACGCTAACGGGACGGGCACCTCTCTGTACGTTTTTATCTGGTGCGTATCTGTATTTCCAAGCGAGCAGATAACCCCGGGGACGTGAACCCGACGTGAACCCACACACACCTGGGCGCTCACCTACCTGGCACACGCTTTTCCCTGCAAACACCCCCAACACCCGGGTGGGCAGGAGCGCAGCGTACGCACACCGGGCGCGTACCTACGCTCCTTGGCAGATGCGAGCGTGTAAGCGAGGACGTACCCTACGAGGCAGGCACATCTCCGGGCACGCGTAGAGCCGAGACGGACCCCCAGGGCGGGACGGCGCCGGTCGCACGCGTCCGTGGGCATACCCACGCCGTTTGTCTGTCCGCACCACGCTTACCCACGGGGCAGAGGCACACGAGGAGCGGACGGGACCCCACGCTCCCGGAGGAGCGTGTCCCCGAAACACGGCCACGGGAGCACCCCCAGGAGCACACCGACACCCCGTATAGGCGCACCGGGGACCCCCACGCCGGGACGGTCCCTGCCCGGAGCCCGGAGGGAGGAACCGCCGTGTCCCCGAGCACCGGGACGGTTCCCCCTCCCCGGTGCCGGGGGTGCGCGTCCCCCGGGGATGTCCCGCGGGGGGTGC
>WAAD01011246.1:10894-24011 GCA_013389945.1 Fregata magnificens | reverse complement strand
GGCCGGCCGGAGCCGCGCCCGGGCTGTGTGCCCTCCAGCGGCCCCCGTGCCCTTTGGCCAGCGCTTGACCTCCCTCCCTGTGTTGAAGTTTAAGGGGTTTTTTTCACGTTTTAGTGGAATTTTCTGCGTTTCAGCCCGGGCCCGTCGTGCCACCGGTCGCAGGCCCCTCAGCACCCCGCAGCGCAAGGGCCTGCGCCACGCTGCTCTCCTGCGCCCGCTGCTCCGCCACAAGCAAAACGCTTGAAAACGAGGAGCCGAGATGTTCTGGCGAGGCGAGCGCGACGTCCGGGAGCCCGGAAACTTGCTGTCCTGCCAGGTTGTGCGAGCCCACGGAGCCCCTGTGCAGGTCATCCTTTCTTCAGGGGCCTTCGTACAAACAAAAGCCAGTAACGAGCCTCATTTTTCTAAATCCAGTTCTTCAGGAAAGCTCCTCTTAGGGAAGGGGAATTCAAACACATCCTCGTTTGGTTTTTTTAATTGTTATCATTATTAGGATTAATGCAGTATCTCTGGGCACAAGCCAAGGACCAAAGCCCGTGCGTTTGGGGCTGCGCAAACGCAGAGCAAGCACGACGTTCCCGTCTCGTTTGAGGGGCGGGAGGTCGCGTCTGACACATTGGGCCGGTTGGAGGCAAAAGGACAGTTTCTTGATACCAAAAGGGATGTGATCGGCCAAGGCGGAGGGGTGCGGAGGAGCCTGGAAGATGGAGAGGCATGAAATACCGTAAGCTTGAGTGGAGTTTCAGGATCCCCCAGAAATGCCAGAAGTTAGAAACGTGCGGGGCAAAACAATTGGCAAGATTATGATGACCGGGGGAGTTTCTGATTCCCAAGTTAATGCCTGCAGCGCGGTACATTTGAGTCACTCGCAAGCCCTGGGCGAGCTTGGTGTTTGGGATGAGCTGGCTGCGAGATGAGGCACAGTGGGAGGAGAGGAGGAGTGCACAGAAAACCCCCCAAAATCAGGAAGCAGAGGAGCGATCGAGGGAGAGGGGCAGCAAAACCTGAGAAGCCGAAGGAGGATTTCACGCTTGGAGGGGAAGAACCTGGTCAGCAGCTGATGACACGCTGCGTTGGTAAAAACTCACTGGGGACAGGAGGAAAAACGGTTTCATTATATGCAAGGGTGGCAGCTGGACTGCTAAATGCCTAGGACGGAGGCGAGGAGAGAAAGGGCTGTAAAGCATTTAATGGGCTCCGAAGGCAAAGCCGTTCCAGAGGTGGCGGAGAGGACGACGGGAGGAATGTGTGAGGGGGGTTGAAGTTAAAGGAAAAGAAGCACATTACTTTGTGCGTGGAAAGTGCCAGGGAGAAGTCCCGACTTTATTGAACTAATGCCTTAATCCTTACTGAAGTGAAATCAGAATCTGCGTGCGGGTTTCACAGCGCGTTTCTGCCTCTCCCGAGGATCAGAAAGCTCAGTCTCAGGGCAGATTTCGGTCTCAGAAGGGGCCTTTGAAAACAAAACTCTTAGAAAGCTGCTGTGGGAGGGATTTGAAGTTGTAGCCGACAAATATCCCTCCCCTTCAATGTACGCCGCGTCTTTCTTGCAGCCGTAAGACAAGAGCAGGCTCCATGCAAAGCCCCAGCTCCTGCAGCACCGCGGTTCTGCTGCAGAGCGGGGCTTGTGCTGACCTGGAGCCCCGCTCGGCAGTGCCAATGCCTGGGGCAGAAATCCTCCAGATGTTATCGTCTCCCGGTGCCGCAGATCCCACAGTTTGACAAAAAACCGCCAGGTTTTTTTGCACACACCTGACCTGGGGGAATCCGCTGCTCGGGCAAAATCCTGACCCTGAGTTCGGCCCTTTGCGCTACCTGTACCCCAGCCGTGCGTCGCCCACCCGGCTCAGCGTATGATCTTCACTGCACTTGCCCTGTTCGCCTTTTAAAGAGTGCAGTCCTCAAATGGGGTTACCAACCGGGATGGCGTTTTCCTGGGAAAAAAGTCATTCGCTAATCTCAGTGTGCCCAAACGCCCCGGCACCAATCGGACATGCCTCCGTCACATCGGGGCACAAACCACTGCTTGCCCACTGAGCAAGTAGACGATATCGCAGCTTGCCAGAGATCCAGCAAACCGTCCGCACAACCGGAGCAATGTGCTAGGCTGTACTTGACGATTTATCTGGAAAAACAACGGATATCAGGAGAGGAAGGGAGAGGCTGTTTGGTTAGGGAGGATTGAGCAGTTCGAACAATCGGGGCTCTGTGAGAGTGGCGCCAGCAGTGCCTACGAGAGAGGTTCGGGCTGGCTCCTTCCCCGTGCTGCGCGTGTGGGAGACGGCAAGAGGGATGGGAGACGGGCAGCGAGGCAGGGCTGCCTTTGCCTGAAAGGAGATGTTGGGCGCCTTCGGAGAAAGCAGCCTTGGAAAGGTGAGAGTCTTTCCCTTGAGAGCCGTGGCTGCGTGTAGATCTGCACAGGAGATAGCCTGGTTTCTCGTACCAATGATGACCACAAACAACAAAATTAAGCCAGAAAAGGAGTAAAATAGCTGCAGTCTCTCCTGGAGCTGTAAGGGCAGGCTCAGCTGTGGTCTCCAGCCTGTTTCGCCTGTGCCTGACCTGCTGGCGTGGAAATACCTCTTTCCCGAACGGGCTGGGGACGGGCACGCCGAGCGTGGTGGAACCAAGCTAGACCCAGTCCAGCCTGCATTGCCCGCGGCGCTGCCGGCAGGGCCCGGCGTGCAGGATCCTGCTTTGAAGGGACCCCGCGGCGTGGAGCAGAGGCAGGGCACAGGCAGATGCCTGCGCTGCCTGGGAACCAGCGTACATAGACCCCCAAATGGAGCGTATTGTAGCCCAAAGGTGAGGGAAGAGTGAGATTAGACACGGATGTTGGACATTTCCTAGTTGTCGCAGACACCCACACTTTGACCTTGCGCAAAGAAAACCCGGGGTTTTCTGTACCAAAACGGCTGCAAAATCGAGCGTGGCTGACGCGTTTGGCTCGTGGATTGCCATATTGCCCTGAAATCCTCCATCCGACCACACCGTGCCATGGGGAATGGCTGGTGGTGCCGGGCGCCTGCCTGGGAGGAGACCGGGCCGGTTACTGGGTCAGCAGAGCCCCCACGAACCACTTTCATGGTCTGGATTTGCCCGTTCCCATGACGTTCAGTCCTAAAAGCAGTGCTGGAAAATGGAGCCAGCAGCCGGGTGCGTGCGGGGGTTAGTGACGGAGGGCAGGACTGCTCGGCGTGGAGCCTCTTCGCCTCCCTGATCCCCATTAAAAGCAGCCGAGGCTCTGTTAACTGGGATGGCACAGGCTCCCGTACAGCCCCACGGCACACGGTGATCCAGCCGCAGAGCAGGGGAGCTTCACCCAGCACCGCTACAAAGGCTGAGCCTGCCAGACACAAAGAAAAAGAGGAAAAAAAAGAGATTTATATGGAAGTTTTTCAATTCTCTGAGACTCTAATACCCTACTGTAAGCCGACAGACAGACACAGTAATCATCTTGCCGGGATATATATGATCCCAAACTAGAAGTCGATACCACCCTATAATATTAGCTCTTCTAATTGCACCTCCTGTACTACAGATACGAATTTAAGGTGATTCAGCCTATCCCTGCCTAATGGCATTTGGAGATTTGATACGAGCAATCCGATTTTACTGCAGCTATTGATTTGTTCTGGCAACGTCCCTGCGACCGGCCTGCGCTATCGTAGTTTTCATTCATTTAATTACGGCAAAGGCAACCAGATGGCCAGATAGCACCGACGTTTGTCCCCGGGGGCGCGTGGTTAAATGTATTCATAGCGAATATTATCCAGGTTCCTTCAAACCTCCCTGCCTTGCCCAGATGAACGCTCCCGGGGGTGTTCGGGGAGATGTGTGACCCTCCGTGGTTTTATTTCCTGCGCCTCCCAAAAGCACTTAAACGCAGAGCGGCGGGACAGGGGTGGACACGCGCGTGGAATTCCTCTCCCTGCACGCGATTTTCACGAAATCTTTGCGATCTTTACCTGCAAGTCTGCAGCTTCTCTGCCGAGCACAGCCGAGTACTGTTCTGGGGGGTGATGCCTGACAGACGGACGGACAGACACATGCAGAGGCATGTAATCGTACGAGCCTCGTTTCCTTAGGAAATCAGCTTAAAATAATAACTGGAAGATATTAAAGCTCTTTCACAATGGGAGGGCAGGCAGGGGGAAGAGGAAGGGCTCTTTGCTCCTTTGTCATGTAAAGTGGAGCCTGAAATCTGCTCCTCACCCAAAGGGAAAAGAATAATAAATAAGAGGATGGTATTTACGTGTGACCATTTGAGCTCTTCCCTTTCTTTCCTGAGGATGCTCGATGTACAGCTGGGGAAATTAATTGGGTTTTGCAGCCAGGGAGGTGAGCGGGTGATGTCTGGGTCACCGAAGGGAGGAGATTTGTCCCTCGGGTCCTTAAAACTTGCCAGTAACCTTCTCCGATGCTGAAGGAGTTGGAGGGAGAAGATGCTCTTGGGGAAAGGCTGAGGGGAGCAGAAGCATCTCAAACCCCAGTGCGAGTGTGCTGAGGATGGAGGGCACCCAGCTCCAGCCTTGTCCCTGTCCCTAATAAAACTGTCCCAGGGGAGGCATCTCCTCCGTCGGAGCTGGCTTGGCCACCCTCGGGGGTCTCCGGTCCCCTCCCCAGTCCCACATCACGCGCGTGAGCGCTGCTGCGGGCAACCGCACGGCTTTCGCTGCTCACATTAGTGGTTTCCTGGCTGTGGTTTCCCTGCGAGTGGCATCGGGCGGGCAAACCCACGGTGGCGGCTGGCAGCCTCCACGCTGCCCGTCCCCGTGCCGTGGCAAGAGGAAAATCCCCTGGAGCCGAAACGGTGGGAGAGGCAAAGCAAAGGCACCTCCCTGCCGCCTTCTTAATTCTTATTCCCCCGCAAAACCTGACCCCGAGCAGCGTGCGACACCACGAGCACCCACGGCGGTCAGTGGGACCACCGGCCGCTTTTGGGTGGGGATGCTCGGTGCTCCGAGCACAGCGGGCGTGAGAAGTTGCGCTGACTTTGTCCCGTGATGGGCATCTCATCCCTTTTAACCAGGATGTTTTAATCATAACCCTGTTTAAATGATGTTTTTTGACAGTTGGTTCTCATTTTTCCCCAGTAGAGCAAAGAGCTGGTTCCATCTTCTGAGCCCCTTGCAAGGAAGATGCAATGTTTCCCAGGATAAATGCTTTTTTATTCCTAAAAGAAAAAAAAGGCCCCATGTGCCAAATCGAGGGGGTTTTTTTTGTTGCCTGGGGGAAAACATACGGGATGTGGCAGGGTCAGGACGTCTCCTGTCATTTCCAAAATTAAATATTTTAGCTTTTCGTTTCAAAACGGCGTGTCATTTAGGAACAGCTGCTTCAAGCCATTTTTCTTTTAAAAAAAGAAGAAGCCCACAAAATAAAATATAGATAGATAAAGAGAAAAAAAAAAGCCAACAAATATAAAATAAAGATAGGTAAACATTTCGTTTTGCCCCAGATGAACCAGCCTTTACTCCAGCTTCCCGCTGCCCACCCGCCCCAGCGCTGAGCCCCGCGACGGCAGCGGGGCAGGATCGGCCCGTCGTGCTCGCCAAAAACCATCAGGAAAGCACAATTTTCACTGGCCAATTCCACCCAAATTTCAGAGGGGCGCCTGGTCTCCAGGATAAGGGAGCACCCGGATACCTCGCTCCCAAGCGAAATAAAAAAAAAAGGCTACTTTCCAAAAGCGGTGTTTGTCCCCGAAAGCACCATCCGCACAGCCCATCGCCCGCCACTGTGGGCAGCAGTGGGTGCCCCTGCACCCCACAGGACCCCACTCTGGCTGAGGCACCTAGCAGCACCCCGAAATTTGGGCCACCCAACTATGGGTTTGGGGATATTTAAGCCCGTAGTGCCATCTGCTGGCAGAGGGCCCCCCCAGGCCCCCCGCTTTGCTGCCAAAGCCTGGCGAGCGTCCCCCCAAACAGTGCCCATAGCACCCGCAGACGTTGTCAGCCCCTCACACCCGCCTTCCACGGGGAAAACGGCCGGGATGGGGGTTTTCCAGCAATTTTTAAAGCAGTTTAAAGCAGTTTTTAAGGCAGCTGGAGCCCTTTTAGGAGAAATGACAAAACCCCGCGATGTTTCCCCCGCACTCGATACCTCCCCAAAGAGCCCAGGGCAGCCGCTGGCAATGGAAACTTGGCAAATTTAATACTGATAGAGGAGGGTTTTGCTTTACACAGCAAAAAATTAACCCGTGGAGGTCACCGGGATAGCAAGAAAGCCAGGAGCCTACCAGGGTTTAATAAAGACACGTACAGGGCTAATGGACAGATACAAAACACCAGCAGGGACCGGAGTCCTCCTACGTCAGGGCTCGGCCAGGTTTGCTGTAACTTGGGGAGTTTTTTCTTAAAAAAAAAATAATAAAAAGCTTTGCTCGGGGTGTTGGTGCACCTGGACAGCAAAGGCAACCCCGGCTCGCCTTGCGCGCCCCGGGATTTTAAAGTTCCATTTGTTTTTTTGCATCACGGCTCAAGGAGCACCCGTGCACTCCAACGCGGCTCCCCACCTCCCATGGCCAGGGACCACCATCCCACCAACCATCTGTTTTGGGTCTGGTTCAGCTCTCTGGGGAGCTGGAAGGCACTTTGGGACCCCTGAAGAAATAGGGGTGCACCCAGAAAAACGGGTGCACCCCGGGGATGCTGCTGCCGCCCTGCGAGGGCCATCAGCTCATCCCGCTCTCGGCCGCAGCACCCGAGCGGAGGCCGTGCCCGGCCGTCACGTCTCGGTGTATTATACAAAGATTAAAAAAATAATTAAAAAAAATCCCTATTGGCACAAGTGTTTGTAAGCTCTACGCACCGTCGAGCCGTGGGTGGGGGCAGAGGGCGAGCGAGGGGCATCGGCAGGTCCCAGCACCCCGGGACGCGGGACAAAGCTCACCAAAATCTACCCTGCCCTACGCTCGCCTGCTACCTGGCACTGCTGTCCTGGCAGGGGGGCCACCCGCTCCCGTCCCCGTCGGTGGCAAAGGCAGCGTCCCCCTTGTCCTTAAATCCCTGCAGGACCTGGGTGAGGTTTGTTCCACCGATACCCCGTTTCTCTTCTCCCAGCGATGCCGGGGGAGACCCCAAAACCCTTCTGCCGGCCTCTTGCCAGGCTGGGACGTGCACCGAGTCTGTCCAGGTGATGGGGGAAGAAACGCCGTCCTCCGAGGGGAGAAGTCAGCCGTGGCCGGGCCGGAGGGATGCTTGGGACCGGCCTCGGTGGGATGGGGTGGGCTTCGGTGTCCCCTCGCAGGGTGCCCATGCTGGACGAGGCTTTGGGTCTCACCCCCGCTGTCCCCGTCCCCTCGCAACGTCCCGACGGGCTCAAAAGTCCGAATCGGCATCCAGCAGCTCCGCATCCACCAGGTTGGTCCGAGAGTGGATGGGGGCCAAGCCGGCCCGTCGGCCCTGAGTCCTCGGCCCCCCGCTGCGGGGCAGGGTGCCAGGGTCAGGGGGCCAGAGCGGACCACCGTTGTGCTGCCGGCACCCGCTGCTGGGGCCGGGGCTCTCCTCCTCCGGGGACCCGCTCTCGGGGCAGAAGGGGTTGCTGATGAGGTGGAAGACGTTGGCTCTGCGGTGGCCGTCCCACAGCCCCCNCTGGGCCCGGGCACACCTCCTTCTTCTTCTTCCTCCGCTTCTTCTTGCGGCCGCTGCGCTTCTGCAGCTCGGGGGAGATGTCGGCCTCCACCACCCAGAGGTTGGCCCTCTCCTCCGGTGGCACTGCGGGACACAGGACGGGGCGGGTGAGAGCAGCCACATCCTGCCCTGCACCCCCCCGCCAGCCCCAGCCCCCCGGCTCTGCCTCCCCACACATCCCCGACATCCCTCGGCCCGGCTCGTCCTCCCAGAGATGCCCCAGGCGGTCCCCAAGGACTTGCCAGGAGTCGCCACAGGCGTCACGGAGATGTCCTGGGGCAGGATAGCCCCTCTCCTGGCCACCATCTTGGTGACGTGCTGGGCCCACGCCGAGGACACATCGGCCGACGGCTCGTTGATGTCGAACGCTAAACCGGCTGCAACAACGACAGGGGAGCCCCGGTCAAGGGGGGCATGGTGGGGACCCCGGGGTGCTGCTGAGACAGCCCCCTCCAATGGGCACGTACCCACAGGGCCGTCGTGCGAGACGGTGTGCATGCTGAAGGACAACTCCTGGCCCGGGTCGCGCAGCAGCTCCTTGCGCTTGGAGAAGGCCTTCGCGATCATCTTGCTCTTCTTGATCCTCTTGGGCTGGTCGTCGCTTTGCCCCGTCAGCCTGGGGACATGGCAGGTCAGAGCGGGGACACAGGGTGGCCCAGGCACAGGGGACACGCAACCCCAGGCATTGCAGCTGGGGGCATGGGGACCCTCCCCGTCTCCCTCTCCCACTCTGGACAGGGACACCAAGGGCTGGGGACTGCGTTGGATGGGTCCCCCGGGGATGGAGGTGCCCCACAAACAGGACACGAGACGCTTGTAAAGTGGGAGAAGCCACCCCATTCCCAAACCGCTGTCTGCTGCGAGCCCACAACTCACTGAGCGGATGGACAAACGTCTGAGGACAACCTCCAACATCTCAGGAGGTTGGATGGGGCAGGAAGGGTCACACGGAGCTGGGGTGACATCCCCAGGGTCCCACCTGCACCAGGTGCGCTTCCAGATGAGCAGGGTGGCCTTGGTCCAGACCCAGGTGCTCATGGAGACGCCGGTGCCGAACATGGCGAAGAGGTTGATCTTCTCCACCAGCAGGCTTGGCCGGTTCTTGATCTCGCAGTCCGGGATGGGCTTGTTGGTCTGTGTGGCGATGGTCACGTTGGCCTCGCACCTGTGGGGACAGAGGCAGGGCGGTGGCCGCAAGGAGGGGGACACCCAACGATGCCCCATGATGGGGCTGAGCCCCCACAGCTCTGCAGAGTGGAGATGTGGTGGCAGCGCTGGTGGGGGACATGGGGCTCTCCACTCGACAACTCCACTAAACGCAAGGTGCCGGGATGCCACCAGCGTCCCACTCGCCCGCCCGTCCCCGTCCCACTCACAGGACGTATTCCCGAAAGCTGCGCTCCCACTCCGCCTGGTTGAAGAAGTCATAGAAGTGGCAGCCAAAAGTGATGAAAACGAAGCCGAAGGCCAAGAAGCCAAAGATGCCTGGAAGGGAAGCGGGACGTCCCTGGTTTAGCCGGACCCGGGCAACGCCAGGACAAAGATGCTGCACCGGGGCCATGCCACCATCACTACAGCTTTGTTCCCCACTGCAGTCACCCCCAGGAAGGTGGGATGGGGCTGTCCAGGTTCAGGGGACAAAATGTCGCCATTCCCACTCAAATTCCCGTGGAAATGGTGCTGATGGAGCCCCGCTTACCCAGCCGCAGCATGGTCTCGTTGATCTTGCTGGCCGCCTTCTCGCTCAGCAGCCCAGGGTGGTTGCTCTTGATGGAGAAGAGCGTCATGACCCCTGCGGTGGAGGGACGAGGTGGTCAGGGTCAGGGGAACACCCACGGTGCCCCCGTCCCCGCACCGGGGCGAGCTTGCACCTACCCCGGATGAGGAAGTAGCCCCCCACGATGAGGACGAGCCCGATGGGCGCCAGGACGAAGCCAGCCCGGTAGCGGTAGTTCTTGTACCCCACAAAGCAGATGCCACTGACGGAGTCACCATCCACCTGGCAGAGATGGGGACAAGGGGGTCAGCTGGCTGCGGCCACCCCTCCCCGTGCACATCACGCTGGCAGGGAACTGCCAGGACACAGGATCGTGGTCCCGTTACCTGCGCCACAGCCAGGATGGCCACGGTGAGGACGAAGGGGATGGACCAGGTGATGAGGTGGAAGTAGGAGGTCTTGCCCAGCAGCGGCTGGTAGGTGGTGCCCAGCGCCTTGAAGGAGGTGTGCCAGGCGTAGGTCAGCATGACGAACCAGATAACACCCGACATCAGCGAGTAGTAGACGATGACGAAGATGATGACGCAGGAGAGCGTCTCATTGGAGCTACGGGGGGAGGCGAGACAGGACTGTCACCAACCTCCACGAGGGGACACGGGAGAGGAAGAGGGTCTCTCCTACCCCAAGAGTGGAGCATCCTCGGTGCTCCCAAGAGGCCAGGAAACCCCAAGAGCCCTCCTTGGTCCCGGGGACACCTCTTGGCACGTGGCCGTGGTGGGACGGGGACGAAGGTGACACGTACGTGGGTTCCCCCAGCCGCATGGTGCCGTCGGCCCGGCAGACAATCTCATCGCGGGCGCCATCCATGAACTGCGCCAACCAGCCGATGCTGCCCACGAAGAAGCAGGCGTTGACGTAGAAGAGGATGACGGCGGGGTAGCGGTTGGAGTTCCTCCAGTCGGCGACGAATGTGGCCTGGTGGGGGCGGGGGGGGAAGCAAGGGACAGCTTGGTGCCCGGTCCCCTTTTGGGGACACCTCCCTGTGTCCCCCCGCGTCTCACCAGGGTGAAGAAGGTGCAGAAGATGGTGACGGAGCTGAAGGCAGCGATGTAGACGTGCATCTCGCGGTGCTCCTTCTCGGTGAAGAGCGGGTTCTGGCACTGGATGCCGCAACCCTCCACGTCCTCGTACCAGCTCTTGGGGTTGTCCGTCCGCACCAGCGGCGCCTCGCACTGCCCCGAGCTGTTGAACTTGATGTTCTGCACCTCGTTCTGCCGGAGGAGAAGCGAGGCCGTGAGGAGGAGGAGGAGGCACCCTCACGGCAAAGGCTGGGCTGCCGGGGTGGACATCGGTCCCCTGCGGAGGGCTGGGGACAGCTGGCGTTTCCCCACTCCCGCTGCCCCATGGGGATTTGGAGCCGGTGGCAGCACGGCGGGGCGTCCCCCTTCCCCGTGTCCCCCTCCCCGTACCGGGCATCCCTCGGGGAATCGGTCGGGCGTGCACTTGAGGAAGTCGGGCCAGCCACGCTCGCGCTCCACGATGGTGCAGGGTGCCCGGGTGGCCTGGCAGAGGGTCTGGCTGGGCAGCTCCACCTGGCCGTCCTCGCACTTGGGCATGTAGACGGCACAGAGCAGGGGCTGGATGACGTCCCAGCAGCGCGGGGCGTTGCGCAGGCCTGCAGGGACAGCGCCGTCACCCCCCCTGGGCGGACCCGCATCGTCCTGTCCCCCCACACACCCTGCGGCCCCACGGGGACGTGGGGCGGGATGGGACGGAACAGACCCCGGCCGCGGTGGCGGGGAGCGCTGGCACCATCCGCCCGTCAACTCAGCACACGCAGCACCCGGACCCCTCTATAACGCCTCCGGGACGCCGTGCTCCTCTGCCATATGGGGCTCAGCCCCGCTCCCCTGCTATACTGCTCTCCCTCTATACTGTACCCAATCCCAAGCCTCCTGCTACACTGTGCCCGTCCCTGCTCCCCTGCTATACAGCTACCTATACTGTACCCACCCATGGTCCCCTGCTATACTGCTCCTCCTCTATACTGTACCCAACTCCAGGCCCCCTCTATACTGTACCCTGTTCCCCACTATACTGCTCCCGTCTATACTGTACCCATCCCTGGTTCCCTACTGCTGCCCCCCTGTACTGCACCCATCCCCAGTCCCCTGCTATACTGCTCGCCTTCTATACTGTACCTGATGCCAGTCCCCTGCTATACTGCTTCCTCTCTATACTGTACCCATCTCCTGTCCCCTGCTATATTGCTCCCCTCTATACGCATCTCCTGTCCCCTACTATCCTGCTCCCCCTCTATACTGTACCCACCCACAGGCCCCTCCCATACTGCTCCCCTCGACACTGCACCCATCCCCTGTCCCCTGCTATACTGCTCCCCTCTATACTGCACCCATCCCCAGCCCCCTGCTATAGTTTTCTATACTGTATCCATCCCCTGTTCCCCGCTATACTGCTCCCCTCTGTACTGCACCCATCCCCCGTCCCCCGCTATACTGCTCCCCTCTATACTGCACCCATCCCCTGTCCCCCGCTATACTGCACCCATCCCCAGCCCCCTGCTATAGTTTTCTATACTGTACCCATCCCCTGTTCCCCGCTATACTGCTCCCCTCTGTACTGCACCCATCCCCCGTCCCCCGCTATACTGCTCCCCTCTATACTGCACCCATCCCCTGTCCCCCGCTATACTGCACCCATCCCCAGCCCCCTGCTATAGTTTTCTATACTGTACCCATCCCCTGTTCCCCGCTATACTGCTCCCCTCTGTACTGCACCCATCCCCCGTCCCCCGCTATACTGCTCCCCTCTATACTGCACCCATCCCCTGTCCCCCGCTATACTGCACCCATCCCCAGCCCCCTGCTATAGTTTTCTATACTGTACCCATCCCCTGTTCCCCGCTATACTGCTCCCCTCTGTACTGCACCCATCCCCCGTCCCCCGCTATACTGCTCCCCTCTATACTGCACCCATCCCCTGTCCCCCGCTATACTGCACCCATCCCCAGCCCCCTGCTATAGTTTTCTATACTGTACCCATCCCCTGTTCCCCGCTATACTGCTCCCCTCTGTACTGCACCCATCCCCCGTCCCCCGCTATACTGCTCCCCTCTATACTGCACCCATCCCCTGTCCCCCGCTATACTGCACCCATCCCCAGCCCCCTGCTATAGTTTTCTATACTGTACCCATCCCCTGTTCCCCGCTATACTGCTCCCCTCTGTACTGCACCCATCCCCCGTCCCCCGCTATACTGCTCCCCTCTATACTGCACCCATCCCCTGTCCCCCGCTATACTGCACCCATCCCCAGCCCCCTGCTATAGTTTTCTATACTGTACCCATCCCCTGTTCCCCGCTATACTGCTCCCCTCTGTACTGCACCCATCCCCCGTCCCCCGCTATACTGCTCCCCTCTATACTGCACCCATCCCCTGTCCCCCGNGGGGAAATGTTGGGGTTTGTGAGGGGAAAGTTGGTTTTAAGGAGGGAGAAATGGCTTTGGGGAGGGGAATATCGCTCTGGAAGGGGGAGGAGTCGCGTTTTTGGAGGAGAAAGTTTGGTTTTTTCGGAGAGAAGTTGGATTTGGGGGGGGGAGAGGAGAGGTTTGGGAGAGGGAAGTTGGTTTTGAGGGGGGAAAGTCGCTTTTTGAGGGAGAGGAGTCGGGTTTGGGGAGGATAACAGTTGGTTTGGGGAGCAAAAAGTTACTTTTGGGGGGTAAAGTCGCTTTTTGGGCAGAGA
>WAAD01011245.1:10323-29395 GCA_013389945.1 Fregata magnificens | reverse complement strand
AAAGAAGCTGTTTGTAGAAGCATGGTTTACATTAATCAGTACCTAACAATTTTATATACAACCTTTCTAAAATTCATTTGCATAATGATAATCCACATATGGCAGGGTTTAAGTTATTTAAGCGGTGTTATATTTCACTATTTAGTCTTGCTTCACCACTGCTTTAGCAGTGAATCCTTACGGAGTGTAATGCAGCTAATGAGGTAGCTTTTTAACTGAACAAACTGACAGGTCCCATATCTGCAGAGGCAGCTTGAAACCGTGCCCAACCTCTCGGCTTCCCAAGAGGCTTTTCAAAATTCAATAAATAACATCTGTAGGCGATGTTGGGTGCAGACCTAGCAGAGTGCGTCATAACACTGAGCTGGCAGAACAAAGAAACCATGACGACTGCCAAGTTTCCATGGCAACCGCTGCGAGGCTTGGAGAGTATAATAGCACATCAATCATTGTCCAAAAGAACTTCATTATCAGCAAGAAAAAAAACCTTTAGGATCTGTTTAGTGTGCAATTGTGGGTTAACTCACCTCAAAGCCTTGCTCTCTAGCAAAAGTGGCAGCTTCCTGAAATAATAAAAAAAGAACAGTTAATTATAAAGTGCTAGATAATGAAGAAATAACACATTTTGAAACTCATTCAGCCAGTTTTCCTTTTACACGATTATCTCAATATACCCATATACAGTTGTTCAATTCTGATAGTCGCACCAAAAGCTTCCCCCTGCTTCCCTCAAGCCCAACAACAGTACAATGTCAACACACTTCACAAGTTCAAATTTAAGAAGGTACAATATGTTTTTTCCAGGCAATGAAAGTTACTTCTGGAGATAGGACTTTGACTAGGAAACCACTACTTCAAATCCAGACAGACATCCTTCAGACATATTTTTAATTGAAATTGTATCATATCTCCATTTATGTATGGCACTTCACGGGATACAGGTCACCAAGCCATTTTAAAAAATCATTTGTCATCTACACTGCATTAGAAAAACAGGATCACAAAATGTGTTCAAACCCTTGTGGTGGAATCAGATGAGCATTTTAAAATACTCCGATGTCTTAATCACTGCTTTAGGCCATTTAACTATGTTCTTTTCCTGAAAGAACAGAGGAAACATCAGGGTATCAGAATGTCCTCATTTCTTATTTATATTAATTGGAGCAATTAAAATCTGTTTTGAAATAAAAGCAAGGAGACAGAAGACAATAGCAATGTTTTTTTCCTCACTCACTTTATACCTTAACATTGCAAATATTGCAGAAAACCCTCAAAGTCTTTATGTTTTTACTTGCATTCTTCCAGATTATCTTTGCCAAGTGATATTAATAGAGGGATAACTCTTGAGCCAAAATGGTGAGTTGATCCAACTAAACAAAAATAACTACCGTACCAAACCATTTAAGTCCAGTGTCCCTACAACAGCTTTTTAGTGCTGCAGAAAATACATACTTGTGGACCTATATCATCTGCCAATTTGGGGGCAAGATAAGAATTTGAAGTGGGTACAATTGATTATAACAACAGTAAGTTGAGGTTAATAAAATGTGATAAGCTGAAAAGCACAACTCCTCAGGCTGCTTCACTGCAGAAGCATAAGGCTGACCGGGTTAGCCTTAGCTGATGTTGACAGAAAAACTGAATCATGGTCCTGACAATTGGGTGCGGGCAAGGTTAGCCACTTTGACAATTTACTTACAATTGAATTCCTTCTTGTACATCACACAGTCAATGACATTTGCTAGCCTGGCTGTCAAGAAGGAGTGTAGGGTTCAAAGATATCATGCAGTGTTTTCCTAAACCAGCATGTGATTAACAAAGCCTATGCTCATATGAAAAAAGGAGTCTGCAAGCTTCCACTCTGAAGTGATGCACTTACAATGAACTGCAACACAATCAAGAAAGCCTCAAATGGCACCAGGACCCAGAAAAAAAAACAAAAATAAGAAAACTAAGGGAGTCATAAGGCGACAGAGAATAAGAAAATGGACTAAAAATTACATACTGTAGCCAAACTACTTCTTTAACCTCAGGTTTTTGGTCATGCAATTGAAATCGGAAGTTACACTGATCTGTCCTAAGGGGATTTCTTTAATGTCCCAGTGCAGCAGGACATTAACATCTGTGTTAAACTATTGTTTGGCCAGGAAACTGGACACCAGTACATTCTTACATCTGTGAAATAAAAACTATTCTAGTTAAGTAGTATTTCCTTATGTGGGAGACTTTGAGAGAATTCATCTTAATTTTCTGTACTGGGGCACCCATGCATAGCACATGTGGTTTGAAAGTCCTGCCCTTCCACAAGAAAGGATAAATGATTGCACATTTGTTAAAAAGTATCTCATCTTTGGATTTTCCTGTTAGAGCGTCATCTTTTAGCCTGGTCTGCTGCCCGGCTACATGAATAATGGTAGCTAGCATACAGTCATAGATTTTCCTGCAGTTGACCTCTAATCTAAGGGTGTCTGAACGTGCCAAAGAACAGCAGCAATCTTAATTTTCTTCTCTCCTATCAACCAAACCTCAGAGTAACTCCTGAGCAGCTTCTTTCAGTAAGGACTGTGCCTATAGCCCCCTAAGAATCAGCCTCTCTCAGAATTACACCCCTTTAAGAATTCAGGCCCTTCCAGTAAAAAAAGATAATAAAGCTCAAAACACACGTTTGGAGACTACAGTTTGGTGTTTGCAAAATGGTGAGAAATGTGAGGCAGGCCCTGAATGCCAGGGACAGTTCAAAGTAAATTAACCAGATAAAAGCGATGAGAACCTTTTAGTATCTATTCACAATAACAGTGAGAACAGGAAACAAGCAGACCCCATCTGTGCAGCCCTAGGGCACCTCATACTGAGCTTCACGTCTCTAATAAAGTAGTCAGGTTAAAATGTAAGTGGCTGTAACATGTGGAGACTGCTAGGGTTACAACGGCCAGCCAGGGCGTTCCCTGGTGCAGGTGATAATCAGTATGATAATCACTATATTTACAGGCTTTCCATTTTATATCTGACATTGGAAATCACGAAGAAGGAGGGATTAAGGAAATAAACAACCTACACAGAAGCTTTACCACTCCCCGGAGAATGCAGCATTTTCATTCATGCGTGACAGGCGACAACAGCAAAGCAAAACAGCGACAGAACAGAATTTTCTTAGGAGGCTTCATTTCACATCAGGACTTCTTTCAGTTTTGATAAACTTTAGACATTATTCATTCATTACTGCAACTCAGCATTTTCAGAGCTATTTTCCATTACTGTCTACAACAGAACAACTCATTTCGTAATACCCTCTCCCCCACCTTTTTACTCTTTCATACTACATACATTAAAAACTCACACTCCTTTTTCTATATAATCTTTTTACTAACCGCGAGAGCGAATTTATTGCCACACCACCTAAAGTAGAAATGGGATTTGTTATTAGTTACGAAACATTGTTTGGCTCATGCAGTTTGGGGGAAAAAAAACCCCAACTAAGTACAGTCACGCTGAAAAGAAACTGTGTACAGCATTACCTAATGGGAGTAACACAATGTCACCAAAGTTAACACACACCCTCTCTTTGCACAACAGTGAGCAGTTTACACAGGAAAGCGAGATAAATTAAAGAGATAACAACAAAAAAAACTTCCCTTAGTACTGGCCTTGCTGTTATGTTAGAACTCACTTGCTAGCCGAAAACTATTTCCATTCTTGCATGTATTTTATTGCTGTTGGAGTCCCAGCATTTAGTAAATGGAGCTGCCTGTAATCTACACTGGGGCTAATTGTAACAGGACTTGTTAAAATTCTGAGCACTTTTATCACCAGCAATGCAAACTATTTGTTTACAAATAAACAGAAACATACCCTCCAAACACAGAATTAATTAGCATCTGCATTCCTAGGAGTATTTGTTAGCCCCCTGTGTTAGAAAAATTTTAGGATTATAGAGTTAAGATGGCTCAACTTCAATAATTGTACCTTTGGTTTGCCATAACACACAGAAGGCACACTATATATTAAATATTCTCGACACATCCAAATTTTTTTTTGTTGGTACCAAGGTTTTATGATGAATTGATCAAATTATAGCCAAAATGGTAACAACATGCATGTTGGGTTAAATTTTATTAATGTAGGCCAACATAAAACTCATGTGGTTGCATTGAACAGCATTTAAAAACATGTATTGCTGAAATTAGCTGACAAAGACTGTTTCAAAAGCACCACCAACAGTATTATCTACAATATGCATTTTAACCTTTATGAAGAGAAAAGGAGCACTGTAAACTAAATTTGCATTTCATTGCTGAAATCAACATTATCTCATAAAGAAATGATAAAACAGCAGGACAGCAATGATACCCTTGCACACTGAATGCATTTCCCGTAATTACACAAGAAAGCAAATGCAGGGGACACTGAAGCTAATCCCTCCCCTGCCATCCTTCTTGGTAGAGGAAACATTGCACAGAATAACCTAACCTCACATATTACAGTACTACCCTGTGCAGCTCTCTGTAAATCTCTATTTTTCCTTGGGGAGAAAAAAAAAAAAATGGATTTCATTAACTTTTTTTAATTGGGGGATTACTGGCAAGTTTTGAGGGAGTTCCTATTGCAATAACTGAAAACTTCCTGACCAAAATAAGCCCAAAACAAGCCCTATTCACATTTTCAGGAATATCATCCTCTTCCTCCGCATAAGAAATCTGTGACTTCATGGGTTCAGCCTGGCCCATGAATCAATGTAATCTTAAGCCTGCACACACACATACAGCATGTGTAACTGCAGAGGAAGATCCTTGCAGTAAATCAGAGTGCAGAATGACAAAAAGAAAGACAAAAACCAAACTTGAGTGGACTCACTCAATAAGAAACAGTAAATAACTATGAGGACCATCCACTTAGCGTTTGCATTTGATCAAACCATTCCTACTTGAATAGTACTTCCACCACTATACCTTACAAGACTTTTTTAACTGCTAAAATCTTCTAAAAATCAATCTTAAACATTTCCTTCCTCAGCTTCAGGCTACTGCCATTGTATGACTGTCTTCTAAGAAATATGAGTTGTTAGTTTTCTTCCATTTACATTGTTTCCTTGAACATATTAAAGGCTACGATTATCTCACTCAGGTAATTCCCTTTTTCATCAGTATAATCATGTAGTACTATCAATCCCACTCATGAGTTCACCTCTAAACCTGGTATAGCTTTGTGTTCTTTGTATCCTCTCTTGCTTTTCTACAACTTGCCTTGTTTGCTGCAAAAAGTGTTAGTTGCAAAAATTTTCTCTAACTTTAAAACCCTGTTATCTAAATGAAAAGGGTGACAACAAAGTAAAATAAGCAAATGGATAAATAGGGAAGACTTTCAAGCCAGTGATGCACACTGATATCTACAAGTTCAATCTATAGAAGACTGACTCAATTAATCAAAGCTGAATTATATCGACAATCGCCTTTCTTAGAGATAGGTCCTAAAAATCTGTATTTCCAAAATAGATGTTTTTATTCATGATTTCCTAAAAGACAGTATACTTGTAAAGCTTTCTAAAAGAATAATTAAAAAAAAAGAAAATAAAATTGTATTATTTGTCTCACTGCACTAGAGAGACATGAAAGTTTTCTGCTTTATTATAATTACAAACACTTGTACTTCAGCTTTCCTTAGGTAGGCACATTTGTCATTCCTTTCTCCCTGTCCCTTCTGTCATCTTTCATTGTCCTTAACAAAGAGCTTTCTTATAAAATTCTCTGCTTTCAGAGCTACACCCTCAGGTACTGAGAACCTCTGATTTTAGTAGTATCTGTTGTGCCCAGTAATTCCGAACACAGGCCCTTAAAACACATCTTCTGTTAAAATCTCCCTCTTTTTTTGGTCAGAAGATAAGTCATGAAGAATACTACTATCAAGATCACCATGTGCCCTCCTTTTTGTATTTCCCTCATAAAACACTCGTCACAGTGCAGGAGCTAAGCTAGCTTTTAAGGAGGGGGTCTAGTGAGCTGTGCCATGCCATGTTTTCCACTCTTCCAGCCCCAGGCTAGTTTACACTAAACATGACCCTGGAAACGTGGCTTAAGGCACAGACAGGACAATGGATTTTCAGTTGCTGCCTTTAAATTATAACAAAGTTGTCATACATACAGCCACTAACTTCACAACACAGTTGGTGGGGTGTTCTTGTATCAAATCGAGGTATTTTATGCAGCCCATAAACATGCAGTAATATGGCCTGTCTTTACACCACTCTTTTCCTGGGCATGTTACACGAAGTCAAACTAAGTTATACCTGATTTTATTGTCCATCCCAATTCTAAGTGAGAAAATAATAGATGCGTATACACACACACACACACATATTATAACAGATCCACACTTCTTAACATGCTGAATTAACCGCATGCAAGAACTAAGATTGCTTTCACACTATGCACATAGGGGTGATGTCAAAGCTGTGGTAACGATAACCTAAGGAATCAGAGGTAGGTACCACTGAAGACTATCTGATGATCACTTGAAAACATGATTTCAGCAAATGGCCACTATCATTCTGTTATTTAAAATGAATGGATGGAAAGTCTATAGGACATAGTTCCAGCTGGATCACTAACCTTTAGTGCCAACAGTACATTTATTGTGGTTAGTGGTAAAATATAAACGTTCCTCTTCAATTCAGCGCTGAATAGTTATCAACACTGTAGATTGTCCTATCCAGTCTTTTATGTTATTTTAGTCTGATTTAGACAGGCTTTACTTTAAGGTCAACTATTACTACATTGCACTCTGTAAAAGCAATACAAGCTCATATGCCTTTATTAAAAAATGGCCATTTATAAAGGCATTCAGGGCTCAGAAGGTGAATGTGATTTTATCCTTTTTTTTTTTATTTTTTTTTTTTTTTATTTCCCCCAGAGACAGTTGCTTTAATATGGGTCATATGAGAGTTTGAGAAACAGGAGTCAAAAGAACCACCCAGCATATTTTCTGAAACAAACGTCTATCTGGTGAAATTATGCTACAGCTGATAAAGTCTGAGCTGTACTTGGGGATGTGTTACACGGATGTAATGCTTCCAAATTATTTTCATTTGACAAGCACGGAAGACTAATCTTGGATTTGGTCAGTAGTGTACACCTGTTCACGTTTCAGAGAAGATCAATAAAAGCTGGTCACAGAATGGACAGACCCCGCACACAGCTTGAGAATCAACACTGAGAATCAGCAGTATCTGAGCAAGTATCTACCCCTCGCTGGTTATTACTGAAGAAAGCACAGCTGGCATCAATTGGATGGGCAGATTATCATAAAGGAACACTGAGGCGGTTTTTTCCCCCTCTTTACTTTTCCCATGAGCAGCGCCAGACCCCGAAATTGCTTTTCTTTATAAAGGATAGCAAGAGTTCATATCACATCCTAAAATATTATTTCCGCTTGCTCCAGTAGTACTGAAGATACTGGTAAATATATCTACACTACCTTCACCCAGTAGCTGAAAATATAAAATAATATTAATCAGTTCAAGTGAATAATCAGAACAAGTATAAATACCATATGGGGTTAAAGTTGTAATGTTCAGAGGGGGTTCTGGCAGAGTACCAGAGGGTTTCATCTGAAGCAGCCTAGTGTGAAAAGAATTGAGAAAGAAACGTATTTCCTGTCCTGTTTGGGTTGACCCTTGAGCATCTGTATTACGTACAATTCATTAATAGTCAAGTTATTTATTCTCCTATTCAGGTTATTACCAGAACTATAGTTCCTGCTAGAACCTTCTACAGAAAAAAATCACCCCGAGTCAGAGCTTAATGCCATTACAGGGTCTGCAACAGCTGCAGCAGTGATATGCCTCTGAGCCATTTTGAAATTTTATGATGGATAAAGCGCTATCACTTAGATCTCTACCTTACATCCTTACCTAACGAACTGAACTACCTATGACTCTGTATGCATCTCTCTCCTTACATATTATAAGCATCAAGTTAGTGAACTATACTTCCTTACACCACCTCTCTATACAAATGTGTCTGTCTCCATCTTGAGAATAGATGCATCATGATCAGAAAAGAGAGACAAGAAAAAAAAAAGACCCCTTCCTTAATCATCACTGAATCAGGAGAACATAATAAAAATGAAAACAAATGTCTTAAAAGTAATTTAAAAGCTAGAAGATAAGAGTTTTATATGCATATAAAAAATAAAAGATGTGCAGGGTCTTTTGAAGTCTTTAATACTGCTCATTAGATGCTCTTAGTGTGAACTTTTTGGCTGAAGGATGACAAACAGAAATAAAGGATTGCGTCATTTTCAACAAGGCCTTCCATGATTGCAACCACTCAGACTAGCCTGAAATCACTGACAAGATATTCTCATCTAGCAATTTCAGGTGAAAAGAATAATCAGATACTGTGCTAAAAGTGCTGGGATGCAGCAGGACTTGTCTCTAGTCCAGCTAAAAGGTTAACACATTTTTAGCAGAGAAATTGAGTTGTTTTATATACTTTGTTTGGTATGATATCATGCACAGCCATTTAGAATTATAACTAAGGCTATGGTATTGGGAACCCTGTAAAGAGCAATCATCGTATAACACTCTTCATGTGCTAGGCTTGCATTGCTTGTTAACTCTAGCAAGAAAATAAAATTGCTCACTGCAACCTCCAGCAGTAACACTAACTTTTTAACCGATCTTAATATTACACATTTTACCCTTCCAATTAAGTTTGAACCCAGTTGACTTAAAGATTCTTATTGGAGTTTGTTGTGCTATTTAATGCTAATTCGATGATGCATTTATCTGTGTTCAAGATATGAATATTCATTTTTTTTCTTGTGTTTCAGTTTTAGCTACTGCAGATACTTTATGGAAGGAAAAGCCTAGTCTTTAGTCTGTCCTAGTGGCTCTCTCACAACATGGTCATTGCATGGAAAAAAAAAATTTCAATCTGACCACAGTTAGATCACTATGGTCCTGACTGAAGAACATGAGCTCTAGTTCCAGATGTGACTAAGGCACTATTTGTCATCCTGGAAAAGCTGCTAAGTTTTTGCACCAATTTTTTTTTAAATCTATAAAAGTTAGAATTTACCTGCTTCTGACCAGTAAGTGTTGGAGGATGAGTGGTTTTTTGGTATGTTTGTTCCTTTTCTAAGAGAAGCCAACCTGAACCTGAGGTGGGCTTAGACAGAGCAGAGACTGAAAGAAAAGTCAAGTAATGAAATTAGAGGCATCACAAATTCCAGCATAGTTTAAAGAGGTATTACAAAATCACAGAGTGGTTGAGGTTGGAAGGGGCCTCCAAAGATGATCTAGTACAACCCCCCTCCTCAAGCAGGGTCAGCTAGAGCAGGTTGCCCAGGACTGTTGGGTTTTGAATATCTCCAAGAATGGAGACTCCACAGCCTCTCTGGGAAACCTGTCCCAGCATCTGACGACCCTCACAGTAAAGGTTTTTTCTTATGCTTAAGTGGGAATTTCCTTTAGTTGAATTTGTGCCTGTTGCCTCTTGTCCTGTCACTGGACACCGCTGTGAAGAGCCTGGCTCCATCTTATTTACTACCTCTCATTAGGTATTTATATGCATTGATAAGATCACTTTGAGCCTCTTCTTCTTGAGACTCTCAGTCTCCTCTCCTCATAAGACAGATGCTTCAAATCCTCAGTCATCTCTATGGCCCTTTGCTGGTATCACTCCAGTAAGTCCACGTCCTTCCTATGCTGGGGAGCCCAGAACTGGACCCAGCACTCCAGGTGCGTCTCATCACTTCTGAGTCGAGGGGAAGGATCACCATCCTCCACCTGCTGGCAATGCTCTTCCTAATGCAGTCCAGGATGCTGTTGGCCTTCTTTGCTGTGAGGGTACGTTGCTGGCTCAAATCCATTTTTTGCCCACCAGGATCCTGAAGTCCTTTTTTGCAAAGCTGATTTCTACCTGGCTTGTCCCCCGGCCTGTCCTGGGACCAACGTTCCTCCCCAGGTACAGGACCTGCCATCTCCATTTGTTGAACTTCATGAGATCCCTGTTGGCCCATTTCTCCAGTCTGTCAAGGTCTTCAAAATTTGATATTATACTTCGCGTTAAGATAGTAGCTACTGACTCCAAGTACGGGATAAAGTCCATGCCAGGGCTAGGCAGACAGGTAAAGACTTTGTCAAAGACTTATTGATATATGCAGAAAAGTCAGATGACTTTTAGGATGGAAAAGAAACAGCTAAAGAAACCAAGCAACTAACCACAGCCACACAGCAGGTGAGGGAAGTCAGGGACTACAAATTAATCAGAACAAGCTGCTCTGACAAATAAGCAGTATCTCTCACACTAGGAAAAACCCTCCATCTCTGCTGGCCAAAGAACTGCTAGCATCAGTACAGCACACCAAAGATGAAGAAAACATGGAAGTCCATTAATGTTTTGACCACTGAGCTTCACCTAACTATTTCACATGGGTTAAAATACGCTTGGCAGCAGACATTCAAGTTATCTATAACCAATTGCTTCATGCATTCAAATCACTCTCATTTCATTATAATTGCTTTTTCCTTTAAAAATTGGCTTAGGTAAAAAGATCAGGACTATCCTACTGGTTGGTTTTGTTACTGTGCTTTCAAACATGAAGGTGAAATGTTTTCAAGAAGTGGGGTTCAGAATTCCTATGGCAGAAAGCAAACTATAAGCTTTCTCAGCACTCCTTTCTACTTTTAAAACACCACACTCTCATAAAAAAAGGGAAAATGATAAAGAGTAAGATGCAAAAAAGAATATAAAATGATGTATGAGTATGTATGAATTCCTATAGAAAAAAAATTCAAAATGATATGATTTAATTATGGAAAATTAGATTCCTGCATCAAAGATCAGTAAACTTTCACCTAATACATAACAGTGTAATTATGACGACGACTTATTTCTTAAAAGTGCATAATTTAGTAATGCATTATTACATGGATAACTGTGTGCAAACCCCTTTCTTTCAATGTGATCATTTACCCTAAGATGCACTGGATATGTAGCAGTAATACTGATAAGAAACTGAATCCATAGTGGTTTTGTCTGTCAGGCATTTGCCTTCCTTGTTAAATCAACTTTATGTACACATATATACAGACACACACATGACTTTCCCAAATGCATATACAGCTCATGACAAAACAAAGGTGATCTCCCTCTCTGCAACCTTCTGTATTTCAGTCTTCTCCTACATGTAACCATTCTTCAAACCATTCCTGGTTAAATCGATGGTTTTCCCAAGCATTTTTATTCACTAGACCTTTAACGAGGAAAAAAACCAAACCAACCTGTCCGCAATGGAATCACAGCCACTAAAATACCACAACTTACCGGCACTTTCAAGTTTTCTGAGCACTTGAAGGTTATGAAGACCTGCAGCTACAGTTTGAGATATACTGGTTACATCACCATTCATGTTAAATAGTACTGATGTATCTTTTTGTTACTATGAAGTAATTTTACCTTGTTAATACAGTTGCAATTAATTATTATCTATTCTCTCTTAAAAATATCATTTGATACATTCACTAGCTATAAAATATGAAAGTGCAAATTTATTTTTCTCAGAGTGTAATGACTGAGGTTGTTGTACAATTTGCTATATACTATTGTTCTTCAGTTCATAAATTCACACAGATAACTTTCAGAGCCAAGCTGAAAAGTAAAATTTGGACTCAGTCCACACAGAAGAGAAATGAGAGATTTGGTCTACATTTGAATAAAAGAAAACTTTGAGTTTCAACTGTGCTTTTTTTACAAGAGCGGTTCTCTAAATCTCTGCTCAGCAAGGAGACTCTCCTAGTGGCACCAGTTGCATATTCTAAAGGATTATAAAAATGTATCATAGTTTTCAAGCAATAACGTTTTATAAATTTTGTACGTAAGCATACAAAAAACTTATCATCTCTGATTCCAGCACATGCACATTCTCCACATACTCCCAGACTCAAAGAACAGCTATACTTCAGAACAGTTACCCCTTTAACCTCTACTTCTGTGTCTTTAAAATGCTACATTTATTTTAGGATTTGTCTCACAACTATTTTTTAATTACTGAGATAACAGATTGACATTATATTTTAATATACATTTATATATTTGTTAACCATTACTATATGCTTAGTATATGCTAGCATATTGCAAATGAACCTGAAATTGCACCTGATAAATTTCTTATTACATGACAAATGTAAGATAGCAAATTATTCTGAAGCTGAAATTAGTAGTCGTAGTAATAGTAGTAGTAATTCAGTTTGACAGATTATTTTTAGCTAAGTACATGCTCAAGACCTTCACTACAGATTTCTCACACCTCCCAAGTGCTTAGAAATGTAAATAATCTTTCCCCCCCCACCCCCCCTGGCTGTAGCATTATATTTGTGTTTAAATATTACAGAAGTTATTTCAATCCATTTAGTTTGCCTCACACTTTCCAACACAAAGAATTCCTGTGATTTCTTCCAAGACGCTGTGTCTCTTCCATTTTATGCAAAATTTGAAAAGAGCTGTAGGGTCAAAGCAGTGCTGTTCTTTTGTTCAGATTGCATTCCGATTTGGGTTCTTGAAAATTTACTTTTTTTCTCTTATATTAGTAATACATTTTTTGGCCAAATACCAGACAACAAATGAATGGGAACATTCTAAAACAGTAGTGCTATGCTTTCAGAGCAAAAGTAGTGGCAATAACAGCACACCAGATGCCGCACTGGAAGCTTTTTAAAAAGACAGCTATTTAGGGATTTAGGGAAATGAAGAAAAAAATAGGCTAGGACCTCCAAAAAGTGGCACAAATTTGTAGAATCTCCTTGGTTTGAGGTTTGTTTTTCCTAAAAGAGCTAGGAGGAATGTAGTGCTCATATAATACAGTAAAATCTAATTGTTATAAACAACAAGCTAGAACAGATATTCAGCACTAGCAGACACGTATACATCTTCCTAATTCCTTGTCTTTTGTCAGATTTTTTTATCATACAGTCTCCTTTTTCAGTCAAGTTAATCAACTCTTATGAATTATGCTTCGAAAAGTCACATATGACATCTACCATGCCATGTTTTGAAAATCGCCATGCTCTAAAAGGCATTTTGATCTTAGGTTTAGACCATGAAAACAGTTTATTTGGAGTCTGGCTGGCTTACATGGCGAGCAGTGAACAGTTTGCAGAGGATACTGTGCTAAAAGTGTCACTTTTTAAAAATAATATTGAAGCAGTTCTTTACAAACATGGCACTTGTCCAAAGCACATATGGAACATTAAATATAACCATAAAATTTTATGCACCAGATTTGACCAAGGTCTTGAGCTCTAATTTATATTTTCTGTGCTTTGCTGGAAGACTAGCTGCATTTGATAAAGCTACTTCATAAGGACTCTGTTCTCCTAACATTTACACATCACACATCCGGACTTGGAAAGGGATTCTGCGTAAAAGAGCCAACTAATGCAGATCTTGTTTACATTATGTGCAATTACTCTTGTGTCATGAATCTCCCTGGGATATCAGAATGTGCTGAAGACACCCAAAGAATATGTACTTCAAATAAAAGTGCAAAAGCCTGGGTGTTTCTGTCCCTATCAATGAGCTTGGTACACATGATCATGTACGAAAACAAATGGTATTTGTATTTTCTAATAATATTGCATTTAATTTTTATTAATTATTTGTATGTAATTAGAGCTGCCCTCCGTGTCTGAAGATCTCTGTTTGGATTGTTTTTCTCTCACAACTCGCTCACTGCAGCCAAGGGAACTAAGTGGTGGCAGTTGCAACACTCAATTCAGTTACATAAACACATCTTCCTTGCCAGATTCCCCTGTGGTGTTCCCATTTCATGAAATAAGTCTCTAGCATTTAGTAATGTACTGTACCAGCAAGTTTCTTTTCATGTGACAAAAAATTAGGTCCTCTGCTCCTGGCAGCAGAGCAGCATGTGTGTGAGCATCACACACATGGAATCCACCCCTGACCGGGTGGCTGCACCAGCAAGAGGACAGAGAAGAAACACAGTACTCGAGTAGCTACAGAACAAGAACCGGATGTCAGATTTTAGTAGGAGAAAGACAGCCTTCATCCAGAAATCGAGGCAGATTTATTCCTAAGTCTGTTGCAGTGCCAACAAATGTGAGTGTACATTATACCTTCAACCATATACAAGATGCATGTGCTTCCATTTTGACTGTATTTGCCAGTAGTGATAAAAACCACTCTGGCCAGACTATTCCTCTAGGTGTAAATGGAGTTATACTTTTTAACATCACAGCTGGAACAAACACACTCTTGACTACGAAAGCAGTATGGGGTAAAAGTGGAGAGACATAGACAGAGTCTAATTTATCACACAGCCGATTAGCTGCAGGGGGGGAGTTTTCTGGACAAAGTTTCCCACCACACCTGCCCATCAGCGTGAAGCTGGGTGGTCATACTCCATTGACTCGCTGGAGCTTGCCCTTACCATGGATAGGTCACTGTTGAAGGCTATCTGGGAAATTATATAGGGACTAGTACCTGTATGTCTGTGCAGAGGTCAGAGACAATATAAGTCTTTGGGCATGTTTATATCAGGCAGTGGAGCATCACAATGATCTCAGAACTACCTGAGCTGGTAATTCACGCAAAGCCACACAGCTTAAGGTACTCCTGAAGCACAGCACTCACACCAGCAAACTGAATCGTCTAGTTTTGCAGGTTGCATGTCCAGGGTCAGTTCAAATGTCTTTGGTTGAAGAGTACACCTATGCTCTTAAAGGATTATTCGCAAATTCCACTTGCTGCCTTGATAAACACAAAAACACTGAGGATTTTTTTCTGAGAAAGAAATATAGGAGAACAGAGAGAATCTGAACAAAAACTGAAGTAGTGGTATACAAAAACTTATTAATGATTACTAATTATAACACAATGAAAGAGACTTTTTTTGATCCTTTTACACAATTTGCAGTCAACGTGGAAGCCATGAAAACAAGTTTCCTTCTTTCTAATTTAAGACTTCATTTTCCTTTGGGGGCCTCTGATCAGATTTAGAGAGTCTAAATGGTGGCATTGCTACATAAAGCTGGAATCTGAACCACTCGGTCTCCACCTCCAGGTCAAGGACTTCGGGAGGTTGGACCCAACTTCCCAGCTAAAGTAATTTCCTAACTCTTCCCTACAACTTATACAGACAAACTTAATACCTAACAGCACCATGTCCACTTCCCTACCCAGCAAAGTGAGATTCCTTCTTTGTGGGAAGGATTCTGACACTGCCCAATGTGAGGAAGAGGAGATGAACCATTACATAAATGTGGATCAATTTTACTTTTGCATCTTCACATGGAATTGCTAATGGCTGGCCCCATGTGTTGATATGCTTGTTCAATAATTCATGTGCCCTGCTCCTTTTTAGTTAAACACATTTTCTAAGTTAAACAGGAACAAACAACTCCTGTTCCAGCACAAGATTGTCCACAAACAGACATGATACAAATCTGACTTAAAGCTGTTGTGCTTAAAATAATGTGCTATCTCAGCTCAGATTAATTTTTCTGTGTAGACAAGTCTTCATTAAGGGACAGTAGCCAAAATGGTGGATTAAGTCTGCAGTCCCGCAAATTGCTTTTCTTCAAATATCTGTATTTACAATTGTTATATGTATTCAGGTTATCTCACACTGCCTACGCATGAGAAAACATAACTCACTATAAGAAGGAGAAGCCTAGATCTGTGGTAAAAGTTTTCACCTTTTATTTGCCCTCTGTCACAAGTCACATTGGGGTAGCCTGCTACTGCCCCAGTGGTTAATGCTGATTTGGGAAATCTAGTACTTGGCTTCTTAATTCTATTGGTGTTAGTGAGCTGCACCCCAAGGTATACGAGGTCACTACCTAAACGCTTCATAAATTTGCCATTTCTAAAGTAGAAGCAGCAGAGAAAAAACCCACCTCTTTTTGTGATGGTATTTTATATAACATTAACAAGCTGTGAATAGCCAAAAGATAGCTTTGTTTATGAGTTCACACTTAAAATCAGAGAAGATGTCTTCCTGAATACCACACATTATTTTCCTGGAACATTGCATGTAAGTACCAATATTTCACAGAAGACTAGAGGTTAAGTATATACTAGTGGAGTCTCTGCTGATAGGAACCAGTGAAGCTTTTCTTTCAGCTTAGTGGCAAAGGCTTTACAATACTAGGGATGCTAGCGACCTGAGATCCACTTGGACCAATTGCTTTTCACCATAAAATGTTCTGTAAATCAATGTGTTACTGTTTGTTTAGAGAAGTGTGTGACACTCTCAACTTCTACTTTCAGTACTTGTGCAGAAAATAATCACAGTTCAGGTGGCATATGGGTATTTTGTATTTCAGAACTTGCAAAGAAATCTGGTGACATGGTCATTGCTATGGTAACTACACTCTTGTAGTGAACATTGAAGTAAATAAGTACATAAAACATGTATAAGTTGTCACTACGTAAGTTACTGCTGCCCTGGAGCTGCAATAATTTGCTTCCCTTAAAATCGTTAAATCTAGCCATAAATACTTGGTGTCTCGCAATGTCCTATTATTTCAATAAGATGACAAGGCTCCTCTTACATAATATAGTGCAAACACACGAGCAGATTGATTTGTCAAGAAAGGAACTTTTTGGAGAAGTAATTTATTGGCCTTTAAGTAGCAAAGTATGAACAGGCTTCTGGCCTGCATGAAGAAGGTTGCCATCACTGAAACTTGGTGGGATGAATCCCATGACTGGAGTGCAGCTATCAATGGCTACAGACTGTTCAGAAGGGACAGGTGAGGAAGGAGGCGTGGATGGGTTGCCCTCTACATCAAGAAATGGATAGAGTGTGAAGAGCTGTCTCTGAAGAATAGCCACAAGCAGGTTGAAAGCTTATGGGTAAGAATTAGAGACCAAGGCAACAAATCATAGAATCATTAAGGTTGGAAAAGACCTCTAAGATCATCAAATCCAACCATCCACTGACACCACCATGATTCCTAAACTAGGCCCTGGAGTGCCACGTCTACACCTTTTTTGAACGCCTCCAGGGTTGACGACTCCACCACCTCTCTGGGCAGCCTGTTCCAATGCCTAACCACTCTTTCAGTAAAGAAATTCTTCCTAATGTCCAATCTAAACCTCCCCTGACACAACTTGAGGCCATTCCCTCTCGTCCTATCGCTAGTTTCTTGGGAGAAGAGTCCAAGACCCACTTCACTATCACCTCCTTTCAGGTAGTTGTAGAGAGCGATAAGGTCTCCCCTCAGCCTCCTCTTCTCCAAGCTAAACAGCCCCAGTTCTCTCAGCCACTCCTCATAGGACTTGTTTTCTAGTCCCTTCACCAGCTTCGTTGCCCTTCTCTGGACACGCCCCAGCACCTCAGTGTCCTTCTTGTACTGAGGGGCCCAAAACTGAACACAGTATTCCAGGTGCGGCCTCACCAGTGCCGAGTACAGGGGCACAATCACTTCCCTACTCCTGCTGGTCACACTATTCCTAATACAAGCCAGGATGCCGTTGGCCTTCTTGGCCACCTGGGCACACTGCCACACAAAGGGAACGTTGTGGTTGGTGTCTACTACAGGCTGCCCTATCAAGGGGAGCCTACTGACGAAGACTTCTTACTCCAGCTACAGGAGGCATCATGCTCGCAGGCTCTTGTCCTGCTGGGGGACTTCAACCACGCCGACATCTGCTGAAAAAGTAGCACAGCGAGCTATAGGCAATCAAGGAGACTCCTGGAGTGCATTGAGGATAACTTCTTAAGCCAGGTAATAGACAGCCCTACCAGAGGGGATGCAATACTGGACCTGTTGGTCACCAATGCAAGTGAGCTAATTGGTGATGTCAAGATTGGAGGCAGCCTTGGCTGCAGTGATCATGTACTGGTGGAGTTCACAGTCCTGTGGGATATGGGTCAGGTGAAGAGTAAAGTCAGGACCATGAATTTTAGGAAAGCAAACTTCCAGCTGTTCAAGGAGTTAGTCAATAGGACCCCCTGGGAAATTGCCCTCAGGGACAAGGGAGCAGAACAGAGCTGGCAGATCTTTAAGGACGCTTTCCATAGAGTGCAAGAGCTCTCAATCCCCAGGTGTAAGAAATCAGGAAAGGAAGGCAAGAGATGGGCATAGATGAGCTGAGACCTGCTGGCCAAACTAAAGGGCAAGAAGGAAATGCACAAGCAGTGGAAGCAGGGACAGGTATCCTGGGAAGAACATAGGGACGCCGCCCGGTTGTGTAGGGATGAGGTCAAGGAAAGCCAAGGCGCAGCTGGAGCTGAACTTGGCAACGGACATAAAGAATAATAAGAAGGGCTTCTACAGGTTATGTCAGCCAGAAAAGGAAGGTCAAAGAAAGTGTACCCCCCTGATGAGCAAGACTGGCAAACTGGTAACAATGAACAAGAAGGCGGCTGAGGTACTCAACAACTTTTTTGCCTCAGTCTTCACTGGCAACCTCTCTTCCCACACCTCTCAAGTGGATGGACTGCAAGAGAGGGACTGGGGGAGCAAAGTCCCTCCCACCACAAGAGAAGATCAGGTTCATGACCTCCTGAGGAACCTGAACGTACATAAGTCTATGGGACCTGACGAGACGCATCCCAGAGTCCTGAAGGAATTGGCTGATGTAGTTGCCAAGCCACGCTCCATAATATTTGAAAAGTCAAGGCCATCAGGTGAAGTCCCTGGTGCCTGGAAAAAGGGAAACATTGCACCGATTTTTAAGAAGGATAGAAAGGAGGACCCTGGGAACTACCAACCTGTCAGCCTCACCTCTGTGCCTGGGAAGATCATGGAACAGATCCTTCTAGAAGCTATGCTGAGGCACATGGAGGACAGGGAGGTGATTCTAGACAGTCAGCATGGCTTCAAGAAGGGCAAGTCTTGCCTGACCAACCTAGTGGCCTTCTGTGATGGAGTGACTACATCAGTGGACAAGGGAAGAGCTACAGATGTCATCTATCTAGACTTCCACAAGGCCTTTGACATGTTCCCCCCACAACATCCTTCTCTCTAAATTGGAGAGAGATGGATTTGATGGGTGGACTGTTCGGTGGATGAGGGATTGGTTGGATGGTCGCATCCAGAGGGTAG
>WAAD01011245.1:0-10113 GCA_013389945.1 Fregata magnificens | reverse complement strand
AGTCCTCAGTACAGGAAAGACATGGACCTGTTGGAGCAGGTCCAGAGGAGGACCACAAACATGATCAGAGGGATGGAACACCTGTCCTATGAAGAAAGGCTGAGAAAGTTGGGGTTGTTCAGCCTGGAGAAGGGAAGGCTCCGGGGAGACCTTATTGCGGCCTTCCAGTACTTAAAGGGGGCTGATAAGAAAGATGGGGACAAACTTTTTAGTAGGGCCTGTTGTGACAGGGCAAGGGGTAATGGTTTTAAACTAAAAGAGGGTAGATTTATACTAGATATAAGGAAGAAATTTTTTACGATGAGGGTGGTGAAACACTGGAACAAGTTGCCCAGAGAGGTAGTAGATGCCCCACCCTTGGAAACATTCAAGGTCAGGTTGGACAGGGCTTTGACCAACCTGATCTACTTGAAGATGTCCCTGCTCATTGCAGGGGGGTTGGACTAGATGACCTTTAAGGTCCCTTCCTACCCAAACTATTCTATGATTCTATGATAAGAAAACCACTCCCAGGTCCTGATGCACTGAGGCAAGGTTGAGCCATTGTAGAAAGTTTGAAAGGCTAAGGAAGTTTCTCCATCTCGGGGAAATACAGAGCCATTTTCAGGTAGAGTGCTCCATCTGATTTTCTCAAGTCTTCCCCTTATTCTTTTGTCTCCTCCACTCCTCAAATATGGCTGAGATACAGAGTTAGAAAAGAACAGGCTGGACCCTGCCCTCCTTTAGCAAACAGCAGTAACATGCAGAAAGAGGTTTTGGTCTCTTTTCATGCTCTGCTCTTAATCATAAATAATGTTTGGCTTAAGGAGGTCCTCCTTGTGTCCCAGCTGAGCAACAGAACACAATTGTTAGGTCTTTCATACGCAAACTTGTTTTGGAACACTTAAGTGCAAGCTTAACACGTAGCTTAACAGAAGCTTCTCACACATAGTGATGATGAACTGATACTCAGAGAAGGAAAGCACAGTTGTCACATTTAGACAGTGACTGTAATCCTGCTGAGCAGATAACCAAAGGGACTGGTCTACCCATGGCACAAAATCAAGGAAGGCACTGATAGGTCAAGTGGATCCCTTGGGATCATTTCCTTGGGTTAGATTACATGTATGGCTTGGAAGTCTTACGTTTCTGAAAGAAAGGGGATAGTGTTTTGTGACAGCTGCATTATATCATCATATCAAATGGATTAGGATGGACGTGGAGACTGGAAGGCCTACACAGTTATCCCTGATGAGGGAGGTTCAGCTGAATAAGTCTTTCATAGAACATACATCAGTGTATGTCCAGTGACTGGACAAAGACCAACAGATATCTTTTTAAACTAGAGAATCCAGCTGCTGCAAGAGAGAAAAAAAAAAAAGGTGGTAATTATATTTTATGTATGAGGAGAAAGCATCCACCTTAATGTATCATTGATGTTTCGGTCATGTCTCTAAAGCCAATATTAAGTTCTGTTTTTCACTTAAAGCAGAGATTTGACCTCTGTTTACTCTGAGAAATATTGTGCCAAGACCTTGCATGCTTTGAATGCACTGAGAGCATACAAGAACTTTATTTATGAATCCATTGGCAACTAGGTCCTTTACCACAGATACCAACACTGGCTGTATCCCAAAGGATTTAACAAACATGTCGTACGTAGTTATCATTTGAATTTTGACATTCAGGCTATATTTAAAGATAGAAATTTAAACAAACTATTGATGATTGTTTTATCTAATTATATCTAGAGGGACTACAGCAGTGCAGGTAGCTCTAATATGAGATTACTGAAATGCTAGTTACCTGTCAGTCTTTATCTAACGATTTTATCGATTGTAACAATTTAGCAGTGTGGAAGAAGCTCAAGGACTGTGTTTTGTTTCTTACTTTTAGATTGACTGTCTCAAATTACATCCCTGTTTAAAAATCATGTGGCCACACCTCCCCGGGTCTTTTCTTTAAAATATCCCACATGTATCTGCTGCCTTAGCCCCACTGTGCAGAGGGAACCTGAGACAGAAGCTACAAGTCTGAAAAGGGGAAGAACAGGGAGTAAGATCTTCCTCTTCCTCTGGCAGTAAATTCCTAGATCAACTCAGGCTGTAATGTGCAACTCCACATTAATATAACGCTGCAAATCACTACCTTAAGGGTCTGATTCATCAGTAATGCTCTCATTTCATCATGTTGCTCTGCTGATAGAAAAGGTGCACAGGTATAGGTTAACAGGTTGGTGCACTGTGGCTGTTTTTCTTATGCTCCATTATATTTGCAAATCTGTTCTTAAGAGCCAACATCAATACAAAATGACTTAAGGCTTACACTACTTGAGAGAGACAGAACTTTTGCACGGCTGTGTAATCCTTGGGTTTCTTATTTGGAGTCCATGTCTGATGCTTTAAAAAAGCCCTAATAATAATGATAATAATCCAGGATTAAAATTTACATCACGTCAATACAGAGTTAAAATCAGGGTATGAACCAATAATTTCAATATTAAGAACTGCAAGTATGCTCTAAGAATTCTGAAATCCATAAGCATGAATATAAACTCAGGAAACTCAAGGTTAAGTTTATATTGAAAAAAATCCAATCACATTAAGATAAAAGATAGACAAGCAAGTTACTCATACATTAACTCCTACTTGTCATGATACTATGAACGAAAACATACATGAAAGAAGTCCAAAGCCCTGAAAACATAATTCCCAGCTAATCCACTACGACAAACACTAAAATATTTAAGTCATAACAATGGTTATTAGATAGTTTTACTAGAGGGTACCCTATCATTACTATTCTCAATAGTAGGACTGAGAAGACACCTCCCTGAGACACAGCTCTTCCATGGCTCTTTTGTGCTGACAGAGAACCAAGTTAACAAAGAGCAACCTGCTTCTCACAAATCTTGCAACACACAATCTCTGCTGCCATGTTAAAGAGTAATGTGACAACACAGGGAAGCGCAGCCTCCTTTCCCTTTGCTCTCCTGCATAAGACTTAGGCATAATACAGTTAATAATGAGCATGCATTCTTAGCCCACAATCTTTTACTCTGTTCTGCTAGAATCCAACAGTTGTTTTAAAACATGGGGACTACTATTAAAAGTTGCTGGAAGTATTCATGCAGAAAGCTGAAAAGATCGACAGTGAATTTTTTTTACTTATATAGCAAAGACTAATTTGTATTTTACGCTGTTTCAGCAGTCTTTGACTGTTTTCTTCAAAATCACTGGCTCAGTGGCACCATATGGAGCATGTTGAACTTAAGATACCAAGAATGTGTCCAAGATATATCTCACTCCAGTATGTTAAAACATTCCACCCTGCAGCTGTCATTATAGGAATATAATTCATACCCTAAAGTTTAAAGAAAAACAGTGTAGCTTACTATGCTTACAAAAATACAAGATTTTTTTGGTTCCAAGTAACGGTCAGTAAATGGAGAACAGTTAATCTTAAATACTGCTTTCTTAAGTATTTAAAATTTTAACTGATCATGAACTGCTTTAATTCTGCATGATATTTAAGACTGAAAAATAACCCCCATGGAAAAGAATTACTAAAAAAATCTACAGTGAAGGGACTTAGATATCTAGACTTAGCATAGCCCATCATTACTTTTTTCTTTTCCATTGATTGCATCTTTTTAAAATTGATATATGAGATTACAGGGCAAAAACCTTAGCTACATTTTTGGTAATGGCACTGGTCAAGTGTACGATCACTGTTATAACATTTCACCTCTCTCTGGTCATTACTTCTCCAGTCTTTTGTTTATCATCTCTGTTTAAAATGTAAATTTCTCAGGACAGGACATGCCTCTTACTCTGTTTTGTACAGTGTATAGTACTCCAAACACCTTCTATAAAATTAACTGCTGTAATAATAAGGGTAGGAGATAGGCAAGAAAAAAGAACACATGAAGGTTTCTTAGAAAAGCTGTCTTGGGATGGACACATCACTCAAATGGTCAATTCACAAGCTAGTAATGCAAATTGCCTTAGAAAAGGATCCACAAAACCATTTTAACATGCCAACCCATCATATAGTCTGTATATGACATGTTTCAGAGGAAAACTATTTTAGAGAATTTAAAATTTTTATTGATACAATTTTTCATATGCCTTTGTCCGTAAAGTCAGGAAGTTGTATGAGGCTCAGGGGAAAATGTTTTAGAAACCTTCTAAGGTTATCCCATAATAGCTTATTGATAAATGGTAAACTCGTATGTAAGGCTTAATATCCTGAGGCCTTGAAGGGCAGGCAGTAAGTTGTATGTGTCTTGCTGGCAAGCTGGGGATCTCCCCTCTACAATATTGCTGATCTTCCATTTACAGCCATCCAAGGACCAAAGATATTGATGCAGCCCTGAACATTGCATGCCTTATGTCTCTAGCCAGTATGATATTAGGGAGGCATTTCATATTTGCAGAGAGATTACTGGGAGCAGGAACATGGAGAGGGTTTTCAAGGGGTGGTTTACTACAGAAAGATGGCTAGTTGCAGTAGTTCACAGCATAGAAGCTGGCTCTGTTGAGACAGAACAGTAACTATGCTCAGTAATAAGTACGAGTGAAGACCTGGTTATACTTTCCACATAGCTAAGACAGGCAACATAAGATCCATATAAGCATTTGTAAAATGTGGAATTAAAATAGGAAAACATTGTACAGTTATACCAAATTTGCACCCCAGGCTGCTGCTGGATATGATGTGTTTGATTCCGGGAAAATGGATGTGCTGGTTTTGGCTGGGATAGAGTTAATTTTCTTTATAGTAGCTAGTATGGGGCTATGTTTTGGATTTGTGCTGAAAACAGTATTGGTAACACAGGGATGTTTTCGTTATTGCTGAGCAGTGCTTACACAGAGTCAAGGCCTTTTCTGCCTCTCACACCACCCCACCAGCGAGTAGGCTGGGGGTGCACAAGAAGCTGGGAAGGGACACAGCTGGGACAGCTGACCCCAAGTGACCAGAGGAATATTCCACACCATATGACGTCATGCTCTGCATACAAAGCTGGGGGAAGAAGAAGGAAGGGGGGGACGTTCAGAGTGATGGCATTTGTCTTCCCAAGTAACCGTAACGCATGATGGAGCCCTGCTTTCCTGGAGATGGCTGAACACCTGCCTGCCAATGGGAAGTAGTGAATGAATTCCTTGTTTTGCTTTCCTTGCGTGTGTGGCTTTTGCTTTACCTATTAAACTGTCTTTATCTCAGCCCGTGAGTCTTCTCACTTCTACGCTTCAGATTCTCTCCCCCATCCCACTGGGTCGGGGAGTGAGCGAGTGGCTGTGTGGTGCTTAGTTGCTGGCTGGGGTTAAACCACGACAATGGAATGCAAGAAATATACAAGAAAAAAAAAAAAAGGAGTCAAGGAAATGTTATGAAAAGGTAAGCATCATAACTTGTTATGATCTTGATTTAAATTACTTACATGGTTTGGACAGATTAGTATAGACAAAATTAGTTACATTTCAAACAGTTTGCAAGATGAGTTGGCTATATTTCAAATCTACTCTTGGGAATTTTATCTACACGAAGTATAATTTTTCTTATTCATTATCCTGAACAAGGATTTATTGCAAGAGGTCTTATTAACAGATGAACAAAACAGTAGCACTAAAAACAGTTGTTCAATTCTAATTTAAAAAAAAAAAATAATTAGAAAACTTTCCACATGTTGTATAAATTGTGAAATGAGAGACTTCTATTTATCTGGCTAATCTTTTCTTGGAAGAAATATCTTTGTTCAAGGACCACAGGAGTGGCCATAATGGATCAGATCAGCAATCTACCTAGTCCAGGACCCTGTCTTTGGAAACCTGTTACAAAGAAAACTGCGGGAAACTGGAAGTTTACACAACAGTCTGGTTTCCTTTAAACTCTCGTTAAAGAGTTGGCTTTTACCCTGAAAAATAAGCGTTAAAGGATTTTAACTGTGGATAGCCATATTGCCTAATTACTCAATTCTCCCCATCCAACTAACACTCAAAATCATTACTGTATCATTGAACATATAGATTTTGAAATAGAAAAATTAGGGGGCTTGTTTTGTGTTTCATTACATAAGATACTATTCTAAAAATTGTTACCTTGAATAACAGCCACAAGAAAGAATGTCTGCATAATTTACTCCTGAATTAAGCATCTTCCTGGTGTGATAACATTCCTTGTTAACCTATTACCTATTCTCCTCTCACTCTACATCTGTCCAAATGCCCTCCAAAGTAACCAACTTCTGTTATTTTATGTTGCAGTATTCTATACAGTGCACTTTTAAGTTCCAAATAACAAGAAAAAGAAACTCTTATTTAAGGATGGTAGAAGTGAAGGTTGGATAAAAAGAGATAATTGACATTTAACTTCCGAAAAAAACAACTCCAATGGAAGAGGTGCAAAATGAATAGGTATGCTTTGAATAAAGTCTGTTGCAAGGAAGACCCCTCCCTAAAATACTTAATATCTTTACCATAAATGAAAAGATAACTTTGGGATAACTTACGTTGTCACTTCCATGCCAGCTTAAAAATTATCCCAAGAACACAGCTGAAGATGATGTTAACACACTAAACACTTTGATCTCGATTTTAGCTTGCTCTACCTGGAATATATACATGCACCACCCATCTTGGGACACAGAGTTCTTGTTTGAAATATGAAAGAAACTCATCTGCAAGTAAAGTTAATATGGACTCCTGAAATGTATGGTTTCCATGGTGTACTCTAAATAATGGGTCCACCTCTCACCAGTGCTACCCCTCAGAATACTCATACATGTGACTACCCACCTCTCAGATAATGCATGTTCACAGATTGGCTACAGTTGGCCAGCATAAGGCTACGCACTACTTCAGTTCTTTTCACCAGTTTAGATTCTAGAAGAAATGAATTTGGTTCCAGATTATGAGTGTTCTTTTTTGAGCAGTTAGATTCAGTAGTTTGACTCATTATCGTAATTCGCATATACCAAGATGCAGCTCCATCCAAATCTGGCATTTACTTTGATGTTCAAATCAAATGCATAGTGTTTGGCAACTATATGTGCAGAATTTAAATTGACTGATCCATTTATCTAAAACTGGCATGTGTCCAAGACCACTCTCAGATTTATCTACTGGTCTAGTAGAAATTCCGAGAGCAAAAAGACACGTTAATCACAGCTGCTCCAAAATGACATCTACATTAAATATTGTGTGTGTAAGACCATCTGACTGCCCATCCACATAGGTCATACACGTTTCAAAAAAAGTTAAGAAAAAACTTCAGGTGAACCAATGGTGAAAGATACCTGCAGTTCCATGAAATTTCAGTTATTTGTCCAGTTGGAGGAAGGTTCTCCTTTCAGAACAATCAGAAATGCCCCAACAACACAATTTATGATTATAACTTCACTTCTCATGAAAATTCCAGTTCTTTTAAAAAAAGAAATATCACACAACCTGGCGAGGTCAACGGTCTGACTAGACAAGATAAAAATGCCCTGGTCTCTCAGAGAAATTCCAGAGCAGAAAGACACTTTGTTAAAAGAGATCCTGAAGAGGACCTAATTCTGTGAGGTCTCTTACCTGCCAGGAACCAAAGATACTGCTAATAGCTTGGCCTCTCAGAATTACAAAAATAGTATCCTTCAGAAGGACAGCCACAGAGAAAGAGATATAAGCATGCTGTTGACTGGCATCTGCAGACTGGGTTAGACTCAAAGGACAATAATATCAAAATGAAGAAGCAGAATTTCTCAATAAAAACAATGAGTTTCCCCTGAATCAAGATCCATCAATCTTCAGCATCAGAAAAATTTAAAATAAAACTCCCAACTCCAGAACTTTTTGGGACATCCTCAAAAAATTATTCAACTAGCAGGGCCGTACCTTGATAACAGCAGGACAACTTGAAAAGTATCACTAAGGACAGATTAGCTGGGGATCGTAAAGGTCTTCCATTGGAATATGTACCACTTTCCCATTGCTTTCAAGTGAGTTTATCAAATGTTAAAGGTTTTTCCTTATTGGCAAGGACAGCCCATGGCATTACAGAGCCTGGAGAACCAGCTGGCACCGAGCTCTAAGACTCGGATGAGAAGCAGATACCGATGGCCACTTCCTTTGTAAGGGTGGTGAGGAAGCCCTTCTCCGAAGAAGAAAGTTTCTGCTTGTGAAACTGCTGCCTCCGAAAGAAATAACTTGAGGATGATGAATACAACTGTTTGTTGAATTTCAAATTCAGAGTAGGGGTTCCCCTCTACACAGCTAGAAACATAACCAAGAAACAGACAGATTTATATATTTCAAGATTTCTACCATTCCAGCCATTAGACTCTACAATTCTTTCCTCTAGAGGAAAGCTCCTTCACCTAGACACTACTTTAGCACGGAAAGCAGACTGACTCATATATGCAGATTTCCCTAATGTGACTGCATATGTTGCTGGTTTTGACATGGAATACGAGGTATCAAATGAGGGTCTGAGGACTTAATGAGCAACATTTTGACATTGTTACTTATCATGTATGTGTCGGCAGTACTTTCACTAAAGTAAAGGTTTAGTGGATCATTGCTGTGGAGAATTTAAAACAGAAAAAAAAAGTGTAATGACTAGGAGAGCTGAGTTCTGTTAACTTCGAACAAAAACCTATAGCAAAGCAATTTTTCCACATTGCTTCCCTGGGAGGTCAATATTTAAACAGATGATACTGTAAGTCAGAATATGACCACTAAACCTCAACATGTAGCTTAAGGACACACTTTCATGTGGCTGCAAAATTATCACCCATGGGCTGTTGTAAATGGGGTGGCTTACACTTATAAGGCAAGGTTTTACAGACAGGTATGCTGCAACCGTATTTTTTTTCTACCCCTTTTCCAAGCTCCTTTCTTAACTTTTTGACAACTCTTTGAAAAATTATTTAGAAATTAATGAAATATTTTTGCCACCCTTACATATATTTATGAAGCATTGGATATGCTTCCTAATATAGTGCACATTTAGCTTTCCTTTTAATGCCATTTACAGGAGGGACAAATTATGTTTTAATTGTATAATTAGTAAATTTAATAAATGAAAATGCCCAATATTATCAATTCTAATGATTAACTCTAAATTCTAACTAAAAATTAAGATATAGATTTTAATCAATAACAGTTTAGCAGAAGTCAGTTCTAAATACCTTCAACATATATGTCAATGCATGAAGGAAAAATCTTTTTGCATTATTTACTTATACATAGCACCTTTTCAGTAGTCTTAAGGAAACATCAGTGGGTTACATTTATTCCTATCAAATTAACAACAGTGACAGAAGATTGTGTAACTAGTTGGAAAGAAGAGAGGGTTCAAATGCCTAGTTTTGCTCTTCTTTGTTGAAGAAAGTCAGAAAAATGAAACTACTTAATAGATTTACAATCAGATGTGAAACTCTCTTGATGGACTAAAAATATTATTTGAGCTATATAAGCTGGGTGAAGGAAGGTGTTGATAGAGAAAGATAACATGAGAAAAGAAACAAGGTTGAAACTGTAGCTTTGAAAAAATAGTGCTATGTAGTAGTACAGAAAAACATGTTAACGTAATAAAGATATTGCCAATTCTATTCCAAAATCCCCGAACTATGTTTTCAAGATTACTTCCTTATAAAGCAGTTTTAAAAACAAAAAACAAAAGCCATTCTAATGCAGTTTCAACTTACTTTTGTACAACTACATATTTGCATTTTGTATCTATTTTTCTTAAGCAGCTTCAGTATTAAAATAATTACTAAAACATTTGCACTCATACAGACTGAAAAACACATCTACTTTTAGTCTCGGCATTTCTTACATTATATTGCATATTTTCTTGAAAAATTTAGTTTAGAGCAGTTTAGTTTAGAGCAGCCTCCAGACCTCTCTACAATACATGATCACAGGGTTTTGAACATCATCATGGACTTACTACTGGCTACTTGACTATCCTTCCCTTTTCTTCTCTTTCAAATACCCTTTGTTCAGACTCAAATTTATAAACACAGGAAGCATCAATACGTACTCCTTAGGCAAGCACAAGAAGCTCTTTTATACAAAAACCTCCGTCCAAGAACTTTACAGCTAATACCTGAACTGGAAATACAACACAGCAGAGAGGAAGCAGTCT
>WAAD01011244.1:225528-241235 GCA_013389945.1 Fregata magnificens | reverse complement strand
AGCAGGCCCGGTGCCGTGTAAACCTCCCCGTGATCCATGATATATTTTCCACTGCCATGCATATTTTTTTATATATATGCATATATATATGTGTGTGTGTATGTATGTGTGTGTATATATATATGCACACATATCATACCATATCATGTCATAAATATATATATATACACCTATATTTCACCTCCATTTCATCAAAAGCCCAGGGCACCAGAGGGGATTTGCTCCCTGAGAGCAAGCTAAGGCTCCGGCGCCGGGGGGAACCCCGGGTTTGGCAACGCCAGCCTCAGCCATTCAGGGTGGAACTGGGTGAATCCAGCCCAGGTGCGTTGCAGAGAGGACAAACAGCCACCCGTACGGACACAGGCGGGAAGGGGGGCTCATGGGGCAGGATTTGGGCAGTTTTAATTTGTGTAAACTTTGCTTTGCTTTTTTTTAAGTGGCAAAGCTCACCTGAAGTGTTTTTTTTAATTGGTTGTTTAATGAAGGGTAGGGATGGGGTTTTTTTTCTCACTTCTTTGTATTTTTGCTTTTGCATCCATACATTGCCTTAATCAGCTAACAACTGTTAGTGGGCTTTTTCCCCTTCCTGTAAAAACCACTCATTATTTTTTAATGTTGTTGCACTTTTTCCCTTGTGCTGACCCTGCCCCTTCACCCGCCATATGTTTAGTCTCCAACTGCTCACTTTTTTGTATTTATCTCTTTTTTTTTTTCTTTTTTTCTTTTTTTAACTGAGCCCTCCCCAGGTGCACCCCTGGTGCTCCCTGCACCCCCCGGCTCCGCCAGCACCAGGGGAGCGGGAAGAAACACAAAATCCAGGAGCAGCTGGGGGAAAAAGCCGGGGGGGGGGCTGGCTTTTGCAGGGATGCAGGCAGGGATGCAGGCAGGGATGCAGGGCCTCCCTGGGGTGCTGCTGTGTCCCACAACACGTTACCCTCCCTTCCTTGGGGCCCTTCTGTCCCTTAGGGCTATGGGGGAGGCCGGGGTAACCCCGTTTCAGCAGCTCAGCTGCTGGGTACCAGGATGCTGCCTCCATCCCGGGCACTCATGTTCAGCAGAGCCAAATCCCCTGGGAGCAGCGGGGGGAGGACGCTCCCATTATCCGGCTCCTGCCGTGTCGGAGGCAGCTGGACCGGCCGTGCATTAATAGATTACACAGAGGATTTGGGCTCGCTAACAGCGAGGGGAGCGCTCGCAGGAGCCAGCGCGGGCAAGGCCAGGGCAGCTTGGTGAGCCGGCGGGGACGGACGCAGCCCCCGCTCTCCGCTAACACCTTTTCCAGCTGAGGTAGGTGGAGGGCTTGGCCACGGCGCTGGGATGCTGCTGGGATGGCTGGAGCGGGGATGGGGATGCTGGTCCCCGTCTGCCTCCAGGAGAGCCGCCAGCAGGAACCAGGAGCCCTGGGGAGGCCGGACCGCGGGTGCAGGGGGATGCTGGGCTCTGGGTGCTCGCCCTCCTCCCATGGCCAGTTATTTTTCTGGGGGATTCTCTGCAGAGAAGCCGAGCTGGGGCAGTCCATGCAGCTGCCGAGCTGAGCCAGTGCGCGGCTGGATTTGAGCCGTGCTGGTGTGTGGCTGCATTTCATGCACCCCCGCAGCCCTTGCCTGCCCCCGCACTGGGGGCTGCAGCCTGGTCTGGGGTGCGGGACGGGGAGCACGGGTGTCCCTGGGGTTCAAGATCCCTGGTGCAAAGCGATGCTACTGGGTGCTGCCCTGTGCCTCTGCGTGCTGGAGGGTCTGGGGGTCACAGCTGGCCACGGGCAGGGGAAGGTCCCCTTGTGCCACCGATTCTTGGGGTGGCACGGGAAGCCAGAAGGTCTCACGCAACTATGGTCACAGCTTGTGCCCCATCAGCTGCTGTGCCTCAGTTTCCCCATCATGCATGTCCCCACTGTTAGCTGGCACCCAGGGCCACTGCTGCAGGGGGGTGGGGGGTGGCCTTGCTCCCCGAATCAGAGGTGACCGTCCACATGAACCATTTCCAGGGCTGTGTACAAGCCATGCAGATGCCCAAAATCCCTTCTGTCCCTGCTCGGGGCCTCCGGTTGCTATTAGCTGCTTTCCACCCCGATCAACACTACCATCCAAATTGCAGTCAAATCTGGCTGGGTCCTCGGGTTTTGCATGTGCCCGCGGGCACGGTGCGGCTACAAGAGGGCAGTGCCAGGCACCTGCCCCATGCCAGGCTGGCCTCGCGCCCTGTAGGTAAGTGCAGCCTTTGCCTTCCAAAAACAACCCTGAAGGTCCCAGAGCCACGGGCTGCTCCGCCATGGGGTTGGAAACCACCTCGCCTCTGGACTGTGGTGGGGTGCTGTCCCCATCCTGGGGATCCCACTTTAGGGGGCTGCAGAGCTGTGGGGACCAGGGCAGGATGCGGCCGTGGGAAATGGCACCAACGTCCTCACCTGCAGCCCCGCAGAGCCCCCGGCTGCCGCCATGGACGAGTGGGACCTCCCGCAGTGGAAGAAGGAGGTGGAAAGCCTGAAGTACCAGCTGGCCTACAAGCGGGAGATGTCCTCCAAGACAATACCCGAGTGAGTGGGTGCCCACCCTCCCCTCCCATCCCTCCCCGTGCCCCCAGCCCAGCCCAGCAGCAGGACATGGCTTTGCACAGCCAGGAGCAGCGTCCGGCTCTTCTGCACCCCCGGGGCGAGCACCAAGGTCCCCCTCCAAATCACCCGGGAGCTCCCGAAACAAGGCGGGTTTGGAGATCTTTAGTCCCCTTACAGTTCTTCAAGCCCTCCAAGCCCCAGTGGCAGAGACCACACTAGCCCCAGCGCCGGTGTCCCCAAAGACCTTGTGCTTTCCGCAAATCCCCGCGTGCCGGCTCCTTTCCAGCTGCCCAAGCTCCGGTGGTGGCCAGGACGTGGCAGCAGCCATGGGACCCCCTGACACCCGGGTGCCCCCCAGGACCCCCCAGCCCTCTGGGCTCAGCTGGACGCGCGTGCAGACCCCACCCAGCAGAGCTCAAACGACTTAAACCTGGAAAACAAAGTCATGGAAAGGGTATTTCCCCTCCCCAGTTTGTACCTCACTGCTCCTCACCGCGGAGGGGCTCAGGACAGCCCCTCCAGTTAGCCCAGCTGGTGGCCCCATTGCTCGCTGGCCTCTTAGAAAGGGGAGCAGAAAAAGAGCAACTTTAGCAAATAAGTTTTAAAACACAACGCAAAGGCCATCCCCATGCGGGCAGCACACGGGCAGCTACAGACACTGGGGACAAAAGGCTTTTTATGAACTTGTCTTGTGCTCAGCTCCCCCATCGGAAAACGAGGTGGGTGTGCGGGGGCTCACGCGCTGGTACAGCTCATGCACACTGCTACCAGAGCAGCGCGCACCCCGACATCCCTGCCTGCCAGAGCAGGGTGCACCCTGACATTGCTGCACCCCAGAGCAGGGTGCACCCCAGCATCGCTCCCCACCAGAGCAGGATTTATCCCGGGCGGCAGAGCTGCCTGGCGGAGGGTGACATATTTGCACAATGCTTCGGTGCAACGCAAACCCGCTCCGGGCAGGGTCCATGCCCACCCCTCCGCTCCCCTCTCCGCAGGTTTGTGAAGTGGATCGAGGACGGCATTCCAGAAGACCCCTTCCTCAACCCGGAGCTGATGAAAAACAACCCCTGGGTGGAGAAAGGCAAATGCACCATCCTCTGAGGGGTCGGCCCCCCGCCGCCCTGTCCCGCTGCCCCTCGCTCCCCCACTCTGAATGTACACTTTTTTATTAGCTAGCTTCCTAATATGACTACCTGAACAAAAACCCTACCCTCACCTTGTCTTATTATTTTTAGTAGTAGAAGTGTTTCTTTTTTATACAGGGGGGGACGGGGAAAACACAGGGGGTGGGCAGCGTGGGGGGGACATGAGCAGCAAAGGTTTCTGCTGGGTTAGGCTGCAGTTTCCACTCGCAGACCTCCACTCACCTCTGCCACCATCGCCATCAAGGAAGAAAACTTTTATAAAAAACATTTTCAGTGATTTTAAATATTCTTTTGTATATTGTAGGATATAATTTTGCAGCAAAACAGGAAAAATATGACAACTACGGGTTTATAAATGAAATAAACAGAACAACACTTCATGATTATTTTTTTATATACATATTTTATTTCTTTTTTTAAACAAAACAAGTGGGTACTAAAAAAAAACCCAAGCCAGGATCACGCACACACACCCCATCCACGGGTTAGAAAGTCAGGTCAGCTTATCCCTTCAGTTCCATCCATATAATTTCCTGGGCTTTGTCTCTGCCCTGCTAGAGCAGGTCCTTGATGTAGACATTCCTCCTGACGGCGTTGGAAACCCCTTCGTTAAACCGGAACCAGACATCGCTCTTCCCCACGGCCTTTCCCATCAGGCTCTCGATGGACTCTTCCTCGGAGGCCTGAGGGGCTGTGGGGGGAAGATCGATGTCAAAAACTTGCAGAAACTCTTAACCTTAAAGTTACAACCTGCGCCCAGGCTGCGCAGACGGGGCGGGGGCTGGGGAGCTGCCGCCGGGCACGGGGAGGGGTTTGCAAGGGCAGAGCTGACGCTCCCACATCCCGGATCCTGCAAACGCTTACAGCACCCACAACCGTGCTCCCCAGCTCGGTGTATTTGTTGGCCCTTTGGACGCTGCCAGAATCCACCGACCTGCCCGCAGGCACCCCCCTGCCTGCTGCATGGGGGTCAGTTCCCCCAATATCCCCTCCCCACCCCACCGATTCCCCCCCGGGGCACAGTGCTTAGGGACAGAGCCCCTGTTTGGGCACCTGAGTGGGGTCCGGGCACTGCAAATGCAGTGACCCCCCGGCAGCACTCGTGGCCACCCCATCCCTCAGCCACCCGCCTGGGGCTGGGGCCATCCGTGGCCACCCCATCCCTCTGCCACCCACCTGGGGCCGTGGCCACCTGCTGCCGCCGAAGCGGCCGCCCGAAGAAGTCGGTCTCAGGCTGTGAAAAGCAAAAAGCAGGTGAGTGCAGCTCTGGCAGCACCTACATTTACAGCTCACATTCGGAGACAGCCAAAAGCAAACCCAGTTTCTCTCTGGCGGCTCGGTGCAAGGCTAGACTTCAGTGACACCACTCAGCTCTGCCCAATTTTAAGCTAAGACAGCCCTAGACAGCATCTAAGGCAGTTGAGAGGAGCCCCTTGCTGGGGTTCTTGCGTGGGGCCGTCACCCCACGCTCAGGGCTGCGCCCACCACCTTCCCCCTTCGAGCACCCGGCGCAGGAGGCAGCCGCCGAGCAGGATGCAAATCCTGCAGAAAGGGCCAGCAGCCTCGGTAAAATGCAAACTGCATTCAAAATCGGGTGGGAAAGACAAGCTTTAAGGTTCATCGTGCTAAAGCGGGGTTTTACGGATGGCCAAGGTCTCGAAGCCGAGCCCGCAGAGAGGGGTGGTGGCACCTCTTGCTCCTTTTGGCCACTATCGGGATGCCCAGGATGGGACCAGCCTGGCTCACCTGCTGACGTCCCCACAACCCCCCGAGCTGAGTGTGTACCTCCTTGCCGGCGAGCAGCTCCCCCTGCAACCCCACAACTTCCACTGAGCCAAAATTCAGCTATTTTAACCCATTTGCATCTCTTTCCTTCCGCACCCCTGAAAGCTTCGCACAACACGGCCATAATTGTCACCCAGATCTAATTCACCCCCACGCTATAAACCCAGCGATGCAATTACGGGACACGTGGTGCCAAACTATTCTGTTAAAAGAAACTGTACTAAAAATAAATAAATACCAATGGAGACAGCCAGTCTTAGCAGCCAAGGTACGCGCTGGTAGAAAATTAGGCAGCAATTGCAGCCCCCTCACCTTGTCCTCCACCGCCGCCCTCCGGACGATGTGCTCCAGGCGCTGGTGGTGGTTGGGGGGCACCGCCGGCCGTGCGTCCGCTCGCTCCCCCGCCTCGCCGAGGCCGTTCCCGGGCTCCTGCGGGGACGAGAGCCCTGAGCGAGGGTCCCCTCGGGGCCGGCTGAGCTCAAGGTTTGGGCATCCCCCCCAGGTGATGCACAGCCTGAGGGCAGGACGGTGCCTTGTCACCCGTCCCGCACACCCCCTCTATTTGCTGCCGGGTTCGATTACAATGTCCAAATGACTCAGCAAGTATTTTTTCATCATTTTTTGTCTCGCAGCAGCACATGGGATTAGCCCCGGCAGCGCTTCGGGCATGTGCGTGTTTGTGGCACCTTTCCCTGGGACTTCACGGTCGGCACCATGTAAACAAGGAGCCCTCAGAGATGTTTTTGCAGCATCTCTTTGCCCCACGCATCCCCTGAGAAAGCCCTTCTGCTGCAAGAAGGGGCTCTCAGGGATTAATTATCCCTGTGGCACCAGGGCAGGGCAGGCACCAGCTACACCCAAGGCATTTCTCAGCCTCCACGTTTTCCTGTTTCCACCTTCTCCTGCCTCCTGCCCGCTGCTCTGCGGAGGGTTTCAGCGGTGGGCAGAGTAACTCTGCTCCTCCCAGGGGCTTTGGGACCTTTGGGAGGATCGAAGCGAAGCAGCAAGGGAAGGGGCAGGCGGGATAGAACAGGTCAGCTCCCCCACAGACACGTACAAATCGCAGCCAGACAAAATAAAATTTCGCAACCCTCGTCAGAGAGTTAAAGGGTTTAAAGCTTTTACTCACAGCGAGGGTTTCTTTCCAGAATTTCTGCAAAAAGATGAGCCCTTCGGGCATGTCACCCCAGCGCAGATGTGCTGCCCGAAGGCAGATGTGCAGGCAGACGGCTGCAACGGCAGGGGGGCTAATCCTGGATTTCCATTTGCAGAGCAAAAGCCACCAGCTGCTTTGGAAAGACCAGGTCCCCACACCAGCCCTACGGACTTCATCCCCATCGAGGGACCCACCATCCCCCTGAAACCACAGGACACTGCGAGCCCTCCCTACCTCGCCCAGGTTTCGTGCCTGCAGCAAAGCCTCCGTCCTCCTCATCTTCTCCAGCTCGATCTCCCTGGCGATGAGCTGCTTGGCCTGGTAGGTCAGTTGCCTGCGAGCTGGCAGGTCCGGGAACCGGCAGACATCCTCCACATTCCTGCACAGCGGAGGAGGGGAAGCAGAGAAAATAAATCAATACTGAAAATAAGAAAGCATTATGCAAACTGCAGCCTGACACGGGCACGAAGAGACCCGCCACCCTCCCAGCCCCATTCCCCTCGGTATGATCCTGGCCACGGTGCCTCAGTTTCCCCATCGCTGCCCCCTCCGAGTCCTCGTGTGCGATGGCACGCTAGAAGAAGCCCAGTGAGCAGTACCGGCCGTGCAGAACCAGGTTGCTGCAGGGCATCTCAGCTGAAGGGGAACTCAGGAGGGATTACATGCTTTTTAATCTTGGTTTTAATGCAAGAAGAGGAAATTGCAGGCGGGTCTGTGCTGAACAGATTGGCCTGAAAAAGCCACAGTCACATCACAGCTTGGGCATGAGCAGCACCACGACCCTTCGCATGAACCCCGAGGTGCCCGCAGGGAGCTGTTTAATTGAGATACGGCCATGAACAGTAATTTTGGCTAATCAGAGCAGTTTTATTCTTAACGGGTTGGTGCACCAGATCTGGAGTTAGCCCTGTTTCAGCACAGCAAAAGCCCAGGCGCAGCCCCAGCACCGAGGAGCCAGCTGGGCCGGTTCCTCTGCCAGCTGTAAATATTTCATGCTTTATTCACATTCAATATTATTCCCCTTAAAATAAAGGGAACAAAGTCATCTGTCAGATGGCTTTGCAGTCATTTAGAAATTAGCTGTCAAATCTACAATTTAAAAAGTTTTAAAGAGAAAACATAGGTTTCGTTGTTGCCAACAGCTCTGTTTGCCAGAGAGGTGCCACCAGGACATGACACCCCCGCAGTGCCCGTCATCGCCACGCAGGGCCTGCAAACCGGCTCAAACTTCGCAAAAAAAAGCAAAAGCGAAGCAAAGCAATGCGCCTGCTTGCACCACGTGGCTCCCAACGTCCCACGGCTTCCCCACGGCCGCATTTTGGTGGCACAAGCCTGGCGCGGGGAGGGCAAGAGAGGACGGCTCTCTGCAGCCCCTGCAGCTCCCATAGGCCTTTCCATGGGGATGGGGAGGGGTGGGGGGGAAATAAAGCACTTTGCTGTAATTAGATACAGCTGCTTGATTTAACAGAGGCTAATTTTTGTAATTAACTTTGCACCAGGAAGACATTAGTGTTGCTCCTAGCTGTGGTTGGGTCTGTATTACTTCACCGAAGCCTCGGGAGCATTTACGGCTCTGTATATACTTAAAGCACAATGAGACTCAAGTCTAGCAATGGCCGGTTATTAATATACAAATTAACTGCGGCTACAGTGACCTCCTGTGTGCAACGTGGTGGACCTGCTCTCCCCGGCTGCCACAAGCCCCTGGCAGCTTCGGTCCCTCCTCTGCCAGCTCCAGTTAGAGCCAAAGGCAGCTGCTTCCTTTCCTTTAATCCCATTAAAGCAAAACCAGCCCCGCTTCGGCCTCAGCCCAAGAGGATGACGGGGGCAGCCGGACCATGCTGCGGGTGGAGCAAAGCCAGCGGCAGCCCCGAGAACCCGCAAGGCTCCGGGGCTCCTCCTTTAAAAAAAACCAAGGCAAAAAAAGCAGACAGTCCCCACAGAGCTGCCATCGGAGAAAGTCGGGTCCCTGCAGCCGTCCCAGCACCAGGCAGCTCGTGCCAACCCAGCTGCCATCGCCAGAGAAACCTCTGAGCTCTAGCTACAAGAAACCAACTTGATGCCACGATACCTTCGGCCTCAAACTCCTTCCTGAACTCTCTGCTGTTATTTTCGACCCCTACGCCTTCTCCCCACCCTCGGGACTTACGGATCGAGCTTGTAGACATACTGGCCCTCGGGCAAGCGCTCCTGGTGGTAGGTGAGGTTGTAGGCCAGCATGGTGCTGATCAGGTCTGCCAGCTGCTGCTTCTCCTTCAGGCTGTAGAGCTGCGTGTTCACCTGGGGAGGACATTTGGGAGAGCATCGCTAATCCATAATAACTTCTAAACATAAAAATAACCTGAAGCGCCAGGTTTGTCTCTTGTATGAGAAAGGACAGTTAATACCCGCGAGGTTCAGACCAAGTTTAGTCTCCTATTAGGGACAGACATACTTCACAGAGCAGGGACAGTCCCCTCTGATGGCCCGAAGGGTAAACGCACCCAACGCAACCACACGTGCAGGTGAATCTGCTGCTGAACGGAGACTGCAACAGCCCCCCGAACCCCTGCTCGGGCCAAGCCCACCCCCCAGGCGCAGGGGTCAGGGAGGTGCAGGACACCGTCCCTGTGCACCCAGCAGTCGGGTATCTCAGTGCCGCATCCCCAGCTTCCCTCTGGCTTCTGCATCAGCTGCAACGTCAAACCGACCCCAAATTTGGGACAGAGGTCTGGGATAGCTCAGCCTGGGTGATGCAGCGCAGGGGACATATCCCAGCCCTCACGGCGGGAGGTTTGCAGATGGGACACGTCACCCAGGCAGGACTCCTGCTGCCGCAGTGAGAGGGGGCCGGTGGGCACTCACTGGTCGGAGCTTCGGGGCGATGATGTCCAGCAGCAAACAGAGCACCTCCAAGATGAGAGAATGCTGCCCCGTGCGGCTGCGGGCACTGGGCGTTATCCCCGACACCATGGACACGACGAGGTTCTGCATGTGGTTCAGCTTGGCCAGGGCCTGGGTGGAGAGGACAGGGACGGCTGAGCCACAGTTGCAACCGCAGATGCCCCCGCAAGTGACAGAGCTGCAGCCACGCTGCCACCGTGCCCTCCCTCATACTTGCCTCGTGCTGGCTGCTGGGATAAGCGAGACGGGGGATGCTGGTGGCCGCAAAGAGCAGGTGGAAAGCCACGGGCAGGAAGGGCAGGTATCGCATCAGCTGGAAGCTCTGTCCGTGCAGGACAGCCCGGCTCAGCAGGTCGGAGAAGCCCAGCCACTCCAGGGCCAAGCACACCGAGCTGAAACTGGAGTCCCGCAGCTTCATGTTCAGGAAATTGTCGTACAGACCCTGGAAGCGGACGCAGGATTAGAGATGGCTCAAGGCCGGGCAGACGGTCCCATCAGAGCATGCCGCTGGGATTCTGAGCATCCCACTGAGCCCAGCTCCAGCACAACACCCCAACACTCCATCCAAAATTAGCACAATCCTACTGCAGGGAGGGATTTCCCAAGGCACCCCCCAGCCACGACCCCCCAGATCAGGAGCCACCCTTGCTCCGGACGGCACAGCAGAGGAAGGGGCCCGGTGCTTCCCCCCACAGCTGCTCTACCTGGGCGAGCTTCTCCTGCTCCCCCGAGGAGACGGCGAGGTGCAGGATACGGTGGAAGCGGTGGGAGGACGCGTTGAAGCCAGCCGTCCCCCCGAGGTGCGACAGGTCCTCATCGCCCACCAGGAGCTGGGCTGGCAAAACGGGGTCCATTCCTACCCTGTGCCTGGGGGGAGCCCAAAGGGAAGAGCTCAGGGTGCCCTGGCGCTGAACGGACCAGCAAGGAATATTTGGACCCTTGCAAACTGGAGCGAAGGCAACAGCGATGCTGAATTATTGGGCACTAAAGAGAGCAGCCAAAGAGCACCTGGACACACAAATCTGCTGAAACGGAGCAGGGTCTGCTGCAGGGCAGACCAGCAGACCAGGTCTTGCAAGCAGGTCAGGGGACACCACGAAGCAGCGTGCCCCAAGCATACAGCAGACCGAATAAATCCCCCCTTTTACCTTTGGACCTTTGGGAGCTGGAAGATCTCTTGCCAGATGGAGAAGAGCCCCTTGTTTTGGTCCTTCAAGCCAATCTTCATTGTCTGCACCATCTGCACGCTCAGCTCCTTCTGGCCTCGGCTGTGCAAGAACTGCAACGCAAGCGAGGGGCTGCGGGGGACGGGCACCGCGGGGAGGGAGGGGATGCCCACAACAGCTGGTGCTGGGGAAAGCCAGAGACACCTCGCTCCTCCTTTGTAGGGGAATCAAGGTTAAAAATAACACAGGGGACAGGGCGGATTTTAGGGAGCAGCCTGGGACACAGTAGTTTTTCCCTCCATCCCCATCTGAGCCCAGATCAAGTCAAGAGCCGCAGCAAGCCCACGTCCCCCAGAGACCTCCCGGCGACAGGAGTACCTGCAGGGTGTTTATGCAGGAACGGATGTCGTTCTCCGTCTTCTCGCACAGCGCCAGCAGCGCGCCCGTGTCCGCCCGCATGCCCTGCCACAGGGCGATCTGCAGGAGAGGGGGGGTCAGCAGGGAGGGCCCGCCGGCCGGGGGGGCGAGAGGAGCCCTCGGCCGTGCCGCACCTCACAGAGCCGCTGGGCGAGCCGGGACGGCGCCGTCCGAGGGAAGCTTAGCAGGAACGATTGCTGCCGCAGTGGCCGGAGGGCAGGGACGTACCTGGCAAAGGAAAGCACAGGGGTCTCTGAGCGACCCTGGCAGAGGAAGAAATCCAGCCATTAATGCTCCGCTCAAAGAAAGCTGGGTTACTTAGCAGCTGCCTGTACACCACCGCACGCTTGGGTATGCACAAACGTGACCATACACTCACAGCTAGTTACAAGTCACCCCAGCAGATACAAAACCTGGGTGGTTTCAGGAAAGCTGACCGTGTTGTAGTTTTACTTTTCATAAGGTACTTCTAAGCCGCAGGTCTGACGGCAGATAACTCGGCACAGGAAAGCTTTGCCTGGAGGCAACAGCAGCCGCCTCCTCGCTTGGGGCAGGGGTCTCAGCTCTCCATCCCTCCCCGGACACGCAGGCGATACTAACTGGTCGTTGCAGATGCAAATGATGGGCCTTAGCAGCAGCCCGCCCTCGCGCCGCCTCCTCCGGCCCGTGCCGGCCACCGCCTCGCCCTCCCCGTCCTTGCGGTGGATGATGTTTAGCAGCATGTTGATAGATGCCTTGGGAAAAAAAATCAAGGACAGAAGGGATGAATTCTTGCTGTTCAGGGGCATGAAACCACTCCTAAAACGGAGCAGGGGATGAGCTGCTAAGAGGGCAATAATGAAGCAGTTAATGCAAAAGGTGGCCAGATCCAGGCTGGGCTTACCGCAGGCGCGCCGTCTATCTCATCGATGATCAGGCAGTTGGGCTTCTCGTTGGCACCCAGCACAGACTTCATCTGGGTGGCAGCTTCGATGCGGGTTTTGAAAACCTCGGGGCTGCGGTCATCACTGCAAGACAAGCCGGTGCCAAGCTGCTGTGGCACAGCAATGCCTCCCGCACGGCACCACCTCTGCCGGCTGCTGGGGCAGGGCAGGGCCGGGCAACCGGCGCAGACTCACCTGGCGTTCATCTCGACAGCGTTGTACCCCGCGTGCTTCGCGATGACGTGGGCCAGCGTGGTCTTTCCCAGGCCGGGTGGGCCACAGAGCAGGGCTACCTGCGGCATGGAGGTAACGTCAGCCCAGCAGGCAGCGAGGCAGGGCTTCCTCCAGCACCGACCAAGGCTGCCACGCACGGGGACGAGGCTCTGCAGCCTCCGCCCGGGTCTGCTTCAACCCTTGGGAGCTGCTGCACTGGTTTGTGGACATACTGAGAAAAGAGAAAGTCACTGGAGGAAGGACAATACAACAGAAACCCACAGAGGTGACAGAGTCATGCTGGCAGCATCTCTCATGCAGATGTTTAAGTTTGCAGGGCAGTAGATAGAAAAGGCTGAACAAAATCCCTTCCAGAATTACACTCCTGAGAAGCCGTGCTGTTAGTATCTGGTTTTGGTTCCCCTTTTTTATATCCTCTCACTGCACAGGCTGAAGCTGGTTAGCTGGCCTGGGTATGTTATCTCTGCTCCCTTTAGCATTTGAGCATCACTGCTCTTTTTCGGATGCAGAAACTCTTGCTCAAAGGCATGTCACGTCTGCCCCGAACAAATAAAGTCAAGACCAGTCTCTGCTAAAAAGGGTTCGTCTTTCTTCAACCAGCCCATTTAACTTGCCTGGAGAAAGTCCGTTCCCCTCCCCTTGCTATCACGTTACTCAAGCCGAAACAGAAAAAGAAACGAGAAAACCCCATAATTGCTAAGGAGAAACAAGGAATCCAATTTCTGCTAGATCTGCACTGGAAGACCCTGCTCCTCACCATGGTGGTGGGATGCGGGGGATAGGAGAGGAGACCCACCACAGCAGCCTCCTGTCCCGCTCACCTTGTATTTGGGTCTCTTGTGCTGGTCCAGCTCAGCCTCCAGAATCTCCTCTGTGAGCTGGACCTTCGTTTTCCACTTATTCTGGTGCTCCTTGGGCTGGCTGAATGGAGGATGAGCCTCGGCGCTGGGCTTGGTCTTCTTCACAGCCTTCTCCCTCCCGAACACCACCGTGTCCCAGAGCTTGAGCCACTTCAGAAGGCAGCGGTTCGTGTACTGCGTATCAGGCAAGAAAGCCAGCAAACCCTGCTGAACCTCAGAAGGATCTGGCCAAGGACAAAGGATGACCTCTCCTTCATGGCTTAAAAACCAGCGTGGCATGCAGAGGAAGGAGCCGAGCCCAGGGAGGCAGCGCAGAGCGTGTCTGCCCAGACAGACCTGGGGTGTGCGGCACGTCACCCCCCGCCACGGGAGAGGCTGCCCAGGTTTCCGCCTGGCACCTCTGTGGGACAGCCTGGAAATGCAGCTTCCCTTCCCGGCTTGGCCACCATCCCACGGGACAACTGAGAACAAGCCACATTGGCCCCGTCCCTGCTGTCCCTTGTCTGTCTCGGCTCAACCCAGCGCATCTCAACCTCTTCCATAATTTCCAGTTCCCTACAAAACTTCTAATATTAAAACAAAAATCAAAATAGCCAACAATTCCTAGCTGAAGTCCATCCAATCTTTTTTGTCTTACTTTGGTCATCTTTCATAGCCTCTTTTATCAGAAAGTCCACAGCCTACAGCTGAAAAACCCCCGCCCCGAGCTCTCCGCGGCAGGACTGCCCCCGGGCAGGGCTAGCACGGACAGAGCCCCCCAGCCAGCGCTTCCGAAAGCCCCGCGAGCAAAGGCAGCACCGTAAAACCATGATCCCACAGCATTAAGGAGAGTTATAAAAGTGGTAAGCCCACCCGAACCCCAAGCCCCCGCTTATCCTAGGATCTCACATCATCACTGAGCAGCTCCATGTAGCGCCGGGGAGTAAACTTGTCCACCCAGAGGCAATGCAGCGCAGACTCCTCCTCGTCTGCCGGCTCCGCTTCCCCTGTGGGCTCCAGGCTCTCGACGCTGGTTTCGCTCTGGAGGCAACTGCAACAAAGAATTAACTTGCCCCAAACCACGCAGGGAGCTGGTGCAGGGCTGGGAATGACACCCAGACTTCCCAAGCTGGGGATGCTGGGGGCGAAGAGGCTCCTCTGCTCGCAGGTCCCCAAAACTTGAACTCCACCGGGGCATCTCGGGAGCCGCATCCGACAGCGTGGCAGGGATAGGAATGGGATTTCATCCCAACATCTCACCTGTTTATTATCTCCGTCAGCTGCTGCGACGCCTCCTGAACACGCCTTCGACGCTTGAGCACAAAGAGGGCGAGAGGGGGGTCAGAGACGCCCCGTTAGCCTGCGGCTGGTGGGAGCGGGGACTCGGGAGCCAACGCTGCGGCTATCCAGGGGTGGCAGGGAAAGACGGGAAGGTCAGTACAAGATGCGATACCTCTTCATCCACTTGTTCCTTCAGGTAGGAGAAAGGCACCCCCAGCAAGTGGAGCGGCCTGCGTGCATTCCAGCCCAGGGAATCGGGGAGCTGCGAGGAGCAGAGGACGCACACCGATGTTCATACCGACGCGCAGCACAAACATTTCATGCTTCATCAAAGATTCCCTCCTGACCTGGATGGAGGTCACAAAGAAGCCCAGCCTTTAGATCCCTCCTTACCTCCACCCCTATCCCGGAGGGATCATCCCTCACGACCATGAAGACCCTGGTGCCCTCGGTAGACGTGACGTTGATGTAGTCCTCCAGGATGGGCGGCCGCTTGAGGACCCGCTTCTTCTCGGAGGGTGGCGTGGTCTGCAGCGGGGCCATGCCACTCATCTCCAGGCGGTCCGCGCTGGAGAACACAAGGTTCCTTTAGCAGGGGCGAGGGAAAGGGCCCTTGAACCCCACCTTTGGTGGGGTTCAAGGGCCCTTTCCCTCGCCCCTGCTAAAAGCGGGGTTCAAGGTAGCCAACCTGGCAGCCTGGGGAGCAGAAGGTGCCTCTGGGCTGAGCGCAAGCACGTCGCCATCCCGGAGGACATCGGGAGCCGCCTCATCATCCGCCCCAAAGTTGAGCTTCTTAACAGCTTCCAGGCGTTGTCGTTTCGGCTTCGGGGCTGCGTGAGACACCGGGGCAGGAGGAAGAAGAGGAGAAGCAGCGATGGTGGTACCCGGTTGCTCCTCCAGCAGCACCCTGCACCGCTCGGGGTGGGGTGGGGAGGGGGGAGAGGGGTCAGCAGCACCCAGGGACCCATTGGGGCTGCAAAAACTCTTAACAAACCAGGCTTGAGCCAAACCTACTGTGGGCTGCGGGCGGTGGCGAGGGGCCCGGTGGGACGCAGCCCCGGTCCCTCTTCCTGGGGTTGGTGCCCCCCGGCTCGCTGCCGCCGGGGGGGTCCCCGGGGGGGTCGTGCTCCTCCGGTGGCTGCTTCCCGCCCCGGAACTGGGAGATTCTGGGGCCAGCGGGTGGGAATGGGTCGTCTGCAAGAGGTTTTAGACGACGGTGCCGGTCACCGGAGGGGCCCCACGGCTCCGCGCCCGGTCCCGCCCGCCCGCTCCCTCCCTCCACCGCCGCCCCCGGTACCGAACGCGTCGCCCCAGCAGCGCCCACCTC
>WAAD01011244.1:143855-225321 GCA_013389945.1 Fregata magnificens | reverse complement strand
GGCTGCGGGACCTCCACGCGTGAAAGCGGGACGAGGATGGGGCCTCCACGCGTGACACCGGGACAGCGGCAGAGCCGCGGGGTCTGACACCGGGACGGCTGCAGGACCTGTGCGGCGTGGCACGGGTATGCCCGGGGCTGTAGCGCTGCTGTACGGCCGTGGGACCCGCACAGCGTGACACCGGTAAGGCTGGGGGACCCGGCGGGCGGGACATCGGTGTCGCGCTGGCACCCACGCGGTGTGACACCGGTGCCACCGCAGCACCAGTACACCTCCAGTCCCACTGCGGGTACCCCACCCCTGGGCCCTGCTCCCCGCCCGCGCTCGCTGGGTGCCTTCGCTCCCCTGGGCTGCTGTGCCCGTCCCCGGGGGCGCCCAGGCTTCCCACCCGCTCACCCCGATTCCCACGCACGCTCCCCGCAGGGCGCTCGCCATGGAGCCGGGCACCATCGACAACCTGTCCATCCTGTATCAGAGCTCCGACTTCATCGTGGTCAACAAGCACTGGGACATCCGCATCGACAGCAAGATGTGGTACGAGACGCTGACCCTGCAGAGCCAGCTCAAGTACCGCTTCCCCGAGCTGGCCGACCCCGACACGTACTATGGCTTCAGGTGAGCGGCTGGGCATCGAACCGGGCTCTGCCCTGCCTCCGAGTCGGCCTCGGCCGGGCACGCTGCCCGAGTGCCCGGCGATGCTCCTCCACCTCCCGTCTCCTCCCCAGGTTCTGCCACCAGCTCGACTTCTCCACCAGCGGGGCCCTCTGCGTTGCACTCAACAAAGCGGCGGCGGGAAGCGCCTACAAGTGTTTTAAAGACCGTCTGGTGACCAAAGCCTATCTCGCCCTGGTAAGCCCAGCCCACCAGGTCCTGCTTCTGCACCTATCTTCTGAGTCTGCAACATCGCAGCTCGGCCTCTGCTTCTCATCGTCGCGGTGTCGGTGAGGAACGAGTGCCGGGGCTCGGTTTGCAAACTGGCTTTCTGCCCTGCAGGTCAGGGGCCATGTCAGCCAGAGCCGAATGACGATCCGCTACGCCATAGGGAAGAACACCACCGAGGGCATGACCCACATGATGTGCATCGACGGGACGGAGGGTGAGCGGCTCCCGCACCCTGCCTGCGCTGCCCGGACCACCTGGGCCACGCTGGGAGGAGCTGACCCCACTCTGGATCTTGTTTGCAGGCTGTGAAAATCCCAAGCCTTGCCAGTCGGAGCTGATCGTGCTCGAGCACGGGTCCTACAGCGGAGACCCCGTAACCAAAGTGCTGCTGCAGCCGCTGACAGGTGGGAGCTCGGGGCTGGGGCAGCACGGGCACGGGGGGCTGCTGAGGCTGGACAGGCAGAGGCAGCAGAGGTGCTGCAGCGGGACCTGCGCTTGCAGCCCTGGGCCTTGGTTGCAGCATGGTGGCATAGTAAAAAAGCCTAGAACGGGCTGAGCAGAGCTGAGAGCCGCACTCAGCTTGCGGCGAGGACTCAGGTTCTCAGACTCAGGGGACAAATTCCATTTGGTGCGTTGTCACCTCGCACCACTGTGCCCTGGAGGAGGGATTCAGGGGTAACCCGTGTCCCTGATTCCTCCGCTCCCGCTCTCCCCCTAGGGCGGACTCATCAGCTCCGGGTTCACTGCAGTGCCATTGGCCACCCCATCGTGGGAGACTTCACCTACAGCCACAAGAAGGACAGCAGTCCCTATAGGATGATGCTCCATGCCTACTACCTGCGCATCCCCACCGGCAAGGAGCTCATCGAGGTCTGCGCGCCCGACCCCTTCGTCACCACGATGGACAGCAACTGGGTGCCCCACCGCATCACTCACCGGCTGGATGAGACCATCCAAGAGCTGAAGGACAAGGTGATGCAGAAGGAGGAAGAGGAGGAGAGCCAGGAAGCCGTGCTTGGTGGCAGAGGAGAGGAGGCACCGAGCGAAGCCAAGAGCCTGGAGACGGAGGAGCAGCGAGCCCGGTGCGAGCAGTGGTTGGCCGAGTGGGCTTTGGAGTGAGCACAAACTACGTCTCCGCATTTCCAGCCCAATGCTCCATTTTCGTCCCAGTGGGTCTCCACAGTGCCCAGCGCTGACTCCACATCTGCACTTTGTGTATGCCGTGGCTTCCCTCACTTCTGGGGCTGGGATTAGAGAGATTTTAGCGGCGATTAGGATGGGTTTATTTTTTAATGTACACATCATCCATTTGGCCACTGGATGCCCCTTTCCTAATTCTGGGCCTCAGCAGGAGAGTCAGTGTGTCAGGTACAAGCTTAGAGTGACCCCAGAGCTTTACGTCCCTGTCCCGGGGCTCAGGCACAGCCAGGACAGCACGGACACTGCCTTTGCCACGAGCGTGATGGACGTATCTGCAAACCCTCAGTGCTAGGATGCTAAAATGCAGCCCAGCAAAGGGAGAGGAGAACATGCCGGGTGCAGCTTCGGTGTCCGTGTCCCCAATTCCCTTCGCTCCAGCCTGCTGCGCTCACTGGTGCACGCGTTGTGTGGGAGGTGGGAGATCAGGAGGCTGAAGCGCAGCTCCGGGGCACCGACAGCCCCCCTAGTCCCGGGGCGGCCCCGGGGTGGTTTGCCCGTGGAGCTGGGCTGCGCGGCGGGTGCAGGAGAGGTCCCTGCCTGCCACTGAGGACGTGCTGCCTGCCCACCCCATCCTCGCGCTTTCCTTCCTGCCTCAGCCCACGTGTGGCTTTTTTAAAGGTTTGTTGAAGGTGAGCGAGTTGATACGAATGGATTTTAAACTTTTTTCAAATTTCTATGAGAAGAATCTAGTCTTTTAGCAGTTCTGAAGTACCAGTGGTCTCGGAAATGGGTGTATTTTTGGTACTTCTGTGGTCAGAATAGCCAGCAGCCCAAAGCTTTTTTAATAGATCTTATTATTCTTTCCCCTAGCATTGCCTTTTCCTAGCACCCACCTTTATCCCGGGCGTGGATGTAACCCCTGCTGAGACAGGTCAGAAGACACAAGCCCCTTTCTGCTTTACCCAAACGAGGGGGAATCAGTTTTTGTCCCGTCACATGGCTCCTCGCTGGCAGGTTGCGGCGGGGGTGTCAGCACCCGGGGGTGCCGCTGGCAGGGCCTTCAGGTGGGCGGTTTGGGAGGGCTCTGGAGCAGCAAGAGCAGCCAGGGAAATGGTTGAAGCTGAAAGAAAGGCTGAGGACTGATGGGAAGAGTGGGAAGGAGCTCGTCGCTCGCGCTGTCAATCAGCTTTGCAAGATGTAGAGAGGAGTTTCGCTGGAAATGCTCTTGCTTTGCCGGCTGGCATCGTGCCGCTTCACTCTCTCCTGCCCACCCCGCTTGTCCTCTGCAGCCCTTAGAGGAAGCTTTGAAAACGAAGAGAGCGGGGCAGCTGGCACGGGCTGGGGAGGGACGGGGGGGGCTGCAGCCCCTCGCATACAGAGCAACGATCCCCGGGGTATTTGGCACCGAGCCGCCACATCAGCACGTGCCCAGAGTTATCGTCACCCCACAAGCGCTGTCGCATTTGAAATGCACTTGACAGAGGTTTCACATAACTCATATTCCTACCCTGAGGGGAAATAAAACAGCACAGCCTTCTCCTCACGGGTGAATGCACCGTGCGGGTCACCGAAACCCCGCAGGGTTTTGCATCGCCTGTCCCTGGCGTCCCCAGGTGCTGATGGGTGCAAGCTCACCGTGCTGCGGCATGCGGCCGGGGAGGAGGTGGCCATCACCTTGGTTTCGTGGCTTGGCACAAAGCGCTGCTGTCCGCTGCAGGACGGGGACTGGTGCACAGCTCGTGGCTCTGCAGGCACCAGCCCCGGGCACTGAGCGGGGACCACGGGCTCATGAGCTGGTGGCAGAGGGCTCGGCGGGGGTTTGGAGGAGCAGAAGATCTGCCTCCTTCTTTCCAGGCCCTGTTTCCGCCCGTCCCATCTCCCAGGAGTGGCCAGGGAGGGGAGAGGCAGCCACAGGCGGGTCCCAAAGCTGTAAATTAACGCCATGAACCTGTTTGCCAAAGAATGAACGTGGGTGACGTGCACAAGAGGTCCTGAAAAGTTACGGGTGAGGTTTGCAGTATCAGGGGCAGGACACAGCCTTCCCTTCCCGCGGGCCCCGGTGTGGGAACGGTCCCCACTGCGTGACGGGGGTCACGTCCGGGACAAGGCTGCCCTCGGCTGCAGGGCTGGCGCGTAGGGACGCACCAGTGCCCACGCACAAGGGGATGCTGACGGACCATCAATGCCGGGGGGCTGGCACCCAGCGCTCACCCCGCCGTCTGTGTTGAGGAGCCCCCGCACCCTGCACCGCCCATCAGCCTTCATACGTTGCACTTTCACCCAACATTGCAGGAACCAGAGATAAATATATATTTTCCTTACCCTGCAGAGAGGTGTTTTCCAGGCGTCCTTCCCCGACTTCCCTCCCGCGCCGTCCAGTCCTGCTCCCTCCTCTCTGCCGTCACTGCCACAGGGCTATTTGCTGCATCGTGTGCAAATCCACTCGTGCATTCGGACGGGGGGGTTGTGATCAGGTGTGTGTTTTGTGACCTTCTGTACAGCTTGCAATAACCCTTATTTCTTGTTGCACGTTACCATAGTAAACCATTGCCTATATACCCTGCAGTTCACCCTCTGGTCTCTCAATCCACGCCGCACTGCGCAGGTGGATGCGTTGCTGCAGCGTGACCGGTGCAGTGCCGGGGGCTTCCAGGAATGAGCCCGGACCAGCACAGCGGGACCAGCCCCAGGGCTCCAACCCGGCCAACCTGTTGTGTAAGCACCGGCGCTCATCCTCACCCTGCTGAAATCCAACTGGCCGAAACCACCAGCATTATCTACCCGAAAGCCCTCCCGGATTGAGTAACTCTGACACAGATGACCAAGGATGCCCGAGGCAGCTGGGGCAGATGCCACTGCCCCAGCCCTTCCCCTGCCTGTCCCTGCCCGTCCCTGCCCACTGCTCACTCCGGCCGACACCAGCAGCTGGGATTGTCCCGAACCAAAGAGCAGAGGCAGAAGGAAAAACTCCTAATTTCGAAACACCGCAGCTCTCCCTGGCAGGGAAATGGGGGAGCGGCCCGGGGCGGCCAGTGTTTAGGGGGTGCAGAGGGAAAGCTGCCGCCATGCATGATTTCTATATAACTCTTCTATATCAATGGTCGTTCCTCGGGCTGGAGCAGCTGGAAGAGTGAGCGAAGACCCAAAGGAATTATTTGCAGCCTTCAGGTTGTGAGATTTTTAAGATTATAAACCTGGCAAGGGCGGAGAAGCAGCTGGTTATGTGCAGGAGTGTTTCCAGCCCACCCGGCGCGGGGAGATGTGGTCGGAGCCCACCACTGACCCGCCAAGGCCCCCGGGGATGGGGCTTGGGCCGATGCTCCCCCGCACATTCAGGTTTGGGGTGGATGCTCCTGTGCCTGTTCCTCCACAGCCCCTGGGGTTGTTTCGGGGGCAGTTTTAAGCTCCACGGGGACATGGTGAACGCAGTGACCTGCAAAGGGGCCCCGATGTGCCCCTGCCGTCCCCCTCCAGCCACCTCTGGCCGGCAAGCCCGCGGCGGGGGACGTGTCCCACCGGCAGCCTCATAGCAAATAAGTTTCTGTAATTTTACTACTATTTTTACAGCAAATCCCTCCAAAATAGAAACCAGAAACACCCGCAGGCATTGACCAAGCCCTGGTGCTGCAGGACCGGTTACTCGGTGGGGGATGGGGATGGGGACACCGGGGGATGGCAAACCCCTCTCAGCGCTGCGCTGGCAGGTCCAGGGACCCTTTGCGAAGGCTGATGCCCCCAAACCCAGCCGAGCGGGTGGTGCAGCCAGGTGGCCAGCCCAGCCGACCGCTCTTGCCCTTCCCTTTTCTCAGGATAAATGCACAGATAATGCATTTGCTGCCGTGCAGCGTTGGGCTCCTCCGGGTTTTCATCACACAAAGCCTTTCAGAAAGGCTTCGCTTCCTTTCTTTTTGGTCTCCTTCTTCATGGCACGCGCTGGATGGCATTTTGGAGCGGGATCAGAAATTCCAGGGAGAAATCTGTAAAAAGGGGAATGGGGTTGTCCATAGCCAAGGCAAAAACGATGGGCGCGAGGGAAGCACCTCTCAGAGGGGTGCTGAGCCCCTCACCGAGGACTCGTCTGTTCTGCACCCCGGTTGCCCTATAAAACCTACCCCTGAAGAGCTCAAAGGTTTTTCACTCACTGGGAGGACCTTTGTTTCCATCAGGAGCACAGAAATCAGCTAACCAGAGGATTTAACTTATTTGCCCCAAACTTCAAAGTGACCCTTTACAAAGGAAAAAAAAAAAAAAAAGGAGAGAAAGCAGCTTTACAGAACTGTTGAGAAACTGCCCCGTCACACCCCGTTTTCAGAGCAACATCCCCACCCCACAGCAGATAAGTGCCAAGCCGTCCCCGGCGCTGCCCGTCCCCGGCCACCGCGGGCGGGTGAAGCCCTTCCCTGACCGAGCAGCGCCGAATCCTCATCGCCGAGCCAAATCCACCCGGACAGAGAGCGACTCGGCAAGGCCATCGGTGGGATTTAGGGAACATAATGAAACTTAACGGAAAAATTACTTGCATCTAATTCGAAGGGCAATAAGCTAACTGCTCTGGGCAGCGCTGAGCAGCCCATCGACGGCATTTCTAGAGCGGGGATTTATTTTCCATTGGGGGTTTCTAGCTGAGGGGAGTGGAGTCGGATACAGGGGGAGGGCAGCGACTGCTGGTGCTCCTCCACTGGGTTACACTGGATTTCTCCCAGTCTGTGCTGGTCTGGTCCCGTGTGGAGCTGGGAGATGGAGGGGGGCCCTGACCCCGCAGGGCACAGGCGAAAGCAGGGCTCTGGGTGTCACAGAGGACAATTTATTGTGGGGCTTCTTTTAATAATGGATGGAGAATGAAATCCTGTTTTCTGTTATATAGGATTTAAAATCTCTCCCTTGGTTGCGGGGCGGTTTGTGCAGGCACTCACAGAGGACGGGTCGGCACGCAGAGCTGCTGTACTCCCACGGCTCCAGCCCCAGCATCGGACGAGAGAATCGGCTGCAGGACCGCCCGGCACCTTCCCCAGCCCGGCCGGCAGCCAGCACCATCCCAGAGCGTGGAACACGGCTCCCCATTTGCGCTCTGTGCTCGCCTGACCCACGCCAAGGACGAAGCCCCGGCACAGGCAGCATGGTGCGGGCAGCCCCGGCCCCAGCAGCCATCGCCCTCTTCCTCTGTGAGTTATATCTTGTCCCCCTAAAGCTGACCCTGCCCCAGGACCCCCGTCCACCCCCCGGCACTGGGGATGCTCTGGCCCGCGCTGCTTTTCATTCCCAACCCGCTTGGCTTTGGCACTCCCTGCGCTCTGCCTCGTGCTCCCGTCAGCATCCGCAGGCAGTTGGAGTTTTTCCCAGCTGTGCCCAGCACCGCGTTAGAAATCTGCACAGACAGGTTTCCAGGGGCAGATTTATCACTTTTTGTCTTCTAAATCCACCCTGAGGCACCCCGGGTTGCCGGGGCTGGCGCAGGCTGCAGGGCGGTACAGGGGCTGCTCTCTGCATAGAGTTTGCCAGCGTTTACTAAACATTATTAAATTGACACAGAAAAGGCCCTTCCCAGACTTTAAACCTGGAGCTGCTATCAAACAGCCCCCACCTGCCTGTACATACGCTCATGGATGTTTTATAACCCTCTCCCACTTCGTTTCAGGTTTCTCCGCAGACCTCATGAAAGCAGCAGCGGTGAGTCAGCGCCGGCTGCTCCAGCGGCTCCGAATACGCCAGCGCTTTGCTGATACCTCGCAGCTGGTGCCAGGAGCAGCAGAGCTGCCACGGTTCCCCCAGTCCTCAGCTCCAGGGAGGCAAAGCCATCGCCTCCCCACTGGTCCCCTGTGCAGCCCGTGGCATTGTTCCTGTCCCATCCCATCCCTCGCTCACCCGCTGCCCAGCAGCCTCCCTGCCCTGCTCCCAAACAGAGGGCTGGGACCCTAAATCTGATGGACACCCAGCCCCCCCAGCTCCAGGGGAGCAGGGACAGCCCCGCTGCTGAAGGGTCCCCCCTCCTGAGAGCGGCTGTGGTGGCTTTTGCCCCCGCGTAACCCAGGGCAGCCTCGGGGCTGCTGCAGTTCTCAGCTGCCTGCGGCGCCCACAGCTTGGGGGCAGCAGCCGTCGGCCTGGGCACAGCAGCCAGATCAGGTCCCATCCCACGCTCGGTCCCCGCATTTAAAAGCCCTTCTTCCTGTTCCTTGCTGGGGCTGAGTGTCCCCCCGTCCTCCTCCTCAGGCTGTCCTGATCATCGGAGCTGTCCTGTCTGCCACTGAGCAACACACCGAGTAAGTATCAGCCCCAGCCGGAGTTTCTGACAAGCGGGGGGTCTCGGGGGGCGCAGGCAGTGAACCTGGCGTCGGTGGATGTTGCATTTCTCCCCCCATCCGTGTCACGGCTGCTGTGACAGGTCACTTGGGCTGGAGAGGATTTAGAGCCTTGCGCAGCCGGTTCCCAGGCTGGGATTTCAGCTGCATCAGCTTTTGTTGTGGCACAAACACACCAAGAATTTCCTTTCCTTTTTGGGGCTGACGCAGATGCAACGGGAGCCTCCCCCAAGGCGAAGTCCAGGCTCTGCTGGTTTCTCCCTCACCCGAAGCCCGGGGTATGGTGGGCACCTCTGCCACCACCCCAGCCATGGGGACGGGCACAGTCATGCCTGCAGGGCATCCCCTTCAGCACCACCCCGGCACTGGCATTAGGGGACATTTTCATGACACCCCATGTTATTCCTACTTACCCGACACAGACGTGGTCAGGGTGAAGGGGAACTTCCCAAGGGAACAAGCGGGTTCATCCTCCGCGGGGTGTTGGGGAGCTAAAGTGGATGGTGAAAAGCAACTGCACCTCCCCAATGCAGCCTCTCAGCCTCAGTCCTGCAAGGTTTCCAGTGCATCCCAGCCAGCGACCTGCCCGCTGCCGACATCCTCACGTTTGCCCAAGGATTGCAAAACAAAACAGCAGAGCTGAGCAGTGCCCAGGTGGGCAGGGGCAGGAGTGGGGGCTGCAAACCTCACGGAGCCCGACGGGGCGTGGGGAGCCGGGAGGTGCCGGGGCGAAGGGGCTTTCACCGCCTTGGCATTGACAAGACAAGCCTCTCTCTGCCCAGCTGTCCTGCCTGGCCAGACTACTCGCTGCCAAGAACCTGACGGCCGATTTCGGCAAGTACCCGCCAGACCTGCTGCTCTTCTTTGAGTGAGTATTGAGGGTGGCATACAGCTGCAGTTTTGGTGCCGAATTATGCCATCCAGTGCTCGCCGGCATGGCCCTGGCATGCCCTGGGGCACACGGGAGCTCTGCATGGGAAAAGGGTATTATGGAAATCACCTGCATCCGTGGGCACCTTCAGACCCGCACGGGGCATTTCCAGCCCTGCAGACCCCCTGGTCCTCTCCCCACCCCACTCCTCTCCGAGGCTGGGGCCACGCTGGCCGCGGCATGGGGTGCACGGGGTTGGGCCACCCCCGTCCTGTGCCCGAGACACCCTCCCCAGGGGAAGAGGAGAGCCCCCCAGCCCCGTGCAACTCGGCAGCTCATCGCTCAGAAGGGAGCAACAGTTTAAAACTATTTTCCCCATGCCCACAAAAAGCAACCTTAAAGATCTCCTGCCCAGACATGAGGAGTCCTTCGCCCCATTCCTTCCTGCCACGCTGACTGTTGCTCCCCACAGCTCAGCCAAGGTGCGTGGTGGGACCTGCGGAGCATTTTATGCCCGAGCTTCCCGCGGGAACCTGGACCTGCTGCCCAGGGGCTCAGCCCGGCGGACGGGGCTGCTGCGTGGGGCGCTGGCCTGCCTGGTGAGTGGGGGCTGAGCCGGGGGGTGGCCGGGGTCCCCCACATCCCGTGTCGGGTGTTTGTACGAGGACTGGGTCGTCCCTCCCAGGGGGTGAGGAGCAGCCGCCTGCACCCCGAGCAGCTCGGCAGCCTCGGGGCACTGGTGTGCGACATGGAGCCAGAGACCATCACAGCCTCGGACTCCGGCATCCTGGAGAACCTGAAGCTCTGCCCAGCGCTGACGGGGGCCCAGCGGGACGCCCTCAACGCCGTGCTCCTCGGGGGGGGCACAGTGTACGGGTAAGGAGCCTTCTTACGTCTGCTCTTACGGGGATGGGTGATGAGCAGGACGGATGGCGTACCCATGAGGATGCTGAGCTGGTCCTTCTCCCGACGGCCACAGGGATCCTTCGAGCTGGGATTTACGGACTCTGCAAAATTTGGGGCCGCTCGTGCTGGCTTTGAACCAGACCACGCTGAGCTTGGTGGCCGAGGTAAGCTCCCTCCTCGAGACCTCGAGGTGAGCTGCCCATCAGCCAGGCCAGCCCTGAGGCTGCAGGACCCAGCACTCTCTGCCCCCCTGGCAGGCAGCACGGGAGGCTTTCGGCAGGAGCATCGCGGCCGCATACGGCAGCCAGGGACGTTCCCAGCGGGACAAGTCCCTGACCGTCCTCAGGGTCCTCACAGCAGCGTCAGCTTCGTCTCATCCCAGGCTGAAGCGGAGCGCAGACCGTGAGCGTTTCCCTTTGCCGCTGCCAGTTCGGACCAGTTCAGAGCTCTTGGGGGTGAAAAATATCCCCGGGCTGGTTGGCATCTGGGTGCCCCCCAGGGAAGGGGACAGGACCAGGCAGAAAGCTGTGGGATTCCCTGTAAAGTAACTGGGGAGACGGGGGAAACGTCCTTACAGCATGCTGGGGCGTTTGCTCTTACCTGGGAGCAGGAGCAGCCGGGAAGGAGCTGGTGGGGGGGATAAAATTCCTGGAGCCGGGCAGGGCAGTGCCAGGGGAGGATGCTGCAAGACCGGAGGATGCTCATGTGGGTGACGTGGGAAGGGGTTCACCTTGCCGGAGCATTTTTAGTTGCCTTTAACAGAACAAAGCACACGTGGCCTGCAGAAACATCAGCAGGTTCTTCAGGAATAACTTTAAGGAATGAAAGCAAATGAGGCGCCTTCATGGGTCAGGGACCCAGGGGATGGGAGGTTGATTTGCAGTCCCGCCCGGCAGGATGGCTTGAGCAGCGTTATTGCGATTCCCTGTTCATTCACCAGGGCTTTTCTGAGGGGCTCTGGGGCCCCATGGCAGGACCAGGGCCAGGCAGGAAGGGAGGAAACACTGTCTGCTTGACATGCCCTCCCTGCCCGCAGGCTGCCTGTCCGCACCCATCACGGCCAGCACCGTCTCCGACCCCTTCTTACTCATCAGCTACGACACCAGCGAGCAGTTTGACCTCTGCCTGAGCAATGAGGTTTTAAAAGCAAACCTGGAGCCTCTGCTGGAACAGCCGCTCACCATGCAGTACCTCTGGGTCATGAAAAAAAAGCTGGAGCAGGTGATGGGTGACACAGGGCAGGAGCCCCCGCGCAGCCCCGTTAGCGTGGGCACGCTCCGGGACGGGCGAGACCCGCTGCGGGAACGGGCACCGCTGGGATGAAGGCGCCCAAGTGGGTCCTTTGCACCCGTTTCTGCCTTCTTTTCCCTTCCCTGACCCTCTTTTCTGCCCCGCTGGCCTGGCCCTACAGATTTACCCATCAGGGATCCCGGAGAAGCAGCTGAAGCTGTTCGGGCCGCTGTCCCGCCAGTACACGGCGGAGGAGATCAGCCTGTGGCCGGTGACATCCAGCGACACGCTCTTGGCCCTGCTCAACCCCTCGGATGGCAAGTGGGGGAGTCCCCAGGTAAACCCATGGCAGCAGCGGGGGACGGTGAACCCAAACCGAGACCGCTCGGTGCCCAAGCCCAGCTCAGGGTGAAGGCATTGCCTGAGGGTGGCACGGCGGTTTTGCAATGCACACGCGTTTCTACCGGGAGCATCTTCCTTCCCTGCCTGCGTGCAACCACGTGAACTGTGTTTCCCAGGTCCGGCAGCTGCTCGGCAGGTACCTGGCCCTGGGGGGCACCTTAACTGGGCCCTTGCTTCAGAAAATCGGTGGGAGAAACCTCTGTAATCTGCAGGAGGAACAGCTTGAGCAAATATCTCCAGAAGCAATCGGGTAAGCCACTTTTTAGGGATGCTCTTCAGTCCTGTGAGGCCCCTGGGACGGCAGGGGAAGCGGATGGTGGGATGGCAGACTCCCACCTGCATTTCGGCTCTGCCCGCTCGCAGGCAGCGTGGAGGGATGGCCACGTCCCGCTCCCAGCTCCTGCCTGAGCCACCGGCACCGTGGGACAGACCACTCATCTCCCCCTGCCAACAAAAGGGCTTTAGCTGTGGTTTGGGGTGGTGCCCCCGGCTCTAACCTGTGACCCTCCCTCCCACAGGACTGCTGGACAATTAAACATTTCTTCTTGTTCTCCAACCAAGAAGGAGAAACTCTACAGAAAAGCCCAGGAGGCCTTTGCTGGCCAGGCTGGCGCCACCAGTGCCTATTACTGCCGGATTCGGCCATACCTGGGTGGGTGTTTCAGCCTTCCTCCTCCTTCCCATTGTGACTGAGGTTGGATACCTCTTCCTCGACCAGAGGGGTTTCTCACACTAGAGTCAAGTCTAGCAGTCTCCAAAACCCCTCTCCCAGCACTGGGAGTGTTTGCACGTGTCTAGATGCCCCATACGCTTTCTTTAAGGTGGAGCTCCAGCAAAGGACCTGAAAGACTTGGCTAAAGCTGGGGTTGCCATAGACATGGACATGGACACCTTTCTCGCCCTAAATCCCAATGAACTGCAGGTACGTCCCCCCGGTACGCTGCTGCTCTCTTCCCTGCTGAAGGGCAGGGCTAGTCGAGGGCTGAGCGGCGGGGTTCGAGGCCGCAGCCCCATCAGATCACCAAGTCTCTACTTTTTTACCTTTTAAAATTTTCTTTTAGAAGTTATCGCTTACTGTGCAGCCCCATTTAGAAAAGCTCTTTGTGGCGATGCCGGCTGTGAGGATGAACAAAGATGTTGTTGTACGTGTATTGCAGAAACTCAGTGTCATGGATGTGAAAAATTTGCTTGGGGAAAACCTCCCTTACCTGAAGGAAGCTGAAAATGAGACCTCGGTGATGCGCTGGGTGAAGAGACAGTCCCAGCGGGAACTGGACTGCATCCTGGGAATCGGCCTGCAAGGGGGGACAGAGGAGCCCGGCCCCATGGGGACGGCCACCCCTCCTCACCCCACCACCTCGGCCAGCATCACCCCCACGGCCACCGTCCCCATGCCCACCACCCTCTCCACTGTCCCCACCCCTATTGCCATTAGCAGCCTCCCTACCATTAATTCAAGTACCAGCCCCCACAAGGCCCCCACCCCAAGCACTGTCAGCCCGACCCCCCCTAACAGCACTCCCCCACGCGCTTACACCACTGCCCCCAGTGCTTCTGGGAGTCCCCCTGCCACCGCCCGACCCACTCCGACCACCGGCTCCATCGTCCCGTGCTCCATCCATCAGTCTGCCACCTCAAATAAGGCCACCCCCCCTGCTGTCACCTTCCTCACCACCATCCTTGCCGCTGTCAACCCCAACGCCACCTCTCCCAGCTCTGGCCCACCCCCTGCTCTCACACATGGGGCCACCACCACCACCACCACCACCACCAGCGTTGTTACTAACCCGGCTGTTACCACCCGCAACACCAGCACCCCAGTGGTGTCCATGAACCCCCCAGCACCTGGGGGAACTGCCAACCCCGCTCCTGCCACCCATAACACCGCCACTCCGAGCACCCAGAATGCTCCCAGCACCCTTGTCCCTAAGTCCACCTCTGCACCCGCTGCTACCGCAGCCACAGAAATGAACCTCCCTCCCCACAAGCCCACCTCGATTCCCAACTCCACCATCTCCACCCAGAAGAGCGTCATCTCCTCAGCGGCCAACACTACAATATTGGCTTGCCAGACCAGTGCCCCTCCGGCATTTCTCGGCCCCTCTTCCACCACCACCAGCAGCGAGACCACTAAAAAACCACCCACAGGCGTGCCAGAGCCACCGAGACCAACACCCAGCGGATACATCAACCTGCAACCTGAAGCTGGTAAGGTGTGAAATGTTTGGAGTCGGGAAAGGCTTAGGAACCGGTGGCAAGGTAGAAGTCTTCATCAACAAGCAGCAGCTGATCCACCTCGTTCCTGGCCAGATTCAGCACTGGTGTGCTGCTGTCCACAAGAAACCCCAAGTAGTTACTGGCTAGACAGGTAGCGAGGTGTCTCTACAGGGCGTTACAGCCCCTGGATCTGGAGCATACTGCCTTCAGATCCCACACGCTCTGCAAGTCTGGCAAGGTGCACCTTAAGGTGTCTTGTCATGCACAGCACCCCTCAACCACTCTGCAGAAAGCTGGAGTAATTCCATTAATGCCAATGCACTGTGTATTTTTCACAAGGCAAGGATATCGCCTTCCGTATTTTAGCTGCACACAGTGTTTCTGACTAGGCATTGCTGTAAAAGCCCAAAAATCTGAAGTCCTTTAACCTGACAGAGCTACATCCATAGCTTTAATGACTGAAACAGGTTTACTCCTGCTTTACGGTGAAAGTGAGGAAAGACTCGGTCCTGCTGACTCTTCACAGCCAGGTGACATTTATAACTGGGGTGCAGGTCAGTGCCTGAAGGTGCAGGTATGGGCAATGTCACAAAAGGCAGAAAACTGTTGTCCTGACACATGTGATCCTCTGGGGTACCTGAATCCCAAAGCAACTCGTATGTGCTGTTTATCTGGATAATCCAATTCTTTCTCATCTGTGTTCTCCACCCAGGATCAGGATCCAGACTCTCCTCCTGCCTAGTGCACATACTGATGACAGCCGTGGGAAGCTCACTGCTGCAAGGGCTTCTCTGACGCTGCCACCTCCAGCATCATAATCACTGGATCCCTCCTCTAATTTTCACCATCCTGCAAAATAACGGTGCTGGCAAATTCCCTGCTGAAAAGCAGAAACCCAGGAATGGAATAGAGTTTGTGCATTTGATACCAGCACGGAATTTGCTTATTATTTTTGAGGCTGGGCAGTGAAAGGAGGACACATATTTTTCCAGCCCAAAGAAGCCCCACAGGTACTAACTAGCTAGTTGCTCTATAGAATACAATTATCAGCAATATTGACTGGCCTGGCAATGCATTAATGCTGACAGCGGGCCCAGTTCTGCCAGCTTTACTCACACCGAGTGGTATTTTACTTCTAAGCAGTCCCACTGGGATCTGTTGAAACAGTGGGACAACTCAGGGATTTGAGTTACTGGCCATTGCAAGAGAAGCAGAATATGGCCCAGCAACGCAGTCTGAAAGCTCAGAGATCCACTAAATTGCATGTAACTTGTTTCATGAACTTATGAGATTTTTGATCAAGATTTGTTCAAACTACGCAAAGCCTAGTTAGAGGGGTGATTAACTGAAGATAGTTTATCTTAATTACTGTTGCAATGCTATATAATAAAACATCAATCAACTTTTTTTTTCCTAATCAAACCTGTTCTTTGATGTGTGTAGTGCTTTGTATTGTCGTTTTCCTAGCTAGCTTAAATCTAAACAGTTTCCACTTCTTTTGCTCTTTCTTCATTAGCTAGTATCTCCTCCTCCAATGGCTCTACTACAAGTGACTGTTTCTCCTTCCAACTTGCAGATCTTCCACTTACTGGTTTCCCTCTCCACAGGCTGAGGAGATTCTTGCATGTCATTTGTTGAGAGCAAGTCAAAGCATGAAGAAACAAATCAAGATTTCTATCAGGGGACCACTGCTGTTAAAAATGCAGACTGTCTTTCTTACATTGGGCTCTCCACCCCTAGCTAGTGCCCCAGCACCACGGGATGCACACAATGGGGAAGCGTCTCTTGCTGCCCAGAAGTCTGCATTGAAGGACAGACCAGATGGCCCTGTTCTCTTTCTGTAAAGCATAGACAATGAACATTTATGTCTTTGCAGGCAGGCTCTTCTCCTGGGGGAAAAGGGGGAGTGCAGGGACTGGATACAGGTGACACCGAGGCTTTTTTGGACAGAAATTCCCAATAAGTGGAAAAAAAAATGTTGAAAAATCTTACAGAAAATTCTTATACCCTAAGGAAGCTGAGAACAGCCTCAGCCCTTAGAGTCGAGTAATGAACACCAAAGAAAAGTAACAGCCATGTCTGGGGTTCCTGACCATTTAATTTGGACCGATACCTGCAGACATGAAAGTGCAGATAGTCTGAATGAAAAGAAAACAATAGCAACTAATCAAGTTGCTTCTGGCATTTTTTAATTAGTTCCATTATTTATTTACAATCAGCACAATTTCACTCCCACTCAGAGGTCTTGGCAGTGTTAAGGGATCAGGCTCTTTGGGAAATGTAATCATTAACATACAGAACAGCCAAGTTGCTCACCCTTAAACCCACCGGGGTCACGCAGTAAAATATTGACGTCATTTGTGTTGCAGTAATATGGCTGGGCCTTACCTGGGCTTGGTCTGTACAAAAGGCAAAGATCCTGCTCTGAACAGGCTGAAACCTTCCCTTCAGACAGAACACTGATTTTTTTTTTTTTTTTTTTTTTTTTTTAATTTAAGTGATTAGATAGAGAAGAGTCCCTAAAAGTGAACCCTGGGCTGCCTAACAGTTGCCTGCTAGCAGAGCATCCCCTCACCCCCCAAGGCACAGCTGTCCCTGACAGGCCTCAGAGCAGGTCACAGGCTGGTCCCCCTCATCTTGCTTTCTCTTGAGGGAAGATTTTCAAGACAAGACCGACATCATCAGGAAACTGATAAGCAGAGCAGGCAGGAGGTGGAGCATCATGGCCACAGGACCCAGAGAGGCTGAGGATGGTGCTAGAAGAAAAAGGGGGAATCAGTGCAAAGAAATCAACAATTGAACCATTCCCCCATGGGGGAGAACATCTCTTTATGCCACATCCAGGGAAGATCTTTGGCTTTCTGACTGGAGCTTTCTAACTGATAAATAGCCATCCCTAATAGGACCACCAAGTCAGAGCCCAAATCCAACACACAGCAGAGGAGGAAGTTCTAGAAGCGCTCACTCAGTTGAGATGTTCAGCCAGCGAGGATGCTCGCAGTGAGATTACAGGATTGCTTCTCATCTTGGACCTGGAATTTGCTCTGCAAGGCTTAAGGCTCCTTGGCAGAACTGAACTTGCTGCCCCTTGACGCCAGGAGGTAAAGGGAGGGGGTGAGCACTGCCCAATGCATTTTATTGGGGCTGGGTGGATGGGTAGTGACAAGTGCTACTGGAAGGGGTCCGCAGTAGGCCAGATCAACACACTCTGCTCTCTTGGCACAAAAGCAGCCAGCAGGACTTTCCAGGGCCTTGGCACAAGCACTGCTGAGAGCAGGAGCAGAGCTGTTTGGCAGCACTGCCCAAGGCCACCGCTTGCTTGAGCAAGGCCCTGACTCAGGGGCCCGGGAGCTACATCAGCTTGGTGCACTCAATTCTCTTTCACAGACAACTGAAAGCACCTTGCTTCCATAAGGCAGCTCTTCTCCTTGCTGTAACCCAAAAATAAATATTTAAAGGACAACAATCGGAGGTCCTAACATACTACATACACTGAAATTTAGGCGTGACAATGTTCATATAGCCTTCTTGTGTTCCCCCAGTGAGTCCAACATGCAGTTCATCCAGTTCTGATTGTTTCTGCATTTGGACCCACTCCTGGATGGGAGACTTGTTCTGCCATTTCTCCAGATCTCCAAGATTCACCCCCAACAAGCCCTGAACCTCAGAAGGTGTCAGGCTCTAGAAGAAATCAAAGAACAAGAATTACGGATGTAAATGCGGGAATGGAAACAATACCTCTGACCAAGGAACCGATGAGATTTCTATTAGCAGAAGTGTGAAGAACAAGGAGGACAAATTTCTGGTGAGTGGTTTCAGTTGGGACACACTTGCCTTAGGTTAGGGGAATGAACACAATGGTTCCTCAAAGCCTATTTCTGTTGTCCTCTGATGACAAGTCTCCTACACCCAAGCGGGGCCCCAGTCCCTGCCCAAATCACTGGGCTTTCTTCCAAAATTGATGATATTACTGCCAACACTCTTGTTGAAAGATGTGTCACACAGCTGTGGACTGTAGCCTAATGGACGCCTGTCCCCTGCTCCTGCCACTACTGCTATGACAGCCTGCTCTAAAGAAATTCCCCAGTAAGACTGGCTAAGCATCCATGTATGACTCTGATTTACATTTTTAAAGAAGTTTCAGGCCAGTTCTCCACTTTCTACTGGTCTAGCATCATTCTGAATTTGATGGAGTGACTCCTGATTTATACCAACAGACAACACAACCAAAACCAACTACTTAGCGTAATAGGAATGCAAGGAGTCAAATAATTTCAAGATTCAGCTCACCATCAAAGAGTCTCTCCTTAACTTCATCAAAGTACTAACTTTCATGTTCACGTTGTCCTTGCTTAGAGCTTTGAGATCCACACCAGGAGCACCCCCTGGGACCCAAAAGAGAAAGTGTATCAATGCATGGAGGACAGCCCTCAAATGAGCAGTGTTGTGTATCTGTATAAGCTGGAGCTATAATGAGGTCTCCAAATTTTATTAGGCTGGGGGTGCTAACAGAGTGAGTTCTAACTGCAAAATATATGGATGCTACTTCATTTTGCTGCGAGGTATTATTATATTGGCCATTAAACCTATCTGTGACAATGCCAGATGCTGGACAGAGGGGTAAGAAGAGTTTGGTCAGGCTGTGAATAAATTCTTGGCTTAATAGGAAAAAAATCTATGTTTTGTGACACGGAGAACAACTGAGAGATAAGCGTTAAGCATTAGTGGCCTGATTTCTCGTGGATCTAGCAGATCTTACCCATCCCAGAAGTCATGAGTTTGATTTTCCCTGTGATAGTCTAACAATTGATTTGGGCAACTTTAAGTCAGGTACAGAATCTTTCAAAAATGTTTTATGCCATCTACAAGTTGGAAAACACCCAAACGCTCCGAAGCTTTTAACAACTTAGCTTTGAAAATTCCCACATCTTAGATGGCATTTGATACCTATTCAGCTTCTGGCTAAGACCTCTCTCTTTCCCCATAACATACTGTTCTTTTACATACCTAGATATGGTTCAATATGCTCATAGTAAGCGGGTAAGTAGTGCTGGTCTGAGAAAGCACGTTTTGCTTTAGCATATAAGATGTCTTTTGTAAGCTCTGAACAGGCTGAAGGATTCAGAGATACCAGTCTGCAGAAAAAGGAAGATTTAAGGAGAGAAAAGTTTTTATTGTCTTAAACCTGAACAAATTTTTAACTATTCTGAGTATCTCTCTGGGATTCTTTACATAGGACAGGTTACCTCCTCTCCCCAGTAGACAGAACAGGTATAGAGAGAAGCTAAGCAAGAAAAAAAAACAATGGCTCAGTCTCCTGCTCAAAATGACATGTCTTCTAAGTTATGATGGCTCTGATAGTGCCTGATAAGTTTATGTATTTGCAAAGATATAGTTATTTAATTAATTTCATTTAGCAGTCTTTCAAATGAATTTAAATTAAATTTAATTAACTCTCTCTTGCCTCTAGATAAAAGCATGCATGCAGACTGTATCTGTTGTCAGCTGAGGCGCAATAAAGAGAGTTTGCCTGCAAATCTGAGCCCTTCCTGGCGGGTTGGTGAACAGCAGGCTTTTAAACCTGGACACAGAGCAGGTACTAAGTTGCTTCCTAAATTTCCTTTCATTGAGTGGAGAGAAAAGGAAACTGCACTTGGTGATGGGAACATGCTTTTGCAAGAAGCCAAGAGCATCACAATATTTGACTCACTTCAAGCTGTTGGAGTCTATTGTATTCAACTCAGATGCACTTAGAAGGCACACGTATCTTGTACCAGTTGCGTTCAGTGCAGTGGCATTCAAGGCATTTCCCAAGCCAACGTATCGTTTAATCATTGCAGAAGCCTAGAAAACACATTTAATTTTTTCAAAAGTTAACTTGAATCAGAATTTATGTTTACATCCTCAAAAGAAAAACAAATGCAATAATTATAAAAATATAACTGAATCATTTCAAATCTATTTGTTTGGACCTCAAAGATGGGCCAATCATCTCTGAACCCACTAAGCTAGTCCTAAACCAGCAGTTCCCACATGACGAAGCAAACGTGGGCAGGAAAGCAAACCCAAATCCCCACCTGATCATCAGAGGGCTCATTTTTTAGCAAGGCAGCCAGTGTGTCAGCTGAAGTTATCTTCCATTTGGAAACGTCCTCAGGGGTGGTGAAAGAAATGAGAGGGCCCAGTTTGGGGAGCAGACTTTCAGGATACCCATCAGGATATGTCTGTGGAAAGACCATTGTTATTGCTATGAACACTCATTATCACACCTGTACTTATGAATTTACGCTCTTTGCAAAACTCACGTGGAAAAGCCAAAAAAGGTCTACAAGGAATAAGAAACCAAAGCCAGTGAGATTCCATGAGCCCATCTGTCCTTTTTCTGCTTGATAGCTCAGGTAAGCAGGCCCCAGGGGAAGGAAGAAAACCTGAAGCACTGTGAACTGACCATGGACCTCAGTGGGCAGTATGCCTTGCAGTAGTGAAGGCTAATCAAACACTGGGCTTCCCTAGCAGCAGCACAGCCAGCAGGTCAAGGGAAGTGATTATTCCCCTCCATTTGCAAGACCTCATCTGGATACTGTGTGCAGTTTTGGGCTCCCTGGTACATGAAAGACTTTGACAAAGTCTAGCAAAGACTAGCAAGTCTAGCAGAGGGCCATGCTGGTCAGGGGGCGCAGAAGGACACAATGTGCCAAGTGGAGCCGTGGGACTAAGGGAGCTTGGTTTTTTAGTCTGAAGAAGAGAAGACTGGGCGAGGATTTTATTACTGTCTTCAACTATCTAATGAGAGATTATAGGGAGGATGGAGCCACACTCTTCTCAGAGGTGCACAGTGAAAGGATAAGGGCCAATAGGCAATGAAAATTCTGATTAGATATTAAGAAATACATATTTTCACAATAAAGATGGTCAAACATTGGAAGAGGAGCCCAGAGAGATGGTGGAGTCTCAGTCCTTGGAGATACTTAAACTCAACTGGACAAGTCCCTGAGCAATCTCATCAGTAGATAATTTGACATTTTTCAGCCGGCATTACCTCATCCAGACTGCTCTTCAGCACAGCTAATTGCTGAACACTGAAGGGGTAGGTCAGTATCTGAGAGAGGTGATTCTCCAGAGAGACATTCTTCAGGCAAGCACGTAACTCCTCAGGTGTGTAGTAAATAGGCATCAAGTAATCATTAAGAACCATCTCTGTTATATTCTTGCCAGGTGGGCAACCTGTTGAAGCAATTATCAAATGTACTCGGTGTTAAATCCTTTTGCTTCAAGCTGTGAATGCTCCTTTGCTGGAGATGGACAGGTATGCAATCATGGTTCCACCCTCCTCCTGGGTGAACTATGAAACACTTGGTGGTAGGTCAACTCAGACATATTCAGGGAGACCCACAAGCACTAGGGACGACCCTGATACCACGGGAAATGCTGCTGTTACGGATCAGAGAAAGCTCCCATACCATCAGCACGCTTATGCCTAGTAGGCAGGAGTTCTTCGACAATGATAGCCAGCTGTTCCCTTGACAGAGGTGAATCGCGTGCAAAGTTTTTCAGCCAAAGAGTTAAAACACCCTGCAAAGAAAATGTTTAATCAGGAGATATTGCAATCTTGGGCGTATCACCAGCATAAGAAGTTACTACTCACCCAGACAAGAAACTTCACTGTTGAAGTACTATGGGCAGCAGACCTGCTGCTATAAGCCTAGAGACCTTTCCTTGGTGAGCCAAAGGCAAATTTCTAAATGCTTAAACTCTGTCATATCCCATGCCCCATAAATGATTGTACCTTCTCACAAAGCATTATATATAGTTACTACTGCCTTCCACCTCTCGTCCTCTTCTGACAGTTACAGGAAGAGGATGACAGCGATCCAGATTTGCAGTTCCAGGCTGTCAGCTTGATCAACCCTCACTTCTCATAGACCATCCATCCCCTTTGGCATCACACTTTTAGATGAAGACACTACTGAAAACATACTGGCTGAACAACCCCCATCATACTTCTTCCATACTGCAGGACCTAGGAGTGCTTCCCAAACTCCCCACACCTCTGTGAACAACTCACCTTGGGGATCTTCTGCAAGATGCTGTGATCAAATACAGGAATCAATCCATCGAGCTCATTCAAGGTAAAAGCTGACCACGCTCCAGGAGGCCTGCATACAAAAATTAGCAGGGATCAGCTTTCAAGGAAGAACAAAAAACCCCACAAAATCCACCTTAAAAGCTGCCAGGATTATGTCCTTGTAACATTTGAAGTTCAGAAAATACAAGATTTAAATCCTAAAACTTCTTGATTACTTCCTGTTACACAAAACTTTATTCCACCAGAGCAGGACCAATTGTTAGTAACACGAAAAAGGGCAGCTGGATGGGAAAGTGGCATTTAACAAATACAGTATTTTCTTAAGCATGAAACCCAAAGAATATCTGTTGCTTACTATCGCCCAATTCAGTGCCAAGATCTCAAGGCATTTGACACAGGAAGGGAAAATATTTTGCCTCCCTGGACAATGTCTCTGTTAGATCTAGCCATATCAAGCATCTGTCAGTCTGACAGGTAGAAACAGAATGTTTTCTGAAAGTCAGTGGCTGACAAACAGCTAGAGCCCACCTGTGTTCATCAGGACAGTCTCAGAGAAGTTTCATTAATGAAAAATAGACCAGAGGAAAGGCAGGACTAGAGCAGGTGAGATACAGAAATGACACTGTATTTTTCAGTGGAATTCCAGCCGAACTTTTCAGCTGAAAGAAGTTCAAATAAAACAATGAAAAAAGCTCAACATGAAATTCAAAAGCAACAAATTATTCAAGTTTTTGATGAAGCTGGTTGGCTGGAGTTCACTCAGGTCTTAACAGGACAATGGTCTTAAGGGAACTGTTTTGCTGATGCCCAGAAGAAAAAAATTCATACCCAAATGTAGTGTTACCACTGCTGATGACACTCCTAATAGCCTCTTCTTGATCAGGCAGGAAAGATTCACACTGGCTTAATTGCTTCAGCAAATTCCCACCAGAACTTCTAATGTATTCTCCACCCAGGTCACAGACCAGATGTCCCAGAATCTCTGCATTTTCCTCACTTACTTCTGTGCCAGGGATTTTCTGAAGTAATACAAGACAGAGACATTAAGTAGAACTGGATGCCACTGTAGAAGAGCATTCTTGAACCCCAAGTTCTCCCCAGCCTTGTGCAAAGCTGTCCCCTCACCACATACCAAACATACTAAAGCCTCCGAAAGCAGGTGTTTCCGCTGAGACGACTCTCTTTGCAGAACATCAAGATTTGCTTTCTCAATATTAGCAGAGTACTGCCTACAGCCTCCTGTTGCTGCATAGTCTGAAGGACTAGAAAGACAAATACTCCATGAATTCTAGTGAATGATATGAAACAGTTGGTCAGGCTCAAGGCTGTTCAACATATACTGCGTCCAACATAACATCTTCCACACGTGCAGACTAAACTCTATGCAGTTGTTCTTCCCAAAGATCCTAGTCCACATTTTTTAAAAATTCATTTTTACCTTAAGGAATCTATTGTGAGACTCAGCTTAAAATTGTTCAAGATTTGGATACAGAACCACAGTGGGTAGCTACTGGGAAAAAAAGAAATCCACTCTACTGTCTGGAACGCAGCTGCCCAAGCCCCGACAGTCAGTGAAAAGCATGTGAATGCCTCTGACCACATGCTTTTATTCATTGAAGTTTTGTTCATCTGCAGCAGGGACAGCTATTAGCTACTCTTGTGTAAAGGGCCCAGCCCACCCATTAAGGAGCAGGAGCAATGCCAGGCAGCCATAACAACGAGGCACAGCCCACATAACAAATACAGAAGAACAAACAAACAACACACATGATGAGAATTACTTGCTGGCACCATTCGGGAGCAGGGAGAGGGTACTTGTAAATTGTTGACCCTTAGGTAGAAATCAAGTTCAATGAAGGCTTGAAGCAGACCTGTTTGAGTCTTAGGCCCCCACAACTAGCCAAGCTAAGCTCAGCACCAACGTCAAGGCTCTCAGAGCAGTAAATCCCCATGGCGTCAGGCTGGCTGACACACCAGGGACTTGCCCGGCCTTTCTTTGTCCTGCACAGACACAGAGCCCCAGGAAGGCTCTTTCCCTTCACTGTTTCAACGAGCATAACTAGAGCCCTCCCTGCCCACAGGCAACCCTGGGACTTTGCGGAGAGAAAGATGGCTTCAGAGGCTTCCTGCTACCCAAAGGGACATCCCCAACAAACCAGTATCACTCCCAAGGAAAATGCTGGCAAGATATTTTGCTGGTGGCTCACATACCTTTTCACCAAAGCACACACGGCAGATCCTGATTCCCCCAAAAAGAGAGAGAGACAAAGATAAAGGAACCATGATAGGAATACATATACAGAACCATGTCTGAATCTTCCTTTATGGAGGTTACTTGGTAAGAAACTCACCATTGACAGGGGAGCTGGAGCACTGCACCGGGAGAAAGAGAGAAAAAGAGATGATCTTATAATGCAGTTACAATGGTAGCACAACATTATTTGTGATCATTGCATACAGACAAGCATATTAGCTGCAACCATTTGTGCTTGGATCTGGCCTGAAAACACACAAATGCCTAGATTCAGAGCTTGCATCTTGCCATGCTATGTAGCTGCTATCTGCAAAATTCACATCAGTACTGGCTCTGTACTTCAAACAGCTGGAAAGTTCAGGGTTGTGCAAGTCCTCCCATCACTCAGGCATGAGGGCCACCGGGATGGACTGTTCTCCTGATGATTTGAGTGTGGTTGATGGGTGTCACCTTCATTGAACTGTCTGGTGATGTGCTTGCACTGAAGCCCTGCAAAGACCTGGAGAAGCCATCCCCACTCCACTCACTGCTTGGGAGACAGCAAGGGCACTTACCATCCACCGCCATGCTCAACACACTGGATCTGGCTTGTAGCAATTGATTCGCATCAATGTGCTGCTATCAGGAAGGGGCCCATGCTGACCACCAACCCACACATGCTTTGCAAGACATGGATGACGTATTTTAAACATTTGCCTTACCAGATATGTCCCAGCAGAAGCTGCAGCAGCTACCTGCCAACCTGGAAGACAATGTGCCATAATCTTAGCAGCAAATCCAGGACAAAGCTCATTCCCACAGTCCAGCTCCTGTTTGGCTTAACAGACCCTGAACGTCACTCATATCACTACGTTATTTTATTCCTCATCCTTGACAGTATTTCACAGAATCATTTCTGTCAGAGCTTTCTCCTGTTTTCTCTTTGACTTTGTGACAGCTGACTGGGTGAGCAGACGTGAGGTACTCCTCTGTCCACTCCGGGTCAGTCTGGCAGAGGACAGAAATGCAGTATCTTAGATGACATGAAGGATTGCATGCATCTGTCCCCAGAGAGGAAAAGGCAGGGAAAGGGGCAGAAACAACACTGTGGGGACGGTCCTTCTCTCCAGGACTTCCCTGCCCAGTATCCCTCGTGCACCATGGCCAGCCCATGGTCACTGATCAGCCCGGGAGGCCAGGCTCACCATGCTTATACTTCCATGATGCTTTTAGCTTTGCAGCTTCTACTTGTTTCTTGCAGCGTCCCCATCAACATGTCAATTGTAGCCAAGCCTGTATTGTATTTCATACATTTTTTCTGCAAAGTCCTCAACTGGATTAAAATCACTCTATGCTGCAGAACTGCACACAATGCAGGTAACGCCAGTGTACGACAGCCCTCACTCCAGTCCTGCCCGAGAGCTTGACAGGGATTTACTGAAATAAGTCAACCTGCCACTGCTGCCTCTTGGCAGGACTGTGCAAGCCCTCCACTTGTCTATTCCTTGTTTCCCAACTTTTACATTGTTCCTGATGGCAACTTGCATCTCCCCTGCCAATGCCATGAAGCTGGAAAAGTGGCGAAATGCAAGCTTAGGAAACCAGTAACAACATACACAGACTCAAATCTCCCTGGCATTAGTATTATTTACTTCAGATTAGGAGCCTGCCAAGCTCAGCATCCCCTGTGTACAGAAAAAAGGGGAAGGTAGAGACTTCCCACTAGATTCTGACAGAACAAGTGAATGTGACAAGTACTACATGAGATTAGAGGCAGGGAGAGGGAGAAGGCAATGCTTAGAGGCTTCTGAGGTTATGCTGTCAGGCTGACTGTCACAATTTGCTAGCACTGTATCACTACACAGTTGTTTTTGTCAGTGTGTTTCTCTAACAGCGCACTTGGGACTCGGTTGGTCAGCACTGTCACCTTCACCCATCTCCTGGGGCAGCTGTGCCTGATCTCAGCCTACAGTGAGGCACCAGGGCGCTGCAGAGCTGTCTGCCACAGCCGTGCCTCGCCGCACTCACCCACCACCACGCCACACAGCATGCCCAGTTTTCACCGTTCTCCTCCCACCCCTTTAGCTACATCCTCTGACCCATCTTGCTGCGTGGCAGACCACAGCAAGCCCGGCTGCCCTGCAGCCCAGAGTACCCCTGCTTCTCTGCAAGCCTTGTTCATCTGCTCAAGGAGTAACACAGTGCTGAAAGTTTGGCAGTTATCTCTCAGCAGGGAGAACACCACCAACTTCAGTGACTTTGGATCAGGCACTACAGCTGACAGGAGGCTGAAGTGGCTATAGAGATCACCCCACCCATGTCTCATCTCCTGGACCCATGGACCAGCTAGCCCAGGGCTGGCTGAGTAGTGCCCAGCAAGCACACAGAGGTGTGGCAGAGCTCAGGTCCAGCACAATTGCTCTGTGGCTCTAAAGCATCAGTGACTCCCAGCCCTCATATCCCCCTGGGGGAAGCACGGTCAGGATTGGTGTCATCTACAAATATTTGGTCAGAAGTGACTCATGGGAGGAATGTGGAGGAGCTGAGCCCCAAAACCAAAACACAGAAGCAACCTCCTGTGGTTCCTCCACACCATATGGCTAAGGGACTGGGCTAAACTGGTCCACGGCAGTGTGAGTCAAACCCATGGTGATATTTGGGCAGAAATCAACAGGATGGGAGACCCTTATCACTGAACTGTGCTGGGGAAGAAGAGGAGGAGGAGGAAGGTAGCGGCTTTCTTGGGTGTGGATGTGTTCACCAGCCCAATGACCTGCATTAGGAAGGGGATTATAAAATAGCTTGTAGGGATGGATGAGAGGAGTCCCTAATTAGTATAACAGCTTTCTTGATTACTAACTGCTACACCTTTTTAATCATTTAATTAATGGAGAACTGTCACTAAGTAACAGGCAAAGGAAACATACCCATAGCTGGGCAAATGCAGCGCTTTCCTCTAGGCCGAACATACATTAACTTTACTCCTAGAGAAAGTCCCGAAAGAGTTACCAAAATCATAACCAAGAGTTCAGTGCCAGAGGCTCGCCTTGAGGCCACGCTCCCCTGCTTGCAGACAAAGCCGGGCTGTTTCCACCGTGATAATCACTTACTGCTCACCTCAGGACTGGACCTTGGAAACGTACAGCCAAGCCCTCTGGCCCAACTCTTGGAAAGCTCTTATGCAGATGTTTAAGCATGCAAATCGTCCCATTGACTCGAAAGAGGAGTGTTCAGAAACACCCACGCAGGGAGAACAAGGAAGAGAAAGGGTGGCTTCTCACTCTGCAAGATCAGAGGACCCCAACCTACTATCACAAAAATCCTCATTGTATGACAATAAATTCTTCATCTCACATCATCACAACACACGCTACGGACTCAGCTCATGTCATGAACCACCTAAGATATGTGCACATTGCTCTGAGAGCAATACCCTTCCAAAACATTGCTTTCACACTCTCATGCTCAGTGCGCAGGCATGCCAGGCTGCGGTGAAGCTTTCCGTAACGGAAGAGGCTGTCACTTTCACCCACATATGCTGTGCTGTTCACAGTTCACCTGTCTCCACAGTCCCTCCTCCTCCACAAGAGGAACCTTCTGAAAGGTTTCCCTTTTAGAAACCTGTTTAGGGACTCTCAGAAACTTGTGTCTTCTTTCGTCTCTCTTTGATCTGTCTGCAAAAGGGCAGTGCATGCAAGCTGTTGGATGCAAATTCTCTACAAGCTCAGCACGTTTCTGATATTCTGCCTTTCCTCAATCTCCGGTTATCTAAGGCATTTAGAGAAGAAGATGGGTAGATGGATGGGGGCAAGGATGGCCCAAAGAAACTGAATGATTTCCCACGACTGCACGCTGAGCCAGTGGCCAACATGAGAACACACCAGCAAAATTACTGACCTGCCAGACTTAAAAGCAATTGCATTAAGAGTCATTAACTTTTACAAGCAACCTGTGTACTTCTGCTGGACAGAGACATCCCTCCTTGTACAGGATGTTAATAGAAAATTGGAAAAAAATCACATTTTCATCAGGCTGTCCATAATACATTGGTCAGTTTTGAACAGCAACAACTGCTTAATTAAAGAAATAAAGAAAAGAAGAAAGTTATCTGTTTATTTGTTTTCCTTCCTTTAGTACTGATAACTAAGCCTACTGCAGAGAAAATGACGGTCCCTTTATGTAGCTGTTCCCCAGCTGGTGGCTCATTAGCTTGTTTGTACTGTTACAAATTCATGTTCTATTGTCATCAACATTCACTGCAAACATGATCTCAAGTCTGATGAGGAAGGAAGAATAAAGCACTGACACTTTCTGAAAGAAACGAAGATCCTGCTCTGGAATCCCTTACTACCAAAAAAACAGAAGGAGGGAAAGTGGGGGAATACAGAGATAATCAGATTCAGCGAAGATTACTTAAGTGCTTTCCCAGAGACACCTGGATATTCCAAGAAAAGGAGTAGTGAGCAGACAGCTCTGCAATGGCAGGAGAATGAATTCCAACTTTGTCTTTCCAGTCTGTTTATTACAAAAACTAACATATTTTGGTTCACAGATACAATAATAAACAAGCATAACTAAAGGCCGGGGATTTAGAGCAACCACCAACGTAACGTTCAATGGTCTTTCAGCACAATTTTCCCTTTTGAGGATTATCTCAACTACAGCTGCTGGTCAGGAAAATCTTCCCAGGACACCCATCACCCTCACAGTAATACTCACCAACCAAAAGAAGGAAGCCCAGCCCTGGGAGTAAAGGCGACATTTCTCCAAAGGTCTTCAGAGCACCCACACGTGCAAGGAATCACCTTATTTCAGCCAAGAAAAATCAAATGAATAACGCTTAATTGCAAAACCAAACTCAGACTAGGAAAGTTAAAAGGTGACTGTCTCGCAAGTAAACTGACGCATGCCAATACCCTTCACAAAACCCATCTGAAGACCGAGACTTGAAGCACATGGAAAACTACTGAGGGTCCGCCATGCCTGGGAAAGCACAGAGTTGCGTGCACAGAATTCAGAGTCAGTGAAGCTAGATTCACTGCTATCGACGCCCTGAAGTCAGCAGGCTCCCTCTGGCAGAGGAGGATGAGAGGTTGCACAACCCCACTCAGATGGTTAACTGTGGCGCTTACCTCCAAGCCGCTAGTTGCCGGGCACTTAGTGTGCAGGGCTACCATCCGCAGAGGGCTGCTTTTCACTGAACAAACCAGGGTGTGTCTCTGGCTTCTCAAAACTGCATCTGAAATGACAGGATGGATTTGGAGCACTGGACACACCTATAAGTTCTTGAGAATACAAACGTTTAGCAGTACAAATAAATGTGTGTTATTTGTTAATGCTTGTCATTCCTAGGATACAGTAGGAAACACCGAGCCCAAAGCGAGGCTGCATGGAGTGAGCACAATGAGAGCAGTGAATAGGTGCATTCCCTCCCTGCCCTGCACAGGACGTGTTTGCCATTTACAGGAGGCAACAAAAATAAAGCTGTGCTCCCAGGACAGAGCTACTGTAGGACCACCTTCCTCTAGTTACTAAAGAAATGTTTGTCATCGGGAGATTCTGCTTCAGTGGAGCTTGAAATGTTTGGCCCTTTTCTTGAAATTTCTGCTTACCCCAGTGGTCTCCACCTGGGAAACCCCAAAGAGAAACACATGGCAGCTCCTCTGCTGGCCAGACAGGCCATTTTCAGATCACAGGTATGTTGAACTGGGAACTCTGCTCCAGGCTCAGCGAGGTCAATCAACTGAAACACAGAGCTCTCCACTCAGGACAGAAGAATCAGGATAGCTGAAAGCAAAAAAATGCAGCCCTGCAATAGGATAAAAGGCTAGGACTGGTGCAGGCAAATCCTACAGCACAGCCATCTGTCTTATTTCCTTGGGGAACCTTTGCTTGCTGAGGTGCTCAGGGGTGCTCATGGCACACTGGCCTCATGCCAAGGTGCCCAGCATCTGCACCCAAGTGCCATGTGGGCTCTTGCATCAGCACTCACTGCAGCGGCTCGTTAGCTCTCACAAGCACCACAGCAATGAGACCACTGAGCAGGGATGTTATTATCCAGTGGCTCCAGAACTGTAATCCCAGAGATCCCTGTCTCCCTGTAACCAGAACTGGCCTCTCCCTCAACAGACCTTCATTTATTTCCTTGCTGCAAAGTTCCTAGGACATAACTTTATGGGCTTTCCAATTCCTGCAGGCTGCTCTATTTTAAAAACTAAACAACGTTCTTATTAAAGAGATCACACTTGGTTTTAAGGGTTCTTTATGCCATAACGGCATGCTGCAGGAGCTGAGGAATGGGTTTGCCCTGCCTTGGCTGAATCACACACGGTGCTGTTCCCCATGATCTCCCCAGACCTGTGCATCAGCAATCAGGGGCATCTGATTCTGACTGAACTTGTGTTCTCCCCAAGCTAATGGTCAGCCTAGAAGCACTTCAGCAAGGAAAACCTGGCAAGCATAATCTGCAAGAATAAAAATGAGACCTGCTGCAGATTCTAACAAGGGATGGATATTAAAATTATCTTCCACCCATTTCAGACTTCTTTTCCCCTTGGATCTAAGCCCCCAGGTCACTAAGAAATTGCCCACAGTAACTATCTCAATTTTTCTGGATGCAGCAGAGTTATTTTGCATCCTCAGATTTGAAAATCTTTGTTTGGTCACTTTATTGATACTTTTCAAGAGAAGCTTTTTCCATAAGCCAGTTATGTCCCAGGCTTAGGCTTGCCCCATTGTGCCCACCTATAACTCATGTGTTTGTGACAACACCGAGAAAAGTTGGTGTTGATTCACAACATCACCATATACCCAAACCCCGTCTCCCTCCGGACTCCCAGTTTTCTTACCACACTTACCATGCTTATCAGCTATTTTGGAACTAGTGCAGCACTGATTCATAAATGTAGTTTGTCAGAAGTGCAGAGAATGCCCAATGTGAAAGTGACTCTCATCAACACCCACCCTAAGCTACCCAAATCTATATATGCTTGAAATGCACTATTTTGCAAATAGTCAAATTCACAGACTCCTAGTTCAAAGCAAGATGTCTCTTCTCCAGGAAATCCAGATGAGGTATCCTTGAGAAGGGTGGGAGATCCTTCAATCAGTTTTCAAATTCCAAAGCTTTCACTGTCTTGCACTTTTTGGAAATTCGACACTGCAAGCAGGCTGTCCACGATGGAGGGTCAAACAGGCACGTGTTGCTGGGGAGCCCTGGATACGCTGCTGGACGAACTGCGGGTCCACATAAGAGTCAACCAAGAAAGTAACAAAGACCACGTGGCACAGCAGGCCTCTACCATCTGCAGTCAGACCTATAGCTCTTCCCCAGGGCATCGAGAGGTGAAGTGCAAGAACAGGAGAGATCTGAAAAGCAGAAAAAACAACACTGAGCCTCGGCCACAGATGAGGAAGCCAGGGGAGGGGGGGCAAGCAGAGTGTCAGGATTTTCTGCTCATGTCAGCCAGGAAGTCATGCGTACCTAAAGGGTGTGCAGAGCACCCCCGTTACAGGGAGAGAAACCAGAGTTCACAAAGGCAAGGAGGAACTTTCACCTGTAAACAAACGAATACTTTTCTTAGTTCTGTTCACAGGGTGGCCCAGCAGAAGCATCCAGTACCTGTCATTTGTGTTCATCCTTTAGCAGCTATGAACCATGAGCACAGACCCAAGAGTGCTAGGTGTGGTACGAACAAAAAGGTCTTTGATTCAAAGAGCACACAGTTGAGGAGATGAAGACAGATAGAGGAACTCAAAGTCAGGAGGACAGGCAATGATTTCAACACAGTAAGAGGTGAACCACTGTCACATTTTTTGCACGCTTCATACCAAAGTAAAATTCTGATTATTACATAGGATAAGGCTGGAGCTGATTTGTGGTATTGCACCTGCTTGAGTAAGGCTAAGTGAGAGTTACAGCTCCCTGAAATAGCCCTCCAGCTGGAGGATTTCTAGGTTTTGGATGTCATGCCACATCCAGCTTCACCACTTCATAGCACTGAAAGCTGGGAACAGCAGTTTGGGCTGTGGCAGGTTTTCCTGCACTTCCCAGATCCCAGCCTGGCCAGGCCCAGGCACACAGCCATGTTACCGCAGGAGGCTCAGCACTGCTTAGCATGTCAGTGCAGTTTTCAGAGCAGGGCAGGATCACCCTGATGGATGGCCAGAGAGGAGAATGTCACAGTCTTACACAAAGTGACTCGACTCTGGAACAGCAGGTTTTATGCCCATAGTTCAGCAATAACCTTCATGCTAACCAGAAAGGACGTGGTCGAGGAGCTTTATTCGTATTATCTGAATATCCTTAGCAGCATGCAGTGATCCAGGTGGGAACTGTGACTAACCAAGAATGAGATATTCGCAGCCCACACCTGGGCAGACGACTCTTTCAGGGGACAGAGCCTAGCACGCCCTCAGCTACCACCTCCCCAGAAGCAGAGCCCTCCCTGTCGTTAGTCTCATCTGCACCACGTTCCCTTCCTAAGCACTGCTGTTCCCACCCTTAATGAACTTTTCTAATGTTGCAGCATCAGGCTTCTCAGCTGCAGACAAATGGGAACACAGAGCTTGTAAAAGGAGTGCTGGTAAAACTTGCTCTCAGTGGAAGACAACTAGAGATCTTCTCTTATCCAAGAAGTACAGAGCTGGGAGGGGTCTCAGACTGCCCAGTCCACCCCTGGCACCATGGTGCAATTGTATATACCTAGGCCGACAGAGGTGCAGCCAGCCTGCCCTTGCATAGGCCTGCGAGAGGGATTTGAGAGCTCACTTGTAATAACAATCACTTCTAGCTCAACACAATTACGCAGGAGACCTCTCTCTGCCTCCCATCCCTCTCCACAAGCTTCCTTTTCCCTAAACTGAAAAAAAATCCAGAGCCTTCATGTCACCTCCCCCTCTTCTCAATTACATGAATTTCCCAGTGATAGCAAGCGGGGAGCGAAGCCCAATTCTGCACCACGCACACACTGAGAGGCGAGGGCAGGAGGGGAGGCAATGAAATCTGCAGTGGGTGGGCAAGAGTGGGACAGGTCTGAGATGTAGTTTGTACAACGGGAAAATGAGTCAGTGCCTTAACAACCCTCTTCTCACCCAACCTAACTGTGCATGTGCATTAAGCATCAAGTATGGCTTAAGTGTTCTTCAGTAACACTAAATTGTACAATTGATTGCTGAGGTGTTCCTGCCATGTTAAGCCAGGTGTGGCAACTGACAATAAATCCTTCCCAATCCCTTCTCCACCATGCACACCACACACCATGTTCAGCCCAAAGTCACTGCACTTCCCTGTGGTTTTCATCCACAACAAAGGGGCTTTGTGCTCTCAGAAAAGTCAGGTCTCCAATTAGCTCAGGAGGGCACCCTTACAAGATGGGGCTCAGGCTTTTACTCATGTAAGTTAGACCACAGCTGAACTCGTCTGTAACCTTGCAAGGGCCATCGCGACTCACTGGGCCCCACCAGTGCACTCCTTTTCATTAACCCTAAACACAGTGCATGACCCAGAATTGGAAGGAGAGGTTTAAGAACAGGAACAACAGAGCACAAAATAAGAAAGGTTGCTGAAGAGAAACCAAACAGGGCAGTTAAAAGGCTAAAATGTTGCAGGTGCTGTGGAAATTATATAAAGGCATACTGAAGGCTGAAAGCAAACACATACCACCTAGCAAAGAAAACCAAACTGTCATAAATGAACAGAAAGGCAAAGGAAGCTACTGGAAGTAAGAAGGTATCTTTCAAAAACTTGACATTATTTTTCTGTTTCTTATAGAATCACAGACTCATTAGTTGCCTCACGAAGGAGAAATCTGTCGGGGCCCTTCTGGGACAAGATGATCCAGGTATAAAAAAGAGGATCTGGAGACATACAGATCTAAAAGGGAAACTAAATTCCTTCTTTGTTTCCATGTCCATCACACTAGATCCCTTCATTACGTGAGCTCATCTAAGAATGAATCTCACATGCAGATACTGACAGAAGAGGTTACAGAACAAAATCACACCAAAACTCCCAGACAAGGTAGACTACATCGAAGAGTCCTGGAGGAGCACAACATTACACAGCTGCGGTGTCCAACCCTTTGCTTGAATTACCCTTTGAACCACAGGTCAGAAGGTGATAGACACAACAGCAGCTTTTAGGAGGATGTCCAAAAGGGACTGGACAGAGAACCAGAAAGAAAGAGGGACGTGAAGGTCAAGTCTCAGCCTAAAACAAACCTCTTCTCTTTGGTGGAGCAAGGAACAGACGGGCTTGCTGCTAGAGCGAGCTGTGTGAGCCCCCTGCAAAGGGTGGCGTCTAGAGCTCACAGAAGAGAATAAAGACAGAAGTGATGCAAAATCTGTGGTCTAAGGTATAAACAGCTCCAAGCCCACAAAAATGGTGTTATGATACAGTCATCACTTGAAATTAGCTCTTCTTTTATCCTCCCTGTACACATCTCAGGCTTACTGGCACTTGACACACAAAGGAAGACTCCCCAACAACTGAAGCAAGGCTGTGTGAAACCTCTCCTCTCCTTATCTCTCCAAAAACACAAACAAGGAAACACTGCTAAAAAAATGCCCACATGTAAGAACTGTGATTTCAGTGGCAACAAACCAACTAGCATTGCTCCATGGCTCACTGCTTCCTCTGCACAGCAGTCCTGCCCTCACTCCTGCTGCTATGGACCAAAACCGCTGTTGCCTACCTGCAGTATCACAGAAGAGAAAGTCAGGAGGGCTCTCCAGGCACTCATCAGAAGATCTCCTGGCTTAAGAGTGGATCAGTCTTACAACCATTTTGCCTGGAGCAATGTTCTGGGTTGGCAGCCTGAAAGGTTCTGCGTTAAGGCAGAAGATGCATTTTTGAAAAGCCTCATCTTGCAGGTAACCTATAAATAAGGTTTTCCTCTTGAACATACTGCTGTGGTCAGTGTTGGTAATAAGAGAGAGCGTTAGCATGAATAGGCAACTGTGGCATCTGGCATCATAGCCTTTGCAGCACAAAGCATTTTGGCTGCACAGCCACCTTTCTCTGTAAACCAATGGATTCACAGGACCAGCAGGATAGTTCAGACCAGAAAAGGAGTTGACTCTTCATACAGGCAATTAAATTGCACAGCTCTGTCTCAAGGAGTGGCAGATACTAAAAGCGGCCATTGGTTCAGAAAGCAACTGCGCAAAAGTTGTACCTCCAGATTTATTATCAATGCAAGTATCATTTCAAATTGACAGGACTGATTCTTATCTCAGCGTAGATCTTCAAAAGAATGCGTAATCACACAGGTGACATCCAGCTATGTGACTGCGTGGTATTATGTGCCTGCTTGTTAAATGTCAGCTAGGGAGATTTTTATAAACAAGGCAATATTTGGTTCAATAAGCAGCTTGTCTCACCTGTTTGCTTAAGCATTCAGTTACAAGCAGGTAACACATGAAAAGAAACATTATTGGCTTCAAGATGTTACTGCGCCCACACCTAACAAATGCCACTGGGGTCACCAGAACCTGACACTGAAGGTTTGTGTTTTACAGCTCATGCAAGACCGTCCATCCTCACCCGCCTGCACCAACAGGACTTCGCTTCAGGCTACTTCTAAGTTGCAAAGGAGGACAGAAGAAAACCAAGGGTCTCAGAGATCTGCCTAGCATCAAACATGGTGAATCCTCTGTTGCCTCAGGACTAAAACCCAATCCTGATTTATTCCCTGTTGTAGTAACTCCAGAGCAAACCCTGCTCTGGCCACACGACACTCCCAAAGCTATTCTGTACACATTGTTAAAGGAAGTGTCATGGAGACTAATACAAAGGCACCGGAGATGATTAAGACAGGATAAAAAGGCCAAATAGCATATCAGTTTATAGCTGGAAGTAAAACCCAATCGCCACATTACACCTTGCCAGAGGTTTACACAAGAGATTTTGCTTGCTTTCTACCTCCCTCTCTCCTCTGTAACGTTTGTGTTGCACGAAGTCAAAAACCACCTACATCTAACACTGAAATCTTGTCCTGAATTATAAGCCCAACCAAGCTAAAAAAAAAAAAAAAAAAAAAAGATAATTACTCTAATGTCTGATTTTCTTCTCTTGGCAAGGTTTCTATTCATGCTGGTGACCGACTGGCTGCACTAGAGAACAGAAGTGTTGTTTAGCAATGCCCTAACCCTACCCATTTAGCTACCCATCAGGGCAGGGTCTTGACGCTATGCCTGTTGGAGACACTCCTGACATCAGCAGCCAGGAGTAAGAAGCATGACCAATTTTAAGGTCACTTACATTATTGGAAGACCAGTTTTCAGCAGGAGGAGGCTCAGAGCTGACACATGCTCCCAGAAGCCCAGCCCAGCCTTGAAAGGGTGCTCAGGAAGAACGAGGCTATCACCACACTGGCCCCTCAGCCCTCAGTTCTGGCTGTACAATGGTGCTTACAGCACTAAAAGTATTTGGCACCCAGCACTCCAGGAAGAGCACTACTGATGTCAGCTGCTATGCCACGTTCTCACAAGTCCCATGTCCTTTGGATGAGTGGGTCCTCCCAAAGCACACACTCACCTTCCAGAGGGCCAGGCAAGAAAGGGTGAGGTGCTGTAGGCACCCAGGAATGCTCCTGCCCCTTCTGGCTCTGTTGTGAGTATCGTCAGCATTTGGACATCTCTACCATACACTGAAGTGCAGCAAAATATAGCTATAATTGACAGGCACTCCTTATTATCACGTCAAAGAAGCTCTGCCTCTGTATTTTATAGCTTCAAGAAAATGGTCTCCTGCATGAGTCAGCCACCTACAAAGAAACTTTGCGTGTTCTCAGCTGCTTCTCCTTACAGCAAGGCTGACACCTTGTGATGCAACAGAGCAGTCTAACCTGCCCTCTCCTTTATACATAAATATATAGATATACCTGCATGCATGTGTGCATAGTCACCTATAGTGGGTGATAGGTCATACACAGCCCTAAGAAAGAAGGAGGAAAAAAGAGAGAACCCACCTTACAAAAGATACAGAGATCCAGCTGATGAACTGGAAAGCCACTCAATTTCTAGCACCACTAAAACCCATCTCTCACTCTTCCTAAACCCCCATCAGCCAAAGGCCACCAGCCCTAAACACTCTTAAGTACCTTCTCCCCACATCCACTTAGCACCTTGCAATGCCAAGCACCTGCAAGGAATTTACTTCAGCTCACAGTATCCAGCCTTGTCCTGCCCTTGCAGTGACCTGCTCTCTGTAGGGTAACAGAAGGAAGGTTTAACCCATTCCCGCTGCATGTATGTGTCTGATGAAAAGCAAACATGTACCAAGCAGGACAATCAATGAACCAGGCTGAACATCACATTCAAAATAGCACATGGAGCCATAGGCAGGCAATTTGCCTGGCTGTGTCCTTACTTTCCAGGACAGGCAGGAGAAATACAGGACGTTAAGCAATGTGTCAAAAATGATATGGCAAGGTCAGAGCTGTAGAGAGAACTGGGGAGGGGGAAAGCAAGAAAAGTACTGCAGGGTCAGTTCTTGTTCCTGCCTCCTGTAACCTGTCAGCCCTCCAGGTACCTGCCCATAAGGGTCACTGCACTAAGCCAGTGGAGCTGTGCACAGCCCTGCCGCCTCCACAGCACCTTTTCCCTTGCTTTGTGGGCTCACGACATCCATCTGCCAGCACGTCCCTAGGACCAGGCTGCAACAAGGAGCATGCAAGCACCAGAGGGCACCAGGAGCTCAGCCCTGCCAACCCACCAGCTCTCTCCTGGGAGTCTCTCCTGCCGCCACTGGAGGTCTCTGCCAAGTCACTCACCTGGGGAAAAAGCCGGGGGGAAGAAGCTGTTTTAACCAAGCTGGAAGATTTCACAAAACAGTAGCCATTCTTGTAGAAACTGGAAAATATTCAAGACAAACGTTAGTCACTTCTGTTATTTTTTTTCAGTCATATATTCTTGTACTTCTGATTTCATTCCAATTCAGAACAAAAACGCATATTGAATTGTGACTCTTTCTCATAGACAGAAATGTGGGCCCATCACTATGGCCCTCTAGACAGATGACCACATGGCCGCCACTCCTGTGTCTCAGCCCCTGTGACCCTCCTGTATGATCCAGCAAGTTCTCTCCTTCTCTATGAGTATCTGCTGGTGACTTGTCAAATGAACAAAAGTAAGAATCTGCCTCCATAGCTGTCTCCGTGCTAGAGCAATGGCTTATATGAAACTAAGTGGGATGGACTGATGTTACTGTCAAAGCTGACTTAAGCCTAGACATGGAAACTGAGCAATGCCTGCAACAGCTAGTTCCAAAAAGATTTAACTGCTGTTGGGAGGGGGAAAAAAAAAAAAAGAGTCTCTAATTATTGCTGACTTAGCCTCCTTAACACTATGATTCTTCAGCCTGTACTGTAAATCTTTCCATGGTGCTTGTTTATTCTCTGGTTTTATGTACTTGCATTATACATCTAACAATATATTGCCCTTTGACTTGCCAAGAAAAAGTCCTTCTCCATCCCTAGAATAAAACATAGCTTGGCAAGAGTCTCTGAGTGTCTTGAGAATGTGGTCTAAGAAAAAGTCACAGTTAGCAAATCAGACATTGACCAATAACTCACAAAACTTAGGCAACAGCCCAGATTGGACAAGTTCAGAAAAAACTGAGCAACTGAGGGCTTTCAGAAATTGGCCACTCAGGACCACCTTCAGCCAATCCTTGTTGAAAATGGGGAACTGCTTCTCACAGGATTTGATCCAGATTTGAGTCATCAATTGATTTTTAATTCTGCGCAAGGTGTTCTGTGTCTCACCCTTCTAACAGCGATGCCTTTGCAGGGCAGGAACTCGCTTGGGTCTCCCACACCCAGAGGTGGCTTCACAAGCATGCAGCACCTTCACAGCAGAGTAACTTCACTATAGCACAATAATGCATTGCAAAGCAGGGAAGAGACCACCCGAGTCCCAAACCTGCAATCCCACGGGCCACGTGTCTGCACTAAGGGCTAGGGCTGGATTCATTAATGCAGATGCCACTTTACCCAATACCAAATCTCAAATACTTTTGTTGCAATCTCCAGCAATGCAAAGGAAAAACCTCTCTGTAATGGGCTATCACCATGTAACAGAGCTATCTGAAATATTTCCCAAATGTTGTCTTATTAATTCACCTTTATCAATTACATAAATTCAGTGGGCTCTGGTGTTATGATGTGGGATTTGGCCATTTCGGTCATTTTATCTGCTAACTTTAAGTGAACATCATTTGGAAACATCATGTTCTGCAAGATGTGGACTGCACAGTCACTGTTCCCCACAGCCTGGACATAAAGCTCTAACCAGGGTGCACAGTCCTTTGTGGAGAGCCTCTATGTACAATATAATACACTATCTTTTTGGAGAAGGAAGAGCTAGGCTTTGCTCCAGCTGATTTAGGGGAGTTTGAGGTGAGACCAAAGAGGAATACAGGGGTCTCACTCAAATGTAAGGTGAATTTTGTTTTGCTCTAGTTTCATAATCTGTGAACAGCAGCAAGCCTTAAGACCAAGAAGTGCCAAAAATTGTTTCTGCAGTATTGAAAAAAAAAGATTTGTGAAATGGTTACAGGCCTTCAAAGCTAGCAAAGGCCTCTCCCAAACATCCCTCACGCTTTGCCTGGAACAAATGTCAGAGCACCAAGATATGCCTTGTTGGGATGCTGTGGGTCCAAGAGCTATCAAAAGACAAGATTGAAAAACAATAAATATGGACAAATGCAAAACTCAGCTCCATCACGAGGGATTTTCCTCTTGCTCAGAGTGAAACACAGAGGATCCCAGAATAAGGCTATGTTATGCTGGAGGTTGACTGACAAGCAATGATATGAGTCAAAGTCAGCTTCTAGCACCTCTGTGCTGAGGGCAATTAGACAGTGGTGGCAAGTAACTAGATTTATCCATCCAAAAGTATCCCTAAAGTGTCTCTGACCATGTTCTCTAAAAACAGTTGCTTTTTTCACTTCCAGCTGCTACATCTGGAAATTTTCACCTCCACAGTTAAGTACCAGTGAACAGAAATGGCCTGTTCTGTGGTCTTGTTTACTCCTGAAGCGATTTAGAACACTCCTGAGATGGGCAAGGACATGAAGCCCAAATCTTATCACAGCAGCACAATAATTCTGAAGCTACTTAATGCTCTTTTATGTCATGGTTCACCAAGATCCCTTTGTGTGCTAAGGTACATCAGGAAACTGAGCTCACCTTTAGGCACAGAATTACATTCGAAGTGTGAGGAGACTAACAAATCCAAGATGGAGAGAGCCTCCGAAGGAAAGTGCAGGTTAATGCAATGATGCTGCTGAGACCCTGGGCTATGTGTGACAACAGTACTGCAGAAAACAGTTGGGGAATCTTGCTTAACTTCCCAGATGAGTCACACAGCATCTCATGGGGGAAGGAGGAAACGAAGGAGGTGTGATAGATTCTGCTACAGGCCACACTGCGGAGACACAACGTCAAAGTCACTGAAGTGAGTCCAGATTCATATAAAAGTAAATGACAATGAGAGTCAGATCCTTTATTTTTTTAATCAGTTCCACTATCACCACAAAAGGCTCACAAAGAAGAACCATTTTGTCACAGTATTGTCTTGTTATCAATAAAAAAGGGCAAGGCAGATAGATGGCATAGCAGCAGTGAGGCTGACAAAGCTTTGGGAGATGAAGCATAACAAAATATCTCAGCAATGAGTTGCTTCTGAAAAACATTTTTCCCAGGTCATTCATTCTTGAGAAATACATAAGCAAAAATTAACCCCAGCTGGGCTATTGTTTATACTCACCTTCCTTTTAGTTACCTGATCCCATCAGATGGTCTGTTGCCCGCTGTAACTCTCTCTCCCACTGAGACTTTCAGCCCGTTGTTTGACACAATCCCTCTCAGATGTATGGTGGTGGCTAAATCTTGGAGATAATGGATTGGCTGGATGAGAAAGATTGTGCTAGCTTAGGGCAAAGTGAGAATTTCAAGTGGTCTTGTTTTACTGCAGCATATCCGTATGAGGACATCATGTGAAGGGTGATTCGGCTTTGCTACCAGTTTTAATACCAAGTTTAAGTTAAGCCCTGAGTAGATACGCTATAGGGTGTAATCCCCACCCCATCACACTCCCTTCCCACTAGATAAGAGGGCCTGACCCCTATGGAGCAGACAGTCAACAGAGTGGCCGTACTTTCACATTTACTTGCCCTAGGAGCAGCTACCTCCCAGCTACATCCCAGAACTGACCCCCTAATGCAGTAATTGTAATGGGCCACTGATAATAGAGTCAATAATTTATTATCAGCCTCTTCCTCATTGCAGAATTGCCCAGTGACTCTCACCTGGGTGGCTGTGGGCCCCGTACCTCAGGAGCTGCTACCAGTGAGGATGTCACCCATCTTCATTTCCACACAAAAGCCACCAGCAAGCGGGTGGCACTCACCTGTGTGCGCTGCCTGGGGCACAGAACAGGACCTGCAGTGCAGGCACAACCTGCAACACCCTTTCCAGATAACCAGTGCACTTGTAGGCATTTGTTAAGGTGGCAGGGTGCACCCCCAGCCCTCCTGAGTCCTGTGACATTCAGGCAGATCTATCTGCGAACATTCACCACGAACAGCGATGGTCATGGTGGTATGGGCACTCCTCTCAGAAAGGAGCTCTGAGCATCAGCTCGGTACATGCAGGCTGCCACAAGAAATGCATGCTGAACCATTTCAGGGATGTGATGGTTAAACTCAGGTTCATGTTCATAATTACAGGTAGTTTTAATGTGCAGAAGGAAACAAACAGGTATTTTATTCCAAGCCTCTCACATGCATCTAAGATGATATGTGTGAAGCAAAACACAGAAGATAGTCTAGAAAAAACAAAACAGAACAAAAGAAATACCTGTCCCCAACAGAAAATTGCTGTAAAGGGCAAGATTTGTGGATTTAATTTAAAAATTCCTTTCACCAACAGCAATGGAAATGGAAGGAAATAAAATCTTTGTAGTTTATCTCAATGCAACTAAAAATATAAAAGCTCTCTGGTTTATTGCTGTAGTTATAGAACATGTATATGCTCTCAAGTAATGCATGAGACACTGATAACTCAGTGCCTGCAGAGTCAAGTGTGGGATTGATTTCTCATTTAAAGAAAGTTAATATCCTCGACCTCATGTAGGAAGATTGCAGCCCTAATACCTGATAGCTCAAACGCTGCCTCTCACGACGCCCCAGAGAATGCAGGGGTATGCAGGCGGTGTGCCAGGTGTCTGTTCAGGGCAAATCTCAGTCCATGCTCACCATTCAGAACACCTTTCCCTACAGGGCAGCCTGCCCCGAGGATACACTTACCCCAGGCATTTCTGAGGGGAGTATTTCCTGCTGAATAGGGCTGTGTGAAGTCCTTAAACCCAACCCCAGGGCCCTGCAGTCACACCTTCCTGCTGCACTCATGTGGAGATCGCATGAGCAAAATGCTGCCATTCCTGCAATATAACAATGGTGGAAGGTGAGGTCTTTTGGCACATTAAGTAAGTTCAGGGTATGTGCTGTGCTTACACATCAATGGGGAAGTAAGTATGACTGAAAGCAATCAGACCACACAAAAGCCCCCACTCTCCCCCCCAAATTAACCTGTTTGCAGCCACAAGCAGACATATCACAAGGGATATCTCCTGGCATGGGACAAGGTCTGCCTAACTCCTTATGAGAGTCCCAAAGGAATGTAACACCTCCTGGAGCTGGAGTGAGTGGCCTGGAAGAGGATGCATAGAGAGCAGCAGCATGTGGCTGCTCCCTTAATGTCAGCAGAAATTTGGGGATTGAAATAGGCCAAAGGAGATGACAGAGGTAGTCTATAATAAGCCCCTGTCATAAACCATGTCAGAAGGTGGCCCTGACAGGGGCTGATGGCTTCCACCAGCCAAACAACAGTCCTTGGGAGGAGATGAGCACAGGAGCCCTGTTTTCCTTTCTCAGGACCTGTGCAGGATGGATTTCTTCACATCCAGCCATGTTGCAACTGCCTGTTTTTATTCACAGTTTACCCAGGGGCTTGGTTTGGCTCCTAGCGAGGTGCAGAGTAGAAGACATTTCCTTTAAAACTCAAAACTGTTTCAGAAAAACCACACATTTTGTATCACTCCACTTCCCCTGGGCTGAGTTCTCAGCACAAGTGGTAGTGGCTTGTTCGTTCCTCCTCTTTCCCATTCCAAAAGCTGCTCAATTAAAGATAAAACTCTGGAATCTTGTCCTGATAACAAGAGGTACCAGACCTATGTGTCAGAGATCAAAATATCCACTGACCTCAGCAACCTTTTCTTGTGAAAGTGCAGCTGGTCTCCAAAGTGTCTGACAACTTCCGAAATGCTTAACGGAGAGTGCAAAATATCCCATTCAGTTCATTCTAGCACTAATTTAAATCAAGACTGGTTCTATACTGTGAATCACATATTACTGATCATACTTTGCTAAAGACTGGGTGACCAGGAAGCAAACCTTGGCTTTGAAATACAGTATGGGAATGAACGTCTTCTGAATAAAATCATAAAAACCTCTGAACCATTATTATTTCTCACCGGCTCAATCTCAGGGCTCTTGTGACACAAGAGGAAATAGCATTCAAATTTTGCGGATTCTGACTACAATCTAATTCAATAATTCTCACTTGCGTGAGCAATATCTGCTCTCACAGTCACATCACAGCCTGCGTGACTGGTCACCCAAGTAAGAAATATTTGGTGAGGCTTTTAACAGACATTCACGGGTCTCACAGGACTCCCGAGCATTTGGTGTACTGAAGAAAGTAAAGCTTTGAAAGATAGCAGGTGATAATAAATCAACGGTGTCCATATTAACAGGAGCTTGGCACAGTCCTTACAAATGGCGAGGATTAAAGGAATGACCATGTATGATAAAGGAGCATGATTCACCTCCCCTAAAGCTAAACAGTCACCTTCCTTTCACTATTGAAATGAAACCGATCACGTTGCGGAACTAAATCAGGGACCAACACAGAAACAAAGGACTTCCTCTTCCAAAACTGTCCTCTTGACATTAAGCCACAACCCACAAATCTTCTTTAAATCAGAGATATCCAAGAAGACAAACTGGTCTCACATCCATCGGCCTTCATCAGTGTTTCTAAAATCTCCCTTAGCTCTCTGACCTCAAGCACATGGCTGACTTCCCAAGGTTCAAATGGCTCTGGCCATTCGGGTGGCTGCAGTGGCTGTTATCTTCTCCCACCTTCCTGTATTGCCCAGTGGAGCAGCAGTCCAGCCCCTCGCCAACCCCTCTGATACTTCCAAGGTATTGACCTACCTCCTCTGAAGCAAAATCCCATCAAACCTTTCTGGTACTGGGCAGAAGCTTCCAAAGAAGCAGAAGGAAGCATCTTTCCACACACTGGGAGCTCAGGGATGGAATTTGTTGCCACAGGAGACCAGAGATGCCAAAATGCAATTAGACAAATTCATGGAAGACAAGTCCACCGTGGGCCCTTAAACACAAAGATGTGTCTCCATCCCCTGGCTTAGGAATTCTTTTGACACAGACAGCTGAAACCAGGGATTCACAGGTCTAATTCAGAGGAGTCTGTAAGTTCTTACACTCAATTCAGCAAGAGTTTGCTGAATTTTTAGGATACAGAAGCACTTTTCTGAACCAAAAAAAAGATAGTTGAATAGAAGAAATAGCTAAGAAAAATCACACGAAAATCACTGTGAGCTTATTCAAACAATCCCTTTGGGTTCAGAAGTTCAACATAACAGATTAGCCCATCCTGTCGCATCAGAAGCCTCCAAACAAGCCTGCAAGGAAACTGTGCTTCCAATAAGCAGAATAAGTGCATAACAACCAGCAATTGCAGCGGCAGTTTATTAAAACAGTGTTATGTCATGCCTCTTTGCTGGCTAGTTGTAACTTTAATAGCATGAGACTACAGAGGGCTCTAATTCTGCCAAGTTCTGAGCTCTCCAGGGGATACTAAACTGCCCCCCACAAACCTACTTGAGAAAATAATACAGAAATTTCGTCTATGCAATTGCACTATCAAGTCTTCATCAATTCTTCGACCCTTCCCACTTAAAAGCTGTTCTCACTTTAAGGCAGCTCATTTCCATGCTGAAAGGGTGAAGGACAGAAACTACTACTGGAGTTCAATTTTCTTAACAAGTGACACAATTTATGTGACACCTGAGGATGCCTCAGGAAGGGCTGGGCCTTTTCTCCTTGGAACAAAGTCAAAGAAGTCACCTGGCATCACTCACCATGTCCCCTGCGATCAGCTGGATATCACTGTACAAAAAGGTGACACTGGAGAAATAGCTACTCCTGCAGCCAGTTGCTGGACTACATGCTGTTTTCTAGGATTCACGAGGTTCTGGAAGGAGAAAAAGTAAGTTTTGGGAGGTAAGGCTGCTTTCTCTTCCAGCTAAATAATTAAGTTAATGATTTTTAATGAGCAAGTTGGTACTCTATGCAGGAATGTGTATGTTGCAGCTCTTCCACGTAATTTGGCAGAGCAACTGATCTCCAGTTGAATTGGATGTTGCTCCTGAACAATTCCAGCCATTCCATTATCACTTTCAAGGTTTGGTTTTTTTTAAATAAAGCAAGGTCCTCAGAGAAAAGATAGAGGCAGAAAGGCACAGTGAAAAAGATCGGTAAAATATGACACATTTTCAAAACAGTCATTTGTCAGTGGTTGTGGCTGTTCTAGGGCATAGGATACTTGAAACTTTGCTCTATCAAGGCAAAGTATTACTACACTGCAACACTGGAGGGATCTGTGGCACAGGCTCTGTGCTGTGTTGCAGTGAGATATATTACAGAGAAAAACACTACGTTTGTATTTGAGAATTTCTAATATAAGCAAGATCTGACTGTCTCTGGTCATCAAGCAGAAGGTGACAGGTGACAAAGTACATCAAGCAAAAAAAAAGTAACAACTTACAAAGAAAGATACTCTTACGAAAAAATACAATCAAATTTTAGGAGTCTCTTTTAGTGCTGGAGGAATGCTTTTGTTCACTGGTGATTAATACCAGCTCTGATTATTTGTACAAGGCACCCACACCTCAGTCTGTTTCCTTTCACAAGTGTTGAGGTCACTGAAATTTCCTTGGCACTCACATCCTACCCAGGAGCAGGGTGAACCCGGGTCACCATCACCATCATGGAGCTGCTGTTGGTTCCAAGGGATGTGAGCAGAGATGCCAGGAGGATCCCTTGCGTTATAGCTTTACCTTCCAAGCTGCAGCATGCACAAACCCAGAGCAGCTTTCCAATACAGCCACAGAGACAAGTTACAGACATACATCGACTGTTAGTGAGCTTCCATTCACTCTGCAGGGGGCCACACCTGCCCCTGGAGTGCATCTCAGAAAAGGCTGAAAGCCCTTACAGCAATTAAAGAGAGAGCTGGTTCCAGCCAGCAGTAAGGAAGTCTACAGCCAGACTGTGGATGTGCTCAGAGCACTCCACAGTTCTCCAGCTCTGCCTGCAGAGTACTGGTCCTGACAATCTAGGCAGCAAGGAGAATTTCTGCAGAATTTCAGGGAGTATCTGTACTCAAAAGAGATAATTCACAGATAATTTATGCTTTTTTAGGCTTGAAAAGGCGATCCACTCAAGAAAAGAAGAACAATGGAGGGAAAAGAAAGGCCACCACTTTTAACTGTACTTATAACTTTACTCATTTTAGGTAAGTCAATTCAGCTCGACAACCATGCTGAGGGCTGATTTCCACACAGCTGAATATACTGATAAGAGCAACAGAGCAAAGTGTCTCTGGTGGTGTCAAGATTTTGCAGTGTGGTTTGGGCTCCAACACTGAACATGTAGTGCTATGTAACAAAAACAGCACGAATGATTAGGATGTGTGCTCAGTATTAGTATATAACGGAGTACTTAAGAAAGATGGGAGTAAACCAGTGAAGGATGAAAAATGGGCTTAATTTCATACTCCCCTGGCCTACGTTCTTGCATTTCTGTGTGGGTCTATGATAGTTAGAAGAAAATCAGTTTATTTTCACTCATCTAACTATTCCATCTGTGGTTTGTTTTCTTTCTTTTTTTTTCCTAGGGCCATGCGTAAAAAGTTTAAATCAGGTATGTGTGTGACATCACTGAATGCTGTAAAAAGTTTGTTTCTGTGTTATTGGTCATACAGCAGACACTTAGAAGTAACATCAGTTACCTGCAATAGCCACTTACAATAGGCAAAACCCACTTTTATCCATTCAGCAACAGCCACTTAAGAGCAATCTAGTGCAAGGGAACCTCCATGAGGTCACTAACAAACACGGGCAATACTTCCCACAGCTCCACAAGCCCATGGGCTGGAGGAGAGAACGTATAATACCGCAACCAGGGAGGAGTTCCTGCTTTAAAGCTGATGTGTTGGCTGGAATAAGAGTGCAACTCCACCAGGATGCTGACCTGCACCAGCTGAGAAACTGGTCAGGCTGTCCTGAGCTGAGAGCAACCAGTCTGTTCCAACCAACGGATGTATGGTGGTACTGGGCATCTTTCAACCCATCCCGATGGTTTGTCTGATGCAAACAGGGCAAGGCAACACAGGAGTCATTGCTTCACAGCTAGCAGCCTGAGTAAATTACATCCTATTTCACGTAGTTCAGAATACTCTGTCCTCTGTCCTAACCACTGCTTTCTCTCCTTTCTTTCCCCAGTGTCCAGCATTCCTCATGTGTAAGTAAAATTTGGTTTGTATCTATGATACCATTTGTACACTTGACATGTTCAACAGGGTCTAGGCACGCAAAAGAGCAGAATGGAAGTATTTGGAAAGCTGATGTCCCCAGAAAATCTCCCTGAATAGAATCCATGTAAAATTTCTACATCACTTATTTAAGGGCTCTCTAGAGCATTTCAGGGGTCTCAGCTCAGCACTGAAAAGAAATGCTATTATACACCCACAATTTCACATAGAACATGAACAGCAAACACAAGGAGCTGAAGGGATAGGTTGTCAAATGTGAAACTGGAAGGACTGTTTAATAGTTTCTGCACCCAAAGGAAAGCGTCATATGTATCCTCAAAGGGAGAGACTAAAATATTAGTGTCATACATTTCTTTCTTCTTTCACAGCTCCAACATACTGCTCGTCTGAAAGCAGGTAGGCACCCCTGGGAACTGGTATCCACACAGCCTGGGAGAGATTATGATAGTGCTAAAATGCCATCTCCCAAAAGCTTCACCAAAAGAACCTGAGCCCTTTGCAGCCTACCAACCTTTTCTCATCAGACATTTAATGGAAAATGTTCAATGTTTCCTGCTTCCTTTCCAGTTCAAATCTAAGCTCCATCCTGAAGAGCCGTGACTGGTGCAGCCCTTCCCTCCGGCAGTATGCCTGTGCTTCGGTAGGTCACCTCCAACAGGTCTCTCCTACCAACTCCCCAGATATTCCTTTCTAGCTACTTTAAGACATTCTCAGTCAGATCTGCCTTTCCCTCCTTGGGCACATCAGATGGCCTTGCTCTGAAATCACTCCCATCAGGCAAAAGGAAGCAAGCCTGGCCACTCCTCTTTCCCTAGAGATTGTCTGTAGGAACAAGGAGAGCAAGAGAACTGCAAACTCTGACCCTGGACTTGTAGATCTTGACCCTTTTTCTGATGTAACATGCTTGTGTCTCTCAGGGCACCACGCTGACATCAAGACAACTCTTCTCCATCCTCACGTGCTACATCACAGACCCTACTGCTCTGCTGGACCAAGGGGCTTTCCGGCTCTTGTTTCAACAAGTCAACAGTGTGAACGTAATATTAGCATCAGAGGGGAGGACCATTAGCAGCTCCCTCTTCAGACCATATGCAGGGGCTCTTTAGCTTGGGCTACATCCATAGTTGCTTGAGTATTTGACTGGGTTTTTTTCCCCATGCTGCTAGGTGAGCAGAGACTAGTCAATAGTTACCTGGGCAGTCTGCAGCCCCGGGTCCCTAGTATGTTGTTACTACAATTACACAAAAACGTGAGCATAAGTTTCAGTACAAATCAGCCTTCTCTTCCCTTCTTCCCCTCCAAATCCTCCTCAAAACTTTATTTTCCCATTCTCTTTAACAAGAACAGGAGAGGAGTCTGGCTACTGAGGTGATGAATTTACTTACTCAGCTGAACACCTCCTCTTTTTCCTTCTCTACCTGCATTTACTTCTTTTCTCTGTTGAAGAGAGCACAGCCTACCCAAACAAGTTACTACCTTTCAGCCCGGACACGGTTCATGCAATGTCCATGCTCCTCATACAGTGTCAGCAGCAAGGAAAATAGGTTTGCTCAAGCCACTCTCAGGAGTAATTTTCAAGGTAGTATAGATGAACTCATTTGAGGTTACATATGGGGATTAAAAGCACAAAGGCAATTTCTGTATCTTCTCAAGAACTGCCAAGTCGCTTAGAGTTGGACAAGCAAGACAACAACCGACCTGAAGATCTTGGGAAAGGGACAGCATTCTTGTCCCAGTGTTTCTACAGAATCTACCAGAAAGAGTTTCTGGTCTTGGCACTACCCCTAAACATGGCAATACTACCCATAATAAATTAGCAATACTTTCAGCATTTTCCATCTTCTTTTCAGGTCCGCAGTGTCCAGACTGCATCAGCCACCAAAGCCTTCATGTTAAATGCAGCATGGGAAGTCATGAATTCTGACCCTAAAGTTGCAAATGCAGGTTTCCTGGCGTCCTGGTTCCAGGAGACCCTACATGCCTACCTTCCCTCCATTGGCACCAGCATCCTGGACTGCATGGCACAGCTTCCAGTCACTTGTGATGGCCTGGCCACAGTGTACATCTGATCTAAGCTCAGGGTCTAATTAGATGGTACGCACGAGCCTGTGGTTTGATAGAACCAGGAAATACATTGCATTGTCAAACAGTATTTTTTAGGACTTGAATTTTGATGTCGATTTTCCTGCCAGTTATCTCTGTTCCTAATTTGTCTTATTAAGATCAATGCACAGAACAGTTAAGATAGGGCTAGAAAAAAAATGAAAGACAGAACAAGATCCCAGGGCCCAGTGCGTGAAAGCTGCCAGCAAAGAACAAGACAAACACAGTACACTGTCCAGACAGTGCAGTGTGCTCATTGGAATCAGTGTCACATGATTGTATAGGGTACAACCATATGCAACACTCACCTGTGCCTCACACATCTTCACTGCTGTTCAGGGGGTAGCTGTAAGCAGGTTTCTCTTCCAGCCATATGAGAAGGCAGCAGATATTTATTAGACATAAATAACATTTTTTGCTATTATATTCTGTGCCTCTTGGCGATCTCTCCCAGAGAGAGGAGCTGGTGAAGGAGATGAGTGGAGACAGGTGGAAACTTGGAAGAAGACACAAAGCAGAATGGAGACATGAAGAAATTAGATGGGATATGAACAGGGCTCTACAAATTCACCTTAGAACATGACGGGTTATCTCAGTTTCTATCACGCACTCAAAGAGAATTTCTAATGTTCAACTTAGAGAAGGAAGTGAAGGAAAATATGAACTAACAAATTGTTATTCATACCAGGAGCTGGGAACAGGTTTTGCCTCATCTGTCCCTTTTGAATTCTAGGGTTCAAGCTCTGGACGCTGCTTATTCTGAGATGGACAACAGCACAAGGCAGCTGGAAGCTGACTGGATTAGAAGATTCCTTAGCAGATACGGTTAGTGATCAGTATTTACAGTCCAAATTTTCCTGGTATAACTGCAATAGATTCAATGGAGATCTGTGTATAAACTACTAACATCTATTGTCTGCAGAATGAGGATTAGCTGTTAAGGTGATCAGATGATAAAGTACTCTAACAAAAAATATTCAGCACCATGCTCATGCTTTCAGCAGCACAATGAGATCATTTAAACAGCTTTTCTGAACTCAGGTCAAACTATTGTGTTAGAAGAGAGGAGATCAGTGAGAGTGATGTTCTTTGGGTCAAACTCATCTTCATTATTCCCAGTACTCTCCCTCCAAGCCTTTTCCATCCCCATGGTCTCAAAGGAGACCCATCCTTATCTGTCTCAAGAAATAACAAGTTATTTTATGTTTTCAGTTTGTGAAAAAAGTTCAGCAAGAGTGGCTACTGACCAACTGGAAGAGTTTCCAAAATTACGCATCATACAATGATCTCACTTCTTGCTGGAGCAGCTTTGATGGGGTAAGAAATCACTTGAAAAATAGGGCTTCCTTCAGCTGTTTCATCCAGTAGGCCGCAACCACTCAAGCAAGAGGAGCAGGGGGATAAAGTGACTGAAACTTTCACTTGCCTAAGGATTGTAGTATTGGTGGTTAGAGCTACAGGTCAGTGAACAGTCAGTCTTCAGCAGCCCACACCCACATGGCACTTACTAAACTTACATCATATATTCAACAATCTGGCAACTACAGTGCTGTATGGAAGAATTTATCTTGCGTGACAACTTGTTCAGTAGTTTAACTCTTGCACCAGGTCTTTAGTCATGCCTATCTACTCACAGTTTACAGCCCTCGAGGTCCTCACTGCCAGCCAGCTAGCCCAGCTTACAGTCCTCAGCAGCATGCTCTCCAACAGCAGCCTAGCAGCTGCCATCACACAAGTCCTCAGCACCAATAACGTCCTCTACCTTGAAGACTACTTGACGGAGTTATCAACTTTAACACTGACTCCTCCACTTAACCACAATGCAATGTACTCAATGCTGGAGACCATTTTAACCAAAGTCAGAGAGAACTTCCCAGATCTGTGCTCACCCTCCTTGAAAGACTTGTTTCAGGTGAAACTGAAAAGGATGCTAGCTGTTACTGATGCAAATATATTAAGGCTCTTCCCAACGAAAATAGGCTGCACTGATTTCCAAGATATGTGAGTATACCTGTCATCTGCACTTACTGAGAAACAAAGTTAGCAGAGATAATACATAAACATGGCTCCTCACTGCAAACCTTGTGGCTGCTATATGTTTTTATTACCTGTCGCTGCTAAGACTACCATGAAAATGAACCTGCAGCACTTACCATATTGCCAAATGCTGCCCTGGAAATCCCGAAATTATAATTTTCAGATTATGACCAGAAGATAAACAATGTTATGTCTCTCCAGAAAAAGCAGTACAGCACAATGAAAATAACTATTAGCATAGGCTGAACTTGCACAGATGATAGATGAACTAAGCACCTCAACACTTAAGGGAATGTTAATCTTCCACAAAGTTCAAAACCATTCTACTTTTCTCTCACTAGCTAAGGTTATCTTAGGTTTAAAAAATTATTTCTTTTTTTTTGGTACAGCACAGCTCATAACTACTCTAATATGAAACACTGAGATCACGTTTCATTTTTATCAATATGCAGCTACAAAGGACTGAATTCTGTGCACCATGAGTTAGATCCTGACACGCAGAGAGCTGTATACAAGGCCAGAATGGATTTTCTCAATGGGCAAGCAGCGAAAGAAGGTAACAGATTACTGCATATTACTGTCTCCTATGATCCTGTAAGCACTTTAATACTAAAACCTTACACTACTTTTGAGCAACACAAGAGCAATATCATTAATAATTTCCAGATTACAGCAAAATTCACAAAACAAGCAGGCCCCCGCCTTCTCTTGGGTGAACCATCCCAGAAGTACTCTGTGGTACGGCATGGCCAAGCTAAACTGCAGAAGGGTGGGATGATTCTAGTATGTGAAATTGCGAAGAAACTTCAACCTCTGGATTGGCGCTCCTGAGCACCACTTTCTACTTCCTACAGCCACTCTGAGCTTTTTCAAGGTCCAGCTGTGGCTACAGCACCATTTCTATGTCACCTTCTTATGGAGAGGTATTTTTCCAGAAGCGCACATTTATCTGGCTGTCTTGCATAGATGATTGTCTGACATATTAGACAAAGCTTCCCCTCTCGCCTGCCCACAGGCTCCATTAGCTTCTGACCATCCAACATGCTATCTCTTGCAGGAGTAGCTTGTACATTCACCACTTCTAACAGCCAAGACTGGTTAGAGGACAACTTTGGATTCTCTAGTAGTTATACTGACTACAGTGATTTCCTCCACCTTAATCCCAGCTTCAACAGAGTAGGTATCATGCAGAGCAAAGCTCTAACTGGGTTTCCACAAGGCTGCTCCATTGTGGCAATGGCAGTAGGGCACTGTCCTTGGCCTGGGGTTATTTGTGAGCTTCTGAGTGGCCACTCACATGCGGAAAGACAAGAGCTGGTGGGAGCATTTAACTGCCTCTAGGATGACATTCTTTTCCTTTCCTTTTTAGTTTGAAGTGACAGATTTGCTAACTTCAGTGCAGCTAGGAAAGCTACTCGTCACTTCCCATATCCTAACCAAAAACACCAGGGCCAGTGCAGAGATAGATGTTATGGAGATTATGAAAGCCCTCCAAACCCGGAATGTCTCTGAACTACACACCTTTATGCATGAAGTTAATTCTCTTGCAGCACAGGTAAGAGAGCACCTCCAGTTGCAGACTCTATTTTCTATGGGCACCATCCTTCCTCTTGTTGGATCTCATTTTCATTTGCTCTTGCTCCTGACTGCACAATCATCTATAGATTTCTCCAAAGCACATTTCTATAAAACAATATAATGGTATGATTCCAAATAAGCAGAATTATCAAGTCTCTCAGATTAGGCAGCAGGAAAAAAAAAGAAAGGAAAAAAACCCAGCACATTTTCATTTACACTGCCCAGCCCTGTATCACGAAATCTGCTGTTCATTTCTGTGAGAACAAAGCCACACTAATACACATAATGACTGAGACCCAAAGATAAGCATCTCCATCACACTCTAGTAGTGCATCACTTCCCATTTATTCTTCTCCCTAGACGCACATGGAGAGCATAACAAGCACTGGGGTTCATGACATAATGCTCAAAGGCGTTTTCCAGACCCTGAAGCGACATTTTGCCTCAATGACAAGAACAGACTTGGAATCCCTCTTCAATGGGACACTGACCTTGTATCTAGGCTCCATCACTCATGATGAATTAATGACACTGCCTGCTATCGGTGACTGCCCCCTCTTACAAGTGACGGGAGTATAAGTCCACCTCAGTTTCTCCCATCTGTGTGAACTGTAAAGGAGAATGTCACTGTGGCTACGGGGAGGGATCTGACTGACAAGCGAGAAGAAGGGCTGTGAATTCATCTGTCCCATCAGAGAAGACATTTCTGGCTGTCTGTGCTAAAAACGTTATTAGCTTGGATCTGTGAAAGCCACAGCAAATAACTGATGCTGACATGTGTCTTTTCTCTCCTTGTCTTACCGAGTGAGAGGTCTGGACTATGCATTTGATGACATGACAACAGAGACAAAGACTGACATAACCTAATGGATTGTCCAAACTCTTCCTCGCTTAGGTGAGCCTTTCCCTCCCTCTCAGTTTGTTCAGGTGCCTGGCACCCCTCAGACCTCACCGACACTTGGATTTCTCCTGTGCCTAGGAGTTTTCAGTAATTTGGAGCCAGGGTTTTTGTAGACTGTAAATGTTGCACTCCAGTTATGCCTCAATAAGCCAGTTCCACCTTAGTGCAGCTGCCCCAATATGAAATGGAAAGCAGCCCTTGTTCCTGTAAAGGCGCAACATCAGATTTGCTTGTTGACTGAAAAGAGGGGCAATTTTTTTTTTTTTAAATAACATGAATTGTGCCCTGTGTAATAACACACACAAACTGCTTTTAGGACTTACCGAACCATTGAATTATGTTTCCTTTTCAACATCCTTGTCTTACAATGTTTGTAAGGAATAAAAGTTGAAAAGTAACCAACCAGCAGTGTCCTATTTCCATGAAATTACTAGACACCACTTTGTGACAGTCTTCCAGGAACTGCACTGACAGGAGCCAACCTGGTTAAAACCAGGTTGATTCACTGCTTAGATGCATGATAACTGGAAATATTTCCTCTATCCCTTCCATAAATACCCTGGAATGATCTTAGGTTTTGTGAGCCTTAAACTGAAACATAAATAATTTGTTATTGCTGCATTTTAGATTGTCAGATGGATGAAAATTGGATGACTCTTGACTTGCAGAGATTCAGAGCCATAGCTAACATCACAGATTTCGTTGCTGCCTATGAAAACTTTACTGGGGTAAGACTACTGATTTAGCCACTTTGTGACATTTTACTACCATAGAGCAAAACTGTTTCCATTTCCTTTTTAGACAGCCACACAATTCATAGTGGGATTTATACTCTGAGAGACAGAGAGTATTACAAAATAGTTTGAACAACAAACATGAAATGAAAACATGTTGCCCTTTCCTCCTTAATTAAAAACAATGGAAATTTTTCCACCTTCCTCAGGAGAGACAGGATTTTCCCCTCTGCTACAGGGAGAGTTCAACTACAGTTTCTGATTATTCCCCTGCATTGCAGTTCCAACAATCTCTCTGTAGTTGGTTCATTTTGCCATAACCCAACATCCAGCAGAAAGGATGGGTGCACAGCTACAGCACCTGCATGAGAGCAATAGGATCCCTATATCTCATCCAGATTCTTTGTCTGTCTGTGAAGAGTTCAGAGCTTGTTACCGGACAACTTGGTTTGTTTTCCATGGGGCACTGAAGGGATGTTTCCATGGAGTGTATCAGAGAAGCCTAAACTAGGGCCTGCCTCACTCTCACCCCAACAAGAGAAGGAGCTCTGAGAGCTACCCAGCTCACCTGAGCCAAGCAAACACCCACAATCTCTCACTAGCCTTTCAAAAATGAATCTTTTCCATTAAAATCTAACACTTCTGGTGCAAATACTCGCTCCTATTTCAAGACTACAAAAAATAGAACAGAGTCTCTCTCAGTCTCACGCCGTTGCTTCATCATGAACATTAAATATCACAACCTGCATCTGCCAGAAGAAAAAGAGTCCTTGTCCTTGAGGACAAGGTGTGCAGGAAAGCTGCAGACACACATGCCAACAATGTCAATTCAAGAAAATACAAATGTGTATTTATAATTAATTCTCTCTGTTCCAGATGGCACTCCTGGAGGAGCTGACTGCCGTCCAGCTTGCCCAGTTAACGCTATCCCAAGGCGTGTTCAGCTCTGTTGCTAACATTGAATGAATCTTTGACAGACTAACTGAGCTGCCAGGTCTCCATGACTTGGTTGCTTACTGGGATGAGCTTAACTCTGCTTTAGAGGAGGTAACTGCAGACAGCTTGTTAATGGGGCTCAGGGGGAGAGGTTCGTGACGACAGAAGTGTTCCCATGGCAAATGTGCAGTAACCTAGAGTAAAAGGAAGGTGATACAACAGGTTTGCCATGGAACCTTGCCACAGCTTTGAGGCCAGAAAGAGATTATGTCATTGCATGTTGCATTCCTCATATGCTGAGTCTGTGCTTGGGTTCGACACAGCTGCCACCAACCCCTTCCCACCTCAGACTGCCTGAAAGACACAGGCCAGATCACCAGCCTTTGTAAAAGAGTAAGGCTCAAAGAGGTTCCTAAAGCACCATTAATTTATATCATATTAATTCACATAAATTTACTATTTGTCTGTGGCTCATGCTGTAGCAATTCCCCTCCCACATACACAATTCTGACTGTGCACCCAGTGCCAATTATTTGCTGAGGCTCCTCTAATACAATAAATAGCCAAGGGCTCTTCTTGGCTCCTTGTAAATACAATACCTTTCATCAGGCCAACAGAAGATATGCAAAGTCTCAGTCTGCAAGGCTCAGACCCTGCAGGTCTCTCCCTCAAGTAAGATCTGACCACAGAGAGAAAACTTCCTACTGGGTTATGGCATCACGACTAACTCAGCTTTTCCCAGGACTATGAAAGCTAGCTTTGTACCAGAGCAACTGTCTTTAATTCTCTGCATTCATCCAGAAGATGAATCACATGCCTAGAATGGTATAAAGCTAGCCTCTGGCCTGCAGAAATCATGCTTGTTACTCTTATTCTTTTTTTTTTTTTTTTTGCTTAAATAGCAAACAATGAAACTCTTTAGAACCCAGCTGCGCCCACCTTGTTTGATGAGAAAGCAGTAGTCTAGTGTGGAGGTAGAGTCTCATCTGGGCTGCACTCACAGAGACATTGGAAGCGCCTCCTGGAAGGCAGCAGGAGCTTCAGACACTTAGCAGCTTTGTCACGTCAGCTGGGTCCTTCAGTGTTCCCCTGGGGCCTGGCTTTGCAGGGTGCTCAGCATTCTCTGAGAGGCAGCAAAGCAAAAAAAGAGCTGAAAGCAACTGATATCTGGTATCCCCGGTCCTGTTCAAGGCTCTGCAGCAGAGGTGGCAGGAAGGACTGTATGCCTGTTTCTCAGGTGTCACACAGTTCCTAGCCCAGCATAATGACTTAAACTACCACTGATGGCCACTGCCAGCCTGCACCAAGATACAAGGTGCAGCAGCCACCAGGTGACAGCTGGAAGAGTAGCAAAGGGGCGAGAGTCAGACCTGTAATTCTCCCTTAAACAGTAATGCCACAAAACTAGAAAAGAAAACGATCTTGACTGTGAAAATAACACACCTGGCAAAGAAAACAGCTGACTAAACCATTTCTTCAGGCTCAGTAGGAACTGAACTATAAAATAGCGCTATATAGCATATATTTTGTGCTATAAAATACAGGACTTGTGCAAAGAGTCTGAGGTGTCAGGGAATATATTTAGTATCATAAACCAAAAGTAACTCAGAAAACCTCTTGCATCTTGTGTAAGCATGGGGAGCTATACCAGCTTGGCTGCCTCAAACAACTCCCAAATACAGAAGACTGACATCCCTGAAAACTGAAGGTCTAGAGGAGAACAGAAAAGTTTGTTTCTCCTACTGTGCTGAATTAGTTTCAAAACATTTCCCTGCTGCAGAAGATCAAGGTGGGGACATCAAAATAATCTCTATTCTTCCATGCTGATTTTGCTGGAAATTTTGCCTGGGTATAACTCGATGCTTCACTGTTACAATGCTGTAAAATCCTTATGGATGTTGCATGATTTGCTATTACTGTCGGGTTAGAAATAGAAACTGCATCACTAAAATATTCTTCTCTTAGTTTTCAAATATTCTCCCAGAGCCTTACAGTTGCATTTTGTGTTCCTGCTGCAGCCTTTTGCCAAGACCTTCAATATCTCCATGGTGGTGAAGCGCACCATGTTGGCAAGAACAGTGGAACAGCTCCGTTCTCTGCTCCCCACCTTCACAGATGATAGCTATCACCTTTGGTTTCAGAAGAGGCTCGTGGCTGTTCTGCCAGGCATTCGTGCCACCATCCTTCAGGGTATCCCCAACACCATGTCTTGCAGTTCCTACAAGTCTCTGTGAGTCATGGTTGCCCTGTCTGAGGCTGTTTCATGTTACTTGAGATTTAGTAAAAGAATAATTCAGTGCAGTGGATGAACTGCAAAAGGAGGGAACATGGTGCCACGGTTACAGAAAAAGGCCAGAAGACAGTTACTCCCACTCGTCTCACTCATTTGTCTTGCATGTCTTGGCAAGTCACTTTATTTGGCTTTTATTTACTTTGTGTATTAGCCCACAAGCTGCTGAATTCAGGTATTAGTTGGACTCAAACATTTTCTTGGGACAAGACAAGACCCCAATCTGGACTCATTTTGCCTCCACTAAAACCAACAACAAACTCCCCAGGCACCAATGAAGCCAGGCTTTCAATACTTTGATTCTTCCAATACATTTATTTTCAGGGCAGCCAGAAAGAACAACTCCAGAACATTTCATGAGAGCTATTCAGCAAACAGGATTGGCTCCTAAGAGTCCTTCACTTACTCCAGGTTTCTTTCTTCTACAGAATTACTGGGCTCAATACAGTCTTCTCTGAAATCCCTACGGCTGGCAAAATGGATGTATATAACTACATTGTGGCATTCTTCACCCAGCAGCCTGAGCTCACTGGTAATCCTTATCAGTTCAGCTAAGTCTCTGTGAGCCCTGTCACTCTCCACAAGTTGTGGGACAGAGGTAATCAATCTCTTGCTTTGCTCAATACCTTCCAAACTGCTCAATTAAGTAACAGGTGTTTCTTCTCAGAACTGATTCCTGTTCACAGTATGAAAATAAAAGAGGGCAGAGCATGCTACTTGGAGTGCTGATGCAAAAGCCATCAAAGTCAGGGACTTCAACTCTTTCCTTTGCCTTCAAGGTGCTTTAGCAATCATGGATACTGATGTGTACTTGAATCTACTCTCCCATGTTACCTGTTTTTCTGTGCCCTCACCATAGGTTCTGCCTACTCCACCCAAGCCACAACTAGAGACTGGCTATTACAGTTCTTTGGAAAATTCTGCACAGAAGCACCTTACACTCAATTGGTTTCACTCTACCACCAACCTTTCGATGCGGTAAGTCTGTACATATCCAGGCTGCCTTTCCACTCAAGAGAGGATGTGCCAGAAAAGATGGAAATTACATTGTCCAGGTATGGGGTAACAGAATTCAATTCCTCTGTCTTTCTCCAGTACGCTATTTTGGACCTCCTCACTGCCACTCAGATTGGTGACATGATGGTATACTCGGACACGCTGACCCATATGGATGCAGCAGTCCAGCTTGCCCAGTTCTTCCAGCAAAGTGAAGCTGAGGATGTTCAGAAGATTCTGACACAGTTCACCAAGGCTGCAAGCATGGTAGACACTACCCTTATTCTCTGCAATCTCCATCTCCCCTGCAGAGACTTGCCATCTTAAGTTATTAGTTAAAAAATGGCTTTGCAAATACTATAGTTTTGAAAGTACGCTGTTACAACAGTAATCTTCAAACATCTGTACACATCAGGTCCTTTCAGTGACACAGTCTGCACTCTTCAGAGTATTGCTCACTTCCATTTTGAATTCACCAAAATTCTAGCCTAGAAAACCCTTTAAAGAGCTCCCTCCCCAGCTGCAGCGTTACAGTTCCAATTGCCCTAGCACCAATGTGTTCATCACATAATTTTGTTTCAGCATAAGATCACAGTCCTGCCAAATGATGACATTGCTCGGCTGCTCCTCCTGCAATACCTGACCAGCATGTCCAAGCAAATGAAGACGTACACTGCTGCTGACTGGAACATCACCTTCCAAAATGAGCTGTACTTCCTGAGTCCCATCATCAATGAATCAACCCTTGCCCTCATTGTACTACAGGATTATGACTCCTTAGTTGCCGTTTAAGTCTTCTGGGCATTGCTGGGATCTCCCTTCACACCACATGATGGGGAGAAGAGGGAACCTCTCTTTCCCCTAGGCAGTTTAAACTACCTGTGGGAAAGCAGTAATTGCTAAAATCAATTTTTGTGTGCTGGTTGTGCTTCCAGAGGGATCTCACTATCCTTCCTGACCCCCGGATTTGTGAGCTGCTCTTCGATTTGCTTTTTAAATCTTTACCGCTCAGCACCTTTACAGCCAACGAATATGCCTTCTAGTTTGGTTCAGAGCTGCAGCTATTCCTGCCAGCTATGAATGCCAACTATCTGCAGCTCCTGCCTCTGGATATTGACTGCCAGCCTCATCAGAACCTGTGAGTCATGAGCAGCCAGCTTCCCTAAGGGTGGCCAAGCTCTCGCTACCCCAAACCAACAGGGTCGCTTTCCCCAGTGTACCTGACATCTTACTGCTTTTAGTGTACTGAGCTTGACAACAGTTTTGCATCAGCCAAAACCACTCACCAGATTAGCATAAAATGTCTGAATATACCTTCATTTTATTCTCCAAGAGGTTACCAAGGGAACAAGGAGGAAGAGTTTGATTTAGATCAAATTAAACATTTCAGTTTTACTGACACTAGTACTTTCAGCTCATGTTTCGTATGCACCCGAATTTTTCCTCCCAAAGGGAAAGTGCTCCCTGCAGACGTTTCGCCCATATCCTACTTCTGTTCTTGTGTTGATACAATGTGCAAGCAATGGACAGAGTGTATGAGCATTACACAGACGACCAGAGAATCTCCATCTATCACAGAATACACAACTTTCTGGAGACCTACCGTAACACTCAAGGTAAGCAGACACATACTACTCAAGAGCTTTTCTTTTTCTCCCATTGTAGAATTTAATCTTTGTGCTTGGCAAATACTTCCTGGGTTGCAATCTTCTAACCCAAAAACTATACACAAGCAGAGGGTTTGAACTGCAAAAAGGGAATTGTGTAGACCCTCTGTGAAGTCCACTAGGATCTTGTTATTGCAATTAATTTTGTGTTAAGTCCCTAGATGCTACAGTGATGGACAGTGGTATAAGAGTCCTAACACAAATTAGACAGGCAACAGACAACAAGATGCTTTCTGATGTACTGTGCTTGCTCCCCTCACTCTAACATCCTGTTGAATCCAGGTGAGGTGGATCTGACTCCCATTCCATCACCAGAGAGGTTTTGTTTCCAGGCTAACCAACAGCTCAGGAAACTGCTGACTGGTTTACTGGCTGTGGGCTGTTCTGCCTTTCAGGTGTCACCTGTTCCCCAAATGCAAACAGCAGCACATGGATAGCTGCCAACTATGGCTATTTCAGTGCCCATGCCACTCTGCATGAGTTCTCTTCACTCAATCCAAATTTCAATGGGGTAGGTCACATACTGAAGCTTGCTGTATCTGAGCATGGTCGGCTCCTCTCTACATAAACATAGCTGATCCGTAACTTCTTGCCACAGCACTGACAGTGATCCCTGTTATAAATATACAGGTGTTTCTGTGTTCCTTTTCAGATGTCAGCTCTGGAAAAGCTGTCACCAGCTCAGCTGGCACAACTAACACTGGAAACAGAGGCTGTGGCTGATGAAACAAGCATGATCACCATCATGGACAACCTACGCAGGCCATCAGATCTTGCTAAGTTCTTTGCCACGCTGAACGTCATGGTATCGGTAACTTCCTTATTGTGCTCTAAAGCTTCTCCACCCAAACACTGCAGCTACTTGAATCAATGCTGGCTGATGTCTGATACTCAAATTCCAGCCCTGACCGTAGAAAAGAAGGGCTCATCCTACAGCCTCAATCAGAGGGAAACCTGCCTGAGATGAGGCTACAGGTCCAGTCCTTGGATAGCTGTTCCTTAAAGGCCTGGGGCTGTAGCAATCTTCTGGTTTTCTGCCCAGACACCAAGCTATTCTTCCTCCAAGGGCCTATACTGAGCCATAGCAGGATGTGATGGGAAGTATCCGTATAGCTGAGTATAGCTCAGGAAAAACAGACCTACAACGAGCACTATGCACTCTTTCCAAGAGCTCCCTGCTTGGGTCCTTCACTTGATGCTACCAACCCAGTCACCTTTACAGTGACTTCCCATGCATGAAGGGAGAAATATGAAATAATCCTGAACAATATCTTAAATTGGGCAAGACTCAGCGTGATAAATTACATGTCAACTATACTGAAAAGGTGTTGTGTGATTGCAGATGGAGCTTCATAACAGCGACCTTGCCCATCTCCTACTAAGCAATGCCTTGCATAAAATAGCTCCTAGTTTTCTCAAAATGAAAGCTGGTGGCTTTGCTGACTGGTTTCAAGACACTCTACAAAATGTGTTGCACGCAGTGAATGAGATGATTGTTGCAGAGGTACCTGTCAATATTTCATGTGACTCCTATCAGCAAATGTGAGTCATCCGTTCCATACACATTTATCTTAACTGAGCATTTCTATTTACTTACGCTGTATATGACTTCCTGGCAATATATTCACATATTCCTAAAGCAGAGTGGAATGGTCCTGCTGAAAAGCAGAAGTAACCGCAGTAAAACACTCAGCGTTTTCAGGCTTGCATGCAAAATACACTGAAACTCAACAAGTTTTTAATTAGAGCAGCCTCAGCAATTCTGTGACCTTTATCTTAAGCAATTGCACCAAGTAGAGAGCATACTTTTTTAAAAATAAAAATGGCCTTATCACATAGGTAGGCTATGTTCAGTCTGATTGGAAGATACTTTGCAGTTACTTCTTAAGAATCTTTTTTATAAAGTCTTGCAATAATAACAATGAAAGCTGTTGAAATTTTTCTAATGGAAAAGTTTTTGTTATTGGAAAATTCTGATTTGTTCAATTTAAAATACTTCCCATGACCATCCCAACATTCCCTCCTGCAGGTTGAAAGGTTTCAACAAAATCTGTGCTGGCATCCCCACAGAAAACACTCCCCATGTTTTTCGATTCTGTAAAACCTCCTTGACATCAAAAGTGAAATCAGGTAATGGCATAAAAAGTCTTAATTTGAGAACGTTCTTGGAAAGCTTTCCAGCACACTCTCAGCTTGAGAAGCCACAGAAATTCCTGTAGTAATGTCTGAGATGCTGTTAATGACAAGAAAGGGAAAGGAAGCATATACTTACATTGCTGCTGCAACACTATGGCCTTTTCCTCTTACTGATGGGATTCTCACAACTCCTCCTGTAGTTTGGATGGCTCGCTACTAAGTTTAACCATTGCCAACATTAGGTTGCCCAACACTGTTAAAGATAAACAAGCCCAAATTTAGACAACAGCACGAAAATGTTCTTACTTAATAATGAAGATTCTGGTCTCTCTCATACCAATGTGAGTTCAAAATATTCTGCTATCTGCAAAGGTTTAATGGGAATTTGCAAGAGTGACTAAGGTTTCCAGTCAGAACATCAGGGAGGAATATGCAGTCCCCAGCATTCCCAGTGTCATTATTTTTCCAGGTGTTGCATGCGGCAGTGCAACCCAAAGTACTCAGAACTGGCTGGAAGTAAATCTTGGAAATTTTAGCAAATATGCTGAGTATCAGGACTTAGTCACTTGAAACAGACACTTTGTGGGAGTAAGTATTTTTAATTTTCTTTTTTTTACTAGCATTCACTGTGAGAACATGGCGGTGTTCCACCATGAAACACATTACTTTGCCAGCATTTGCAATGCATTTGCAATGCCTTTATGCTCCATGCAGCATGGGAGTAATGGGTCATTTTCCTTAAAAAATACTCTGGCATTAAAGTCCAATTATCACAAACATTTTTACTGCTTTTCACTGGCTAGTGGCACTTGCAGAGTTACAGTAGTATTCAGAAATAGGACACTACACATCCTGATGCAAAAAGGACTTTATAAGTCCTGTGGATATTCCAGCCTTGCAGATTTGTCCTGAGTCTTCTTGGAAGCACTAGCATTTACAAATCACTCTCACATGCTCAAAAAGGTTGCCATCTGCTTTGTGTCCCTTACCACAGATGGATGTCTTGGACAAGTTATCCCCACCACAACTAGCATCCCTGACGCTTTCATCTGATGCCATTAATGAGGAAGAGGAAATGTGTCAGATCCTTGCAAAACTACACAACAAACCATCAGAGGAAATCTATCAGTATTTGGACCAGTTCAACAGAGAGGCAGCCCAGGTAGGGGTATTAACACCATAACATGCATAAACCCATGCAGTGTGGACTTCAGCTATCCAGAATCTTAAAGACACCCTCAAAGATGGTTTCTGAGCTTTTGTCTCAAAGTATGAACAACTGCAGCAAAGCATACCACGTACAACCTCTCATCATGGCTGTTTGGCCCAAAGTATTCAAACGCCAGCACCCAGAACTTAATGGCTGGACGATACTCAAGTGCACGCTCCTGGCAACACTGAGGTTGCACCAAGCAGAACTACTGAACCTCATGATCTGCAGCCCTGTGGAGGACGCTGATCCTCACAGCCACTTCTCACCTGAGACGTGCATCTGCCTGTGCTTGAGTGGTCACAAGAGGCCAGCGTGCAGACAGTGCCTTCAGTGAGCCCTGGAGTGGCAGAATGTCCCTGCACCATTCAGGGACACCTGCTGAGACTCTGATAGTTATCCCTTGGTGTCGGCTGCCTATATGGAATATTCACAGGACATCCCTAAGATGCATCTTCCCTTCTCTGGGACTCGCTCAGTCATTTTCTACAATGCTGCTCCCTGTGGCTTTGCACCGGGGCCTCTTTTTAATCCTGCCTTCTCACTGATGCTCATTACTTCTCTCTTTCAGCTGGCAGTAACCGCTACTAAGAATAACAATGTAAGGAAAAAGATGCTCACCCAGTTCACAGGAGACATTGAGGCAGAATTTCCAGCTTTCAGCCCTGCTGAATGGACTCGTTTGCTTGCAAGACTCGCTCTGCTACTGCCAAGTGCTGGCAAGGAGGACACCAAACTCTTCCTGTCCCACATTTCTGGTTGTGACAGTTTCAGAGCTCTGTAAGTACACAAGGGAAGCATCCTCCTTACTGTGTGCAAAACAAAAAAGGGGATTGTCAGGAAAGAGCAAGGAATTGCCAGGGCAGCACTGTGTTAAAGAACATCTGTGCAAGAGAGTATCATTTACAGAAATGCTCCATCAGGCAAACAAAACAGCCAGCGTCAGATCTTCCTTCCTTTGAGTAAAACTGTGCAAAAGCAAATAAAAACATTTGCTAATACAGTACAAAGTCAATTATAATTTCTATTAAATAGATTTTACCTGTTTGTAAAATAGTGCAACTAGGAGCAGTAAGAGGAAAAAATATCAGGAAGAGACGAGAGGAAATATCCTGTCTAATGAAATAGATTAAGCTGAGAAATAAACTCCAAAGGGCACCACTGGAAGGAAACCACACAGACAGTCACGTCTGGGCCACACAAAGCAGGGAAGACCATGCTGCCAACAGCAGTCCTGCTCTGACCCAGGAAAGATGCAGAAAAACAAACAGCAGGGTTGGGCCCATGATAGACATTTCCAGTCTGGTCCTGAATTTCCCTTTTCTGGCACAACTTTATTCTCATGCACTGGCATGGCACAGCTCTGCTTTTTGCATCTGTATGGGACTTCTGTATCTATAGCAAATGGTTCAGATCTAGCAGTTTATATTGGCTATTCAGAAAACACTCTGAAATGAATCTGACAATACAGGGAGTGAGGCTAATTACCCATTTCATGAGCTGTTCAGGGGGCTAACAGATTCACGAAGCACACAAAGAGATCACTAGGGGAGGCTGTGCTATCACAGTCTCTAAAGACTTCTGACAACAGCCTAGACAAACATCTGCACAGGGCTAATCCTGCGCTGGGGCACAGATCTCCCAAACACCCTTTGCAGTCCAGTCTTTCACATACAGATCACAGCCAGTATGAAATTAAGCAATGTGCCATTTCATAACAAGTAAGCTTTCCCTTCTTCTTCCTCTCTTTCATTTCGTGAAACTCTGTTCATGCTGAAGTAACATCTCTCCCATCCATAGCATCATGGCACTAGCTGGAAAGCAGCAATTAAATCTTTCCCGTATGATTTCCCTCCACAGTGTATCCTCCTTGAGCCAGGCATACACGTCCCTGTTGCCCATGAATCAGCAAGGCATCTGTAGCGCTTTGCTCACCTTCCTTGAAAGCCAACACACTGTGACAGGTAACATGAGCCAAGATCTAAAATGGCATATCAACATTCCTGTGCATTCTGGCAAACCATGAGGGAAGGCGAGTGATGCTCTCTTGTTCTCCTGTGCTGCAGGTTCTGCTTGTGCTTTGGGACAGGAAACAAGTCTGGACTGGCTGCGAAAGAACTTGGGGGCATTCGCAGCCAACGCTCGTTATGAAGATTTCACCAGATTAATGGCAGATTTCAGTGGGGTTAGTTTGTTTTCTGACTCCGACCTGAGAGCTCTGCCTTTGCTCAGGTCCTGCATCCTTCTCTGCTACAGCTCTTTGCATGCACAAGGCTGAGCACACTCCTAGATGATCTTAATTCAGTAAACAGACATTGCTCCAGCCATAGCAGAACTCTTCTTCCCAAAGCGGGGAATCCAGCCAACTCTACGGCTTAGGTCTCCACCTGTTAGCAGTATTTTACTTCTCTGATCATGTCCCATTGGTTTTGCAGTTCAGTGTAAGGGACAATCTCACCGCTCCCAGCTCGCCCACGTATTTTTTGACCCAGGAGTCCTGGATGATACCAGCATGGTTGAAACCCTCCTGGTCTCCCTGGAGAGCAGGCCCACTCTGGACATCTCTGCCTTTGTTGCTGAGTTTGTGGCCACTGCTTCTCAGGTGAGATACCAACCCTTGCATGGGGATGTTGTTTTAGTGTACAGTGAACTGTGAGAACAGTGTCTTGCAGAAACTACTGGGCTTCAGCCCATATGGACCTAGAGAATATCTTCCCAGAGCTGGTTCCCCTGCCAAATGCTTTCTTACACCCAGACCCACACACTTGCTACAGCAAGAGCTGGGAAACAGCTTCTGGTCACACCTGATTTGTGTTCTTACTTGCTTTCTTTTGCAGCAAGGCTTACCATCCCTGGCAAACCTGCAAGTCTGAGATGCCATGTTCAGTGCAATCTTTCACAAACTCTGAGGCCAGTTCCCTACTTTTAGCGTCTCCCAGTACAAGGACTGGTTCCAGAACAAGCTCAGCTTGTGGCTGGGCAGCATAAATGCCTCTGCCCTTGCAGCTATCCCAAGGAACATACCTTGTAGAATATACCAAATTATGTGAGTACTCCATTGCCCGCATTCACTTCAACTTTTCTTTTCACTTCAGCTTTTGCACATAGCAAGAGAATTCCCATTGCCCTGCTTGATCCTGTCTGAGTAGAGAAACAAAATTATATCACGGCTCTTAAAATCCCAGGCTCACCCTTCCTTCCCATTTTCAATCCCAACGGCTTCATTCTCTCACAGCACCAGTTTCTGACCAGTACTGTGTCATCTCTATCCAACTACAAATTTGGTATAATGATGCTTCTTTAACAATGTAAATTCATCTAAAGAAAGAAGCTTGGTTACCACTGAGAAAACAGGCCATAGACTGCAGAGTTCTCGCGTGCAATCGTGTTACAAACTTTTGGTGACTTTGGTCACCAAAACCAAGGCTTTACTGCTATAATGAACCTCCTGCTTTCCCTTCTCTCACAGAATGAGTGGCTTAGAAGCCAGCTTTCAACAGATGTCCCCCGCTAGCCACCAGGATGTTTACAGCTTTGCAAAGAGCTGTCTGCTAAGGCTTCTCAAGGAGGTATGCTGAAGGTGTCCCACACTCTCTCCCTCCTGTAACTTCCCTGCATCTCTGTCAGAAGCAGTAAGATACTCACAAAATTATGGGATGCTGGACACATACCCGTGAAAAAGAAAATCCAGTTAAATTTCAAAGATGTCAACTGCTTTTTGCCCTATAGCTTATCACAGTGAGCAGGGGAACAAATGCGTCTGCAGAAGCAGCTGTGTTTCTCCTTAAGGCTAAGACAAGCCCTCGTGCTAATCATTGCCCCTCACTGCAGTGGCAGCTCACCCGCTGAGATCTGGACCATTGCCAGTACCTCTCTGGCTGCCATTACCACAATAACTGAGAACCTCCCAAATTTAACATTCTGATCCCTATGCCTTTGCCAAAAGGTACGGGAATGCTATTTCCTTACCAAATATACTTTACACGTCTAAAGGTACACACTGGGCATTAGTCACTTCAGTGCTGCCAATGTGACCAAGGGATTTAGGCACCTAGACATTTTGGGCAACTCCTGTATCAGCACAGTCATACTATACCCACAGGAGAACCGGGGGACTGAGCTGCTGGTTATATGACCCTTCAATTACGCTTTGTTTAAAAGGTGGCCCATGCATTGAGAACACCAAGGGAAGCTTGGGTTGGCTACAAACAAAGCTGGGCTCCTTCAGCTCCTTGGCTACATACAGAGACCTGACTGACATGAATGCAGATTTCAGCACTGTAAGTACTCTGCAAGACAGAGCTCAGTGCAAGGCCCAAATCCTGCCTGACAGCCTTTCACAGCTAGCAAATACTTGCTGCCATAAGGCAGAGCCAGTAACTTTAACATTTGATTTCACAGGTTGATGCTGTGGCAGGACTCAGCCCAGAGCAACTGGCAGCTTACACACTGGCTAGCGATGTCCTGTGTGGCATGGACAAAGCAGGCAAGGTCTTCAGCTCTCTGAGCTCTCGCACCATTGGGAATTTCATGGATGCATTCAATGCAGCTGCAAAGCAGGTAGCAACTTCACCTCCTGTTCAAGAGGCTGGAATACAACAGTTTACACATGAAGTGCATACTGATGTGGGAGCTGAGGTTCCAGGTGTAGGAAGAGGCCACAACTCTGAACTAGTCTGGGTCCCATCCTGGGAGGGATACAGATTCTCTGCAATACTGCCACTCTTTAACCCAGTATGAATTTCAGTGTTGTCACAAAGACTAACAAGTCTCAGGGAAAGAACGAAGGAGTCAGTGTGTAGGTATTGTATTATGGTCTCCTTGATCAAGCAGTAAGAGCCCTGTATCCTTCACTATCTATAGCCATGAGCATCCTCAGAGGATCCCCAGGAGCCTGTACCCATAAGCCACATGCTGGAGACCGGCAGGATACCGAGGCAGTTTGTGTACATACACCCTTAACTGCCCAGGAAGAGGCGAGCCCTCGACGCACAGTCACTACAGCCCCACATGCAAGCGAGCAGACAAACCACCAAAACTGCACACACAGAAGCTATCTTTGCCTTTGCAAATTAAAGCAATTACATCTTCTTGTCTTAAGATGAGTCTCCAGTAGGGTTCTCTCAGAACTGTAGTATACTGCTTGGCCCTCAGTTTGACTCCTTTTTACCAGTCCCACCTTTAATATTAACTGCATTGCGCACTTTTAATGATGTCTTTTTCTTTTGGTTGAAGCGTAATCTATCTCAGCTTCCCCATGGTGACATGAGACGATTCATCCTGGGGCAGATCTTCTGTCACTTAAGCACAGAATCTGAGCTCTTCTCTACTGAGGACTACGTTGCCTGGTTTGGAGGAAGGCTTGGCCTCTTCCTGAGCAGCCTCAATGCACAGAATCTCGGCTTCTTACCCAGTGACATGACATGCGACTCTCTTGCAGCCATGTACGTATCAAGTCCATTATCATTTCAGTGACGCTCTTCTTACTTCTCTCTTTGCCTGTAAAGATGGGAGCCCAACCACTGGGTGAGGAGAACAGCTTCCACTACCCCAACCAACCAGTGGCAAACTCAAGATTCTCGTTTGGTAAATACCATGATGATCTTACTTGGCTGCCACCACAGTTTCACATTTCAGGCCACAAACAGAAGACCCTAAGTAGAGACTCTGCTTCACTCCCACATACCTGCAAATCCACATTAAACCAGCCAAAGAGCCTTATCTCCTGAAGAAGCAGTTTTGGTCACACTCTGATTGAAGTGTCTGTTCCCTGGCATCAAGGGAATGGAAACATCCCCTGAATGCAGCCCTAACACCTCTCCACTCACTGGCAGAGAACTGTGTCCCAGACAGACAGGTTTTGTCCCTGTGGCTGTGGACTACCTGGTTGCAGCTGGCTTACCCTGACTATCCATGTCCTGCAGAGTGAAGATCCTGAACGAACACAAAGCCCAAGGGCCCTATGAGAATCCAGAGCACATCTACTCCTTCATAAAGAGAGTTCTTCACTTCCAGCTGCAGAACTCGGGTAACAAATGTCTGGGCCTGCTCCTCTCCAGGTATTCAGGAGAACAGAAAGGTGGAAAGATTCAGCCACCTCGTAAAACATCCTCGATTTCAGGTGACATGCAGACCTGTTCTTTCTGTGGGAAAGAGTAATTTTATCATTTTAGCCACCTGACAGTTAAGTGCCTAACCAATGCTAGGCCTTTAGGGTCCCCTGAAGTCAGGAGACAGAGAAGCGTCTCTACCTTTGGATAAGCTGCTTCCCTGGAGAAAAAATGAGCTGAATCTCCTGCTGATACCTAATGGAGTCCTCCCTCATTCCTCAGCCTGCTGCTTAGCCCTTCAGCTCGCAGTGGTCAAAGAAAGGTACCATCCTCCTCTTTGGAGGACTGAAACCTTTCTCAGACAGCACACAGAGCTGAGGTGAAAAAACAGAAGCTGTACCAAGAATGAGACTAGAACATGCTGACATTGCAAGAATCTGGCAATCCCAGTATGCTCAAAGGCTAAATGATTCCCCCATCTCCTGTTTGGTAGTGTTTGGATCCCACAGGGAGCTTGCAACATGAACTATAATATATATTTCACTGCCAATGGGGACTCACAGTATTACACGCCTCAGCAATCCAGTGAAAGAAAGGATGTATCTTCTGAGCTTTGCTTTTCCTTTTGTACGCTCTGCCTGCACACAGGGCACTGCAGCAGACAGAGAATGGCTGCTATAGTATTTTGATTTATTCACTGCTTTTGGATCATACTCAGATTTTACAACACTGAAGAGCAACTTCCATGGGGTAAGGGCTAGATACAAAACATCTGGCATTTTATTCTTAGCCATGAAACAAGCTGACAGGAACAGAGTTCAACCGGATTAGTTAGTTATTTGTGTTGCTCATTTTCTCCTATGTGCTTCCATTTTTTTCTCATTAAGTTTATTCTTGTTAAGTTTTAATGCTAAAATAGTGTCAAAAGCACTGCCTCTAGGAGATAACCATCTATCAGGAGAATACAAATTCCATAGGAAGACAAGGATTTCAATGACAAGCTCCAAACAGCAGTGGCTGGTAAGACACAGGAAGAGCAGATATTAAATGACACATAGGCTGCTGAGAACATTCTCACAAATCACCTGTCTAGCAACAGAGAACAGCTATTATTAAATTTAATCCCAGTAAACACTGTGCACTGCTTGTTGTCTGAAACCCTGTCCAGAGAGAAGTTAACATTCCTTATATGTCAAAGCGCAGGTGGGCTGAGAGAGATGAGCAGGGGCAGGATGCTGTGGCTTGGTCTCTAGGCCTCACTCTATGCTCCATCTTCTTCAGCATGACTCTCTAGACCTTTTCTCAGCTGAGGCACTGGCCCACCTCACCGTTCAGAGCAAGACCATCTACAGTCCCTCAGCCATCCAGATGGTCCTGGAGGTAATTGGGAACAAGGAGGAGCCTCTCCAGTACCTCAGTGCCTTCCTAGAGGACTTCAACACTTTTGTCCTGAAGGTGAGTAACCCAAGTGCCTGTGAAAACCAAGTCCTGGGGAGCAGAACAGGTCACAGATGAACTTTCAGACTTCCAACTTTGGGACTGTCATGGCCAGATATAATGTAAATCTGGAAGATGAGCCAGAAGGGAGTTCCTCTTGCTCCAGTATGATCTTGATCTCAGTCCAGCCCTTACTCTGGCTTAACCTCTGTGCATAGACCAGTGTAAAAAGTTCCTCCTCAGGGGAAGTTTGGGAAGCACATCCACCACTCCAACCTAGAGCCAGGATGTAAACAGCAAGGGCTTCTCTCCTGCTGATCTGTGGTAGTCTAATGACTTACGAGAGGTTCTGGACCAGGCCCCTAAAATTGTTAACATCCATTAAAAGTTTTGTGTACGAGTGACTGAGAGAGACACTCTGCTCCTGCCCTGCTCCTGCTGGGCTGAGGCTGTTCGTACAAGTGAACAATAAGCCAAGCTGAGAAGCCTGAGCATGCCCCAGCCTCGCTTTCTACAGTGTGACCACTCTGCTGACTGCCATAACAAAAGCAGTGGCTGGGGGAGTGTAAGGGAAAGGAAATTCAAGCACCTGGCTTGCTTTGCTGTCCAACTCTGCTGACAAAAGAAAACCTGAATTGCCAAGGTCAACTCCCCAACAAGGACACAGTCAGGTCGTATTTCCAACTTTTGTTGTTAAACAGGAGAGCAAGGAAGGGGAAGAGAGCAGCAAAGAAGAGAAATTGTGGTTATTTTGCCAATTTTTCCTTCACCACTTTTTCTGCTTAGCTTCAATATTCAAGGCTTTCTAACAGCTTTGCTCATCACCTGCTTCGATTTCTTCCTCCTTCCTCAGAGCTCTGATTTCCTAGGAAGCACTAAAGTTCGAGAAACAATGCTAATGATGTCAGCTGAGATCATCTTCCCATAAATTACTGACATGTCCCTGGAAGACACAGCTACGTGGCTGCATAGACTGCGCATTCTGCTCCCCCATGTGAACGCGACAGTGCTGGAGCTGCTGCCCCTCAGCATGCCGTGCCCATACTACCAAGCTTTGTAAGTGCCTGCCTGCAGGGTTGCAGCTGCTTTAGCTTTGTGCTGCTACAAGGGCAGTCACTCTTGCATCACTAGTTATTGACCAGGCAAGAGCTGCTTTTTACCTTCATGTTTATCATTAGGTATAACCAAAATCAGTCAATGACTCTGCTCTAAAGGGAGCATTTTCTTGTAGACTGATACCAAATATTAATCCTTATTCTCAAGCACACCATAAATTATATGGCCCAGCAGAAAACCAAGCTGATTACCCACATGCTATAGGCCAGCTGCTAGCATCTGCCATCTTCGGTTTGTCAGCATTAAGAAGTTCTCCGCACCCCACTACACTCATCTCTGCTGCTTTACTCACATGGAAATCATCTGTTACATGGTTTGTTCTCCAGCATTGCAGCAATTGATGGAGCCTACCCAGTGTTGTCAGCAAGGAAGAAACACGATGTGTATGAGTTTCAGAAGGCCTATCTGACAGCCCAGTTCACAGACTCAGGTAAGGTGCCTACATGTAAGTTCCCAGTAAAGCACTAGTATTTGCATGGAGCATCTTCCATATTCCAAACATTGAAGATTTTTACCCCTAACAATCACACATCTTCCCAACACTGAGATTCAGTCACTTCTGCTGTTCATCACAACTCTGGGAGGTTCACGACAACCCTGTGAAAGAGAAAGGGAAATCACTTCTCCTTTGGAAGCTGCAGGGAATACTGGTATAAGGTTATAGAATGAATAGGATATAGGCAGAGAAACAGGATTTCCATTTGGTGTAACCATTTTCCCACTCTGGAAGTAAATCAGAGAGCAGAACATCAGACCCTGCCCTTGCAATAGGAAGAAGATTAGCCATTCTTCTGTTAGCAGATATTTAATCATTCACATGAAGGATGCCTAGATGCCTCCTTCAGTATACATTGTGGCTTTTAACTCTGGCTCTGTTTTGGTTACAGGATCAGCATGCCAGGATGGAACAACTGGGACCAAAGCCTGGTTGCAAAAGAATCTGGGAGAGATCTGTTCAGTAGCTAAACTAAGTGAACTTCAAACCTTTTACCCAGAGATCACTGGAGTAAGTTTTACTAGTCTATGCACTGAACAACGGTAAAATTAGCACCAGCTTCCAAGCAAAACAGACAGCTTCCTGGGCTTTGCATTTACAATAATCAGTAAGGGCAAGATGCAGGTGATTCCTCACACAGTGGCTGCATCTCTTAAAGCAGGGATCAGCTTGGGTTTATATGGGAGAGATTACTAGATATGACCCATGTGCAGCATCAGGGGTTGAAATACACACTGCAGCTGCTTGCCTCTCTCTTCACAGCCTCTCTTTGATGAAAGATATTGTTATCGCTGGTTATCAGAACCAATGCTAAGAGCCTGAGATATGTCTGAAATATAGAGGCATATTCCACTACAAGTGGTGAGGGGAACTTCTTTTAAATCATCTTTAAAATCAAATTGGCTTAAAGGTCACAGTAAAATTGCTCATGTGCCTTTCCTAATTCCTCCAGAGAATTACTCTTCAAACTACACTTTGTCTTCAAAAATACCAGAAGTTATTTGCTCAGGACTACTAAAATACCAGATACATTCTAGTATTCTGAGCTTAGTCTAATCAGTAGCAACAGGTTGCACGTCCTGAGGACACACTGAACTAATCTTTCAAGCTGCCTACATTATAATACCAAGATGTAACTACAACAATGTAAATGATGCATTAAGAAAAGATGTGACAAAGGGCAACAGCAGTAAGACCAACAGGAATTGAATCCTGCTAGACTAATATTTGATTGGGATGTATGTATCTAAATGTTATTATAATATTGGTTTCACAGCAAAGACAGAAATTGCATTAATGAAATAATTCAAGTACAACTAAATTCAACAATTCTGCTTTCATGTGAAAAACGAAGATTTTCCCTTCATATGATGTTCTAAAAAAAAAAAAAAAAACACCACCCTGCACAGCTGTAAAACATGCCTTAAACAATGTTTTAACTTCATACAGTCTGTAAGCCAGTGCTAGTATTTATTAAAATGCTGATTTTATTTAAAGAATTGTGTGACTACCTATCCAATCGTCAATAAAAGTAATGTTGAACAACCCACTTGGTATGTTTCATATTGTTTCAGACAATCTTATTGATGGTACTTAAACTAAGCTGATAAAGTAGGTAGTGGTACAAATATACTAGTTGCTACTGGTTGAACTAAACTAAAAAGTCTGTAATCCCAAAACAGGAACCGGTTCGCTACCTCCTTACAGAGATATTGAAAGCACACCCCATTACCGTATACCAGGCAGACACACAGAGCTTTTGTAAGGGAGTTGTACTGGTAAAGAAAACTTTCCATTCTAACACTTAGATTACATCTTAAGCACCAACATTATCAACATTCACAACAATTCCCCTATTTACTTGGAGTCAAAAGATAAGCATACTGTTCTATACCAAACAACTTAGCCTACCACATCCACAGCATCTGAGCAACTTCCAGTAGAATCTTGAACAATACAACTCGTCTGTGTTAACGTTTGCCATCTGCACCACAGCAGCTCAATCCAATAGTCCCATTCATTCTGCAGCTGAAGCTCTGGAAGGAGAAACACTGATGTGCGTGTCTTGCAGACATTCACTCTGCTTAGCAAGTTCCCTGCCAAATGCTGCCACATCAAAAATCCTTCATTTTCATCACAGAAAGTAACCTCTCTCTGTCTCTGAACATACACTACAGCAAACAAGAAACTTCTTTCAAAACCATGGCGAGAGGCTTCTGGTCTATGAATGATGCCTCAAAAAGCCTTGCAAACTGGAGACTCCACCATTGCTTTGACGTCATTTCCTATTCTCTTACGACCTACCTCATTCTGTGCGGAACGATGCTGTATCGGAACACATGATCTGAAACCCATCAGGCTTTGGGGAAAGCCTTGATTCATCTAACCTCCTCGGCATGGCGCGCTCTGTAACTTTTTAGCAACGACTGCTTTGCTCCCAAATACAGCGCTGAAAGTCTTTAGGTGCGAATTTTTCAGACCAGCTAGAAAAAAAGCACCTTTTCCCCTTCAGCAAAACCAAGTCTTATATGAGGAGAAAGAAAACACAATAATGTTAGTTCAATACCACTTCTACAGAATCACATTTCAGAACAAGGTTGCCTTTGTGTAGACAACTGCACACAAACACATTCGGTCTGGCAATGTCCCACATCTTTACCTTGCTAAAGAAGATATCGCATTTACACCGGCATTACACAGCTCAGCTTCCTGTTGCTTTTTATTTAAATTCCCAGAGAGCAGACAGTACTGTCTGGGCTAACACAAGGGGTAAGAAGCCCTAGAACAAAAACCTACCACCTAGTATGAAGGTAGAGAGAGATACAGACTCAGCATACCTTCAATTTTACACACGATTGAACTAAGCACTAATTACAAGCCAGCCTTACACAACGCCCTTTAACCTGGTAACCATTATTTGGCAGCTTCCTTTAGGGTCTTAAGGACTGGAGCGGGTAACATCCTATGAATGGCCTGAGCCACGTCATCCCTGCCAAAGGGATTAGTGTGGAAAAGAAGGCAATAAAAAAAGGTCAAGACAGAGCAGGGAAAAGTGAGATGAAAAAGGAAATGGAAGCGATGAGGTGGAAGAGAAAGGGCTATTGCAGATGGATGCTGCACACAGGAGACAATGGAAGCTGACGATCCAAAAGAATATTCTTTGGCAGATCTCAAATCAACAACTGTTAACTAACTACAGGTTTTCAGGCAGCTTTATCAGATTCTCCTAAAAGCTTAAAAGGTACAGACTGTATTTAAACTAATTTACTAACTAAACACTTCACAAGCAAGGAACTCCTGCTGATATGTAACTGCCCATTTCCAGGGGGATACCTGACATTCTCCCCTGGAAGGATCTTTACACAAAACTAAAGGGTTTTTCACCCTCATCCTCCTAACAGATGTGGCACCAGACTATTCCCACCTCACTTTTTCATAAGGAAATCTGGATATGCCCCAGCATAGCCTAACTTTCCTCTCCTTCTCAAAGAGCACCACCCACAAACATCTGCAGTACCACAAAGACATCTTCTCTCCCTGACTCTCTGGTGGAGGACGTTGCCTCAGACATATCAACAAACATGGCCCTTGGACAACTCTTTTCCATGTGTTTCTTCTCAGTTTAAAGTTCCTGATCTCGATACCCCAGAAGAGATGGCACGGTTGACCGTTAACTCAACGCTGACCAGCCTGGAAGACACACTCTCAATCATGGCAATATTTGAGTGCGGATCCTATAACACAGTTGACAGATACATGAGCCAGTTTAATGTCTGTGCTCGCCAGGTCAGTCCTAACAGATCCCAGGTATTGTCCGTCTCCCATGTCACTGTACTGGGGGAAGGTCTATGCCATGATTAACTGCCTTCACTGTACAGCTCACGCTGCTCTCTGAACGTAATGGCAGCCGTTTACATGTAACAGAGCTGAAAGGCAGAGAGGAGCTGTGGTAAATACCAGACAACTTTATAAGGAGAGATGTCAGCAAGGGGCAAGCTAGTGATCAAGAAAAGAGACTTAAACTCTGGAGAGGGACAGGTGACTAAAATACTTAATTTTGTTACGATAATGCTGCAGATGTTTCCTCCATAGCCTCTTCTGATTTAAATGCTTATCCAGAACCTCAAGCCATATTGATGGTTTTGCTCTTCTTTATACCACAGGTAAATCTGACCTCATTACCCAGCATGCTGGTTAGAGACATGATACTGAAGACAGTACTACTAAAGCTAAGACCTGAGCTCCAGAACTTCTCCAGTGAAAGCTGGGCAACCTGGTTCCAGCAGCAGCTGCCCTTATTGCTGTCTGGTATTAACAAAACCTATCTGGGTTGGCTGGGGACCAACGTCTCTTGTGATTCCTATCAAGCAATGTGAGTTTACCATGACTCTTAGGGTTATGACAGTTAAAAGCTAGTGTTTCAGCTGGGACCTCCACATTTTGGATTTCCAAGACAGAAGGACTGAGCTCTGACTCCCTTACTGTTCTGTTTATTAGCCGAAACAAAACACAGAACCACTAGGCAGGAATTGCATAGAGATGTTCCAGGTCGCTTAATTTGCTTGTCACTGTTGGAAAGCTGTGAGCAAGTCCCATATATTCTAAAATGTTTTTCTGTTCTTATACATGGGAATAACCAGGAGCCTCTCCTGTGAAGTCCAATGAAGAGATGTGACAGCCTCAGGCACCACCCAGGCCACGCAGAAGGTTGGAAACAATGGATCAACTTCCTTAAAACTCCAAACAAATGCTGGTCATTTCTGAAATGTCCTCTTTTATTTCCCAGAGTCAAAGGATTCAGCATCACTTGAGTCCCTTTCACCTTCCAACAAGATCAACATATATAACAGCTACATTAAAACCTACCTGAGCCAACAATCACATTCAACAGGGAAGAGCACCAAAGGAGTAGAATAGTTCTAAAGCCCAAAGGAGAGTGATCCCAGAGTTTGTTTCCAGGCTACAAATTATCAGTCATGGGTTCCTACCTTCACTCAGCTGTCCATGTGGCTGCAGCCGACTTCACTGAGCCAGAATAGAGCAGGTCCAGACTTGATTTAAAGTATCCTTGGAGCTGGTCCTGCCTGTGGGTCCTACTTGCACTGCATGGGGATATTTCCCAGAGTCAGAATTTGCTCCGATATAGTCTCTTAAATTCAACAAATAATCTAAAACAGTCAACAGCCACAGGAATGGTGTCCTACTTCTGTGCCTTTCGTTAGCATCACCATGGCTGCCCTGAAAGGACACAGGTTGTCCTACTTTGTAACACTGCCTTGTCAACAGACCTGTAGGGTTTTTTCCGCTTTCTAGGGATTGCCTGTGACACCCAAAGAGGAATGAGAAACTGGATTGACATAAATCTTGGGAAACTCATAGAACAATCCTCCACGCAAGATCTTGTTCGCTTCAATGCCAAATTTAAGGTATTGAGCTGAAAGCCTGTACAGAGTGATCATGTCAATGAACAATGCCATAGTTCATTCTTGGTAACGTGTTGTACTGGGCTTCAGAGGAATTAAAATTTCCTACGTGAAGGCCAAATCACAGCCCAAGATGTCATCAAATTTGCCTCCAACTACCCCATCATGGTCACTAATACATTCGTAGGCCTTAATCCAGCAGAAATGAACATAACACGTAGTAAAATTGAGCACTGCTGCTAGCTCTGCCTCGGAGACACCACCATCTCTGTACAGAGCAGGGCCAGGTTCTTGCACAGTCCCACCTGCACTTCGCCTGGGAACAGGCAACACGATCCAAGCGTTGCTGTACAGCTTAAAAGTCTCTATTATGTAACTACTGAATGAGCAGCTCCAAATAATTTTGTATGAATGTACCTACTTCTTGTATTATTATTTTTCCTGTGTAGGAACTAAGTGCTCAGAGCCTGAAAGATTTGCTGGGACCTGATTTTGGGTTTCACCTTGAAGCAGGATATTCACTCACCTGCTGATGGCTGTTGTGAAAGAGGACTTAGGAGTTACCATCAAGTTTTCCCTAGTGCTGACACCCTTATGTTTGTTTAGAATGCAAACAAATTCCAAAAGGCTCATATCTGCATAGCAAAAGTATACAAAAAGGTTATTCCTTGTCTGCCTGATGGCAGATTCTCTCCCACTGTATAGAAAATAATAGCTTATGACACAAAAGAAACGATGTGCCAGATTTTGCAGTGGGATCTCCTGGCATACACTCTGCTGTAAGCTCAGTATCACTGCACAGAATACCGCATACAAGGTCAATCGTAAAGTCACACTGGGTCACACTTAGTTCGCTGTGAAGGAGCGGCAGGACCGTTGCACACATCACGTTCCCCAGTGCTTTGCACAACCTAATTGTAACCGACTTTGCAGACGACTTTCACTCCTTCCCTTGGGAGTCTACTTCACTAGTAAAACATTTCCAAATGGGCTTATGTGAAAGTTATCAGGAGGTGGAACAGTTATTCCAGACCCTTGAACAGATCATTGTCTCTGTGGACAATCTCTGTGGATTCAGAACTGATTAGGTGCCTTAATATTTATTTCAGCACCTCCTGTAACCGGAAGAGCAACAACATATATGAAAAACCACATGTTTCTGACTTTTTACTGTGTTCTCCCCCTCTGGCTACTAAACACTGTTTTGTAAGATCACATCCTACCCCTAAATGATAAGATATTCTAGCACAGAGAAAGCTACAGAACACTTCAATCAACACGGGCATTTACTTTCTTCAGAGCTCATCGCTTCTTAACAATAACCTAGAGGTGCAGCTGCAGGATGTTAGTGTCACATAGAAACTTGCAAAGTCTGGTGCATTTGTTGGTAAAGTACATCGTCTGGAGCCTCATCTTCACACCTTTAGCAGAGCTTTTGCAGCTGCAAGGACAAAATCCAACAGTGCTTTCAGGATCAGGCCCTAGACACTACCAGTTTCTCCTTGCAGTCTGCCTACAGCTATGCCTGGAAATGACATGCAGCTCTGCTTACCAGCACACTGCACTCAGCACCTTCTATCTAAGTACCTCAGGCTACTTCTACAAACAGTGCAAAGATTTCTTTTGTTAAATAAAGCTCCTTTTAATGTGTATTAGTTTGCATTCTGTAAGAGCCCAAACTTGCAAGGCTTTCCCTGAAACACCACTGACATGGGGAAACCCCCAAGCAGGGTCTGAATCCAGAAGATGCCAAGTTCTCAAGCAGACATCACCACAGCTTTACCAGCAGCCTTGAAAGATTGTTACACCACTTTCTCCACTAATTGTTTCTTTCAAAGAACTCACCATTTCTCACACTGAGCTTTGCATCTCTAACACATCATGCGTTTGCATGAACACAGTAAGCCATTCAGGGAGGATTTACAGCTTCAAATCCCTATGCCACATAGGCGGGAACCTCACCAGCAGTCCCAAGAAGGGTGATGGGTATCCAGGCCACCCACACAAGCTCGAGAGCTTTGAGGGCTTACTCTCTGCAAAAACAAGAGGCAGCACAGGCCTTACACTGTTTATCAGGCCACGATACCTCCCTCTCTGTAGTGCCTCCCTCTTACCTCAGCCTAATATACCTTCCACCATAGCCTATAAATCAACAAACGCCCTGCAGGCAGCCTGCCTGCGGGGTGCCCTGCCCTCTCAGCAGAGGAGTGTCCCTGGCTCAGCCACCTCGCCCGCCACCGCCGCCTCCCCTCCTCACAGCCCGCCAGAGCGCCTTGCGCATGCGCGCTCACACGCCCGCCCGCCCGCACATGCGCATCTCCGCCCCTGCATTCCTTTCCGGCAGTGTGGCGTTTCCCCTTTTACGACAGTGTGGCAGCACCCCCCCCC
>WAAD01011244.1:124170-143796 GCA_013389945.1 Fregata magnificens | reverse complement strand
GGCAGCCCTGGGCCTGGGCAGGGCCCCTGGGCCTGGCAGCGTCAGGGAGGCGCCTCAGCGTGCCCGGGGGCAAAGGCAGCGAGGCCGGCTGCCGCCCAGACGCCCTTCGGGTGCTGTGAAATAAAAGGGTAAAAGGTAAAAGCACACGGAGATCCCTCGCTGCTTCCTCCAGCCAGTGCACAGGGAACAGGGAGAGCGGCAACGCTGGTCGGTGCAAGCCTCTGGAAGCAGCAAAAGAGAGAAATCTTGGCCCGGCAGCCAGTCGGTCATTCCCACCCCGATCTGGAAACTGCCCTATTAAATGTTAATCTAGACCCCCCCCAAAAAAAGGTTTAAGCCTAAGCAAGTTTCCTTGCACGCTACTCAACCGCATAGGTGCTCGTGCCAGCGTACGGGTGGCAGGGAGGTGGGAGCGAGCAGCAAGGACTGGTCAAGATTGTTCCTTTCGGAGCCTTCAAGCGCTAGCAAAAGTACAAAATAGCAATCCTGGACGTATTTGCTGACAAGTACAGCAGAAAAACTATTGTGAAATGAGATCGGTGGAACGGGGCGTAGCAAACCCCGTTAACTCCCCGTGCAGTACTTGGGTTTCCTAGTGAAGTCTTTCATGTAAATAATGCGACCCGCTTTTCTATTTCAGGTAGAGATCATTGTTTGTTTTATTCAGTGAGCATAACTGAAGAATCATCATGACTTGCTCATGCTAGTCTCTGAACCTTGCAAAATGTAGTAAAGCTGGATTATTTTGGGATGGGGGGAACAGAAAATGTTGGCAGAGCAAGGATGATAAAAAGCAAAGAGAATTATAGCTGTAGAAGTAGGACGAGGAGTCATAAGGTGCCTAAACAACAAAAATCCCACAAAATGCAAAAAAACCCTTGAGACTTCATCCCAGAACAATACAGAAAACTGGAAGCAGTCCATCTGAGGTTGTCAGAGTCCTTTCAACATTAAATGAAACTTCATTGGCACTAGCCACATGTTGACTCTGGTGGCCACGCCTCCATCGGTTAAAATTTGCAATGAAGAATGCATGATCATCTGTAAGATTTTAGAGAGGAGAACTGTGCAGGCAAGCTTCTGTTCCTTTCAAGGCTCCGTAAAACACAGCTGTGTTCTTCAGAAAGAACAGCAAAATTGTCCTCTGTTTTTGGTATGATGCTGGAAAAGTGTTCCTTCTGTAAAAAAGGGGTAAGCGGTTTTTGCTTTTATGTTTTCCCTTGGTGGTTATAGACGCTGTAAGTAAATCCAGCATAGTTTAAGGGAGAGTAAGCGGCATTCACTCTAGAACTAGTGTTTGGGTTTGATCATTCTAGTTTCTGTTAAATCTACCTCTTCCACACTTTGTGCTCATCTCCTCACTTTTGGGCTTTATTTCTCTTTCAGGAATGTATCAAACCTGTAAAAGTGGAAAAAAAGCCCGGAAAAGCAGCAGCTAAGATCAAAATTGAAGCAGATGGAAGCTATTTTCAGATCAATCAGGTATGTGTGATTTTTTTTTCATTATTGTGTAAAATATCCAGAAAATGTGAGTGTATTGTTAAGTATTTGAACAGTCTACAGCTAGTTAATGCCTCAGAGAGGACCAAGATGTTAGAAAAGTGTTGCTATTGCTGTCAGCATTCTCCCATCTTTTTTCCAAAGTGCAACTTTTTAATTACCTGGTTTTATAAGCAGTAATTCCCATTTTGTGCCAACCTTTTATGCTCTGAAACACTGACTTTAGTCATTAGCAACGATTTTCAGTATAAGAGCAGATAAGCTGAGAAGTCTATTTTGCCATCAACACTTAAGTATTAGCAATTCCTAGATTATTTGAGACAACGTATTCTCTTACTGCATTGTGTCGTACAGCGGAGTGCTCACTCACAAAGAGATTCAAATAGATACTCTTAAATTTTGCTCTGATTTTTTTAATAATATTTCAAATTATTTGTTAAATAGCCTGCAGAATTCATAAGCCTCCTGCTTACAAAATTAATGTTGAGTTTTGGAGAATTCTTTTTCTGTTTACACAGAAAAGGTTAGCATTTCTTAGTTAACCAAGCTGGGAATTCATCTAGAAATGGGACTTCTACCTTTAAGTAGATGATGACCTTTTGACTTAAAAGGGGATACAGCATTTCCAAAGAAGTCTGGTTTCTTATTTTAAAATTTTAATTTAGTAGTACCTAATTGCTCGGTCTGTTTCTGACTTTATTGAGTAGTGAAGTTTAAGAGGAGAATCTCACGGGAAAACTGACTTATTCAGGTCAAATATTAGGAAAAATATTTCCTTCTAGTGGCAAGCCACACACTGCCTTTGATATGCTGCCATACAGTTCTCCCATCAGTATCCATGTAAGTTTTGCACACAGAAAGATTGCAGGACACTCAGTATCAATTAAAAATGTTAGCGAGCTCGTAGCCTGGTTACACAATCTGTTTAGAACGAGTGAAATTCAAGTTCCTGTGAAGAAACAGCTCCAGTACTGTTCAATAACACGAGCAGCATCTGATAGAGGTGACAAAGCTGGCATGCTTTCTCCAGCGTAATATTCAATGCACACTGGAGACTGGTGCTTAAAGGCTTCGGATCTCTGTGGTCTACAGTTTTGTGGTTAAAATACCAGCTGCAATCTGTAGCATGTTAGCCACGCTAACCCAGTCTTCAGCCACCCACAAGATGAAAAACAGAGCAAGATGATAGACCCTATTTGCATCTGGGAAAGTATAATTTCAATGTTCTGGAGCAATATCAGCCCACCAGATGGCACAAGTAATTGTGGCCTAAACAACTGTTCGGTATTTGATGAAAGTTATGTTCTTGGTCTTGCTAAAATTTTCCTGAAGTTCCGCAGCATATTTGCATCTGTGTGCCAAATAATCCTATTAAAAGCAGCAAACTTCAAAGGTACTTGTCTTCCTCCTCATCTTACTAAAAATAAAAGATACTTTTTTTTTAATGATAAACCATGAGCATAAAAAGGGCAACATCTTTGTTACTAAATATAGTAAAGGTGGGAAAACTGCTGCCTAATTCTATGCTGTGATCAGAACTGAGTCTAGTCTGTTTCTTTCTAGGATGGAGGAGCACAAAAACTGGAAAAGGCTAAAATTACTCTGAACGACTGTTTAGCCTGTAGTGGATGCATTACATCAGCAGAGAGTGTGTTAATCACTCAACAGAGCCATGAAGAGCTCTGCAAAATACTAACTTTTAACAAGGTAGGTGACAGGTCAAGGCTGGGTAGGCTGCAGAGTTTGAGAGTCTTAATAGGTTGGTGTGATGCATCTGCAGAAGCATGCGTGGAAACAGTGCACATAAAAATCAGTTTCAGAGATCTGAAGGATCGGAGGACATTCTCAGTGCACTGTTGTGTTTCTTCCAATTTTTAAAAAGTAATTATGGGTTTGGAGAGGACCTTTAATGTATTAAGTTACTGACTTCAGAGTTAAGCTGCGAGATACTTTCTGATGTTCTAGTGTGCTGAAAGTTCTGCATATGCCATATTGTCTGAACAGTGTTGTTGTTTGTTTGGTTTTTTCAAAGACTGCCGCTCCCAATGAACAGAAATTGGTGGTGGTTTCTGTTTCACCACAATCCAGAGCTTCACTAGCTGCAAGATGTAAAATGGGTGTTCTGGAAACAGCAAGGAAGTTGACCGCGTTCTTAAAGAGTTTAGGCAAGTGTGGTATTGCGTTCTGTTAATCACAGAGGGGACTGCTGGGGTGTACGTTAAGTATAACTGTTATGAGCGTGCAAGGGTGGTGTGATTTCACCTCCCCATGGACTCATAATGTTTCGTAATTGGCATTAGCTAAAATGCAAACTGTCTACAACAACTACAATCCGACAAACAAGTCGGATAATAAACTTGGAGTGATGGAAGGAAGGAACTTCAAATGATTTGCAGTTCTCCTGTCACTTTTGCTCGTCTTACTGTGCTGACGTGCTAGGGAAAAAGGTTCACTCTCAACTGCAGAGATTGATACCCATCAATAAGACGTGAATAAGTTTGAGGCTTTTGTTGTAGTTTGCTGTATCTTTCTTGTGAATTTTAACACTGATGCTGTACTGCCTAGGTGTGCACTATGTATTTGATACAACTTTCTCAAGAAACTTCAGCCTATTGGAGAGCCAACACGAGTTTGTAAAACGCTTTCGAAAGCAGTCTGAAGACAAAAAGGCTTTGCCAATGCTAGCTTCTGCCTGTCCAGGTATGGTATTAGATTAGTTATGGAAATAATAAAATGGCATACTAATAGTACACTAGAACAAAAATTCAGAAAGCTAGTCAGAAAACTTTAAATGGATAAATTTACTTAGAGGATTACTCTCTTCACAATACAAAGGGATCTTGGTGTTAATAGCAGTAATGATCTGTACAGTTACCTAATGAGCTCTCTAAAATGAATCTTGTGTTACACTTCCTTTGGTTTTTGTGCTGAAGTGAGACTGAAAATGGTTATTAATGGGTACTAAACCTGGGGTTGGGAGGACGGTGGGCAGAGCGAAGGGCTGCTTGTTATTTTTAATTCAATTTGCTAATTACACTCTTACCAGGTTGGATCTGCTATGCAGAGAAAACCCATGGCAGTTTCATCATTCCTTATATCAGTACCACCAAGTCTCCACAGCAGGTCATGGGCTCCTTGATCAAGAGCCATTTTGCAGAACAGCAGGTAAGGGGCTGAAGTATATTATGCTTAATGGCAAACTGCTAAAATTGAACACTTTAAGCTGATATTCTTTTATTTTGCTACATGTTATACATTAGAGTTTAAAGGTAAAAATTATCTTGCAAAAGGCAGCATCTTTCTCACTTCAGTTTTATCTAGTGAGAAGTTAGCAACTAGGGCAGTAACACTAAGCTCATGCTGCATGGACTACTTAAAACCTCTGCCTGTTATTTGGGAAGGCTAGAGAAACTTATTTTTCAGTGTCCTTGTGCTCCCATCTTGTCTGTGTGTGGTATTTTCATGTTGTTTACAGTTGGTGAGTAACTTAAATTATCCTAAGACAAAACTTCAGTCAGTGCATACGTGCAGATCATGTCTTGTCTAAAAATTACTTGCTCGTTCCCAACTTAATGTTCTGTTTCAGTTTGACTTAGTTCTGTTCTCAGTCTTTAACCTTTGGAATCTTTCCAAATGTAAATTTGATATTTAAAGACTAGAGTTATACTAATAGCCTAGATTTGTCCAGTAAGAAACTTAAGCACCACTTCTGATTGTATGATTTATTGTCTGTTAATGAGCAGTGTTTTAACACTTGCATTAAGTAAATGCTGACATCTGCATACTTGTTACAAAAATTGGCAGTTACTAAGGATATTTGGCACAAGATACAGAAACAATGGCCTTGAGTCAATGACTTGTTTCCTTGGCCTGTACTTATTTCTTGGATGGTCATGAGGTTTTTGTCCGACGCCAGATCATTTCTTAGTTGCTGATGCAGGGGCTGGGTTTTAGTAGTGTGGAGGAAGCATGTTCTCTAACTGCGTAATTAGGAATTCACTTCACTGACTGACTTTGGATCATCTGCACTAGCAAAAGGGGTGGGGAGGAACCGGTAAAAGACCATACTGCTGATCCTGGCTACAAACTAACATCGGGTTCTACAAGAGAAATAATGTAATGTATATAAAAATGTGTGTATGTATATAAAAATAAATAAAAGTTCAGTAATAGTGGAGAGTACTTCCAGAGGCATGGTGGCATTAGTTTCATCATTCTCATTTTCACCTGGAAAACATCTCTCTCAAGATAGGTTTGATATTGGCCAACCCAACTGCACAGCTTTGTCTCTCTTCCAGCACTTAACACCTGACCAGATATACCATGTAACAGTAATGCCCTGTTATGACAAAAAGCTAGAGGCTTCAAGGCCAGACTTTTTCAACCAAGAGTATCAAACTCGTGATGTGGACTGTGTAATCACCACAGGTAAGCAAAGCTGGAGGTAGTCCAGCTAATTTTTGTAAGCCTCAGAGCAAGGCATTTGCTATTTTTAATAACCCTTTGTCTCTGATAGAGGACATAGTGTATGGATATTGCTGTGTAATTACACTTCAATAACGCAAATCATGTCCTGGTAAAGATTGCAGATGCAGTCTTATGTACTTATCTGTGGATTTTGTTTTCCTTTATCCCCAAAATAAGAACTTTTTATATCTGTGGTGGTGTTTTAGGAGAAGTGCTAAAGTTGTTGGAACAAGAAGGAGTATCTCTGTCAGATGTAGATCCTGCTCCTTTGGATACCACGTAAGAACAAAAAATCTCATTTGCATCTTCAGTCATGTTCTTTTTCATCCAGTATTTATAGAGTTCTTCAACAGAATTTGCCTTTCCACTACTGTTCTACGCAAGGCTGCATGTGTTTGCATTTGATTTGCTTTCTTGTGTCACTTGAATCAGTACAATTGTGCCTTAAAATACTTAATCTACAGAATATGATGAATTTCCACTTTTGGAGAATCTGTAACTATTTGTTCTAGATTTTAGTAGTCCAAGGATTAACAGCTCACTGTAAATCAGCAGGATTGCTAGAATTAGCTCAGTAAGAGTTTAATGGCAAAATAATTGTGCAGAGAAGTGCAAATTGCATGACAGTCACTTACTTCAGTTACTGATACAGTATAGCTGGTGGAATCCCACAAAAATCTAGCTGCAAACTTCGAAAAGTTAAAGAATCTAGATCAGTGATGAAAAGAGTTTGCTAAAAGAAAGCCTGTTACTGCACTGTGCTCAGTTTGCTTGTATCTGTTCCTAGTTACTAGAGCTACTGTAAGGATTCCAGAATTAAAGCGTAAATAAGAAATATTTAGGTCACTCAGCTAATCTCTAGGAGTCCTTGTTTGTAAAAAAATGAGATCTAAAACATGTGCAAACCAGATGAGACTTCAGTTGCTTCAACTGAAAAGTAACATCTGGTTAAGTGACAACTGCACAGAGATCTAAGTGACTATTGAAACATTAAAAGCACATTTTACTCGTCTAAATTGACATGCAGTGGTGGTTCCGCACTGAACACTAAACCAAAGCATTCTCTTCTTCAGTTTAAAAGAAATGTCTTTGTAGCACTTTGCACATTAATAAACAGAAAGGCTACATGTGCAGCAACCTTTAAGAATTGTAAAAGATTATTAAGTATATGTTTCAAAAGTTGACTGCTCAGGCTCCCTAAGTTTTAAGGAGAGATTTTGATACCCCAAATATGCAGCATCTAGCACGTGATTAGAATGTGTCACTAGTCTGTTTTCAGGTGTACCCCTTGCAGATGTGGCACTCTTGTTTTGAAATTTGGTTTATTCCTAAGCAGGCTTCAAGTCTTTCTAGTACAACCAAGTGCCATTGGCAGCCTTTGCTCAAGAATTGCCTGATCAGCACATCTGTGTTGGCAGAGCTGTGAAGGGAAGCGTCCTTACACGCAGCCTATTTCCTAGATTAGTTTTAATTGTTATAAACATTGGTGACTCCTGTGCTTCTGAAAAGAAGGAAAATGTGAGAGAGAGACTGTCTATTGCCGTCCAATCCCTTTCATGTAAGGGATACTTAATGTAAAAAAGAGATTTAAAATGACATGCGTGCCCAGAGCCTTGGTCTCCTTCTGCTATGTTTCAGTGGATCGGTAGGTGTAGGTTTCACATAACACATTTACTAGCACAGATCTACTTATGCACACTTTTTCCGGGATTAAGTGTCTTTTTCTGACGTAGCATATGCACAGATTGCTTTCGGATTGAAAAGTATCCTCAGCTGTAATAAATGTCTGCATGGTTGAGTCCCAAAAGTACAACTTTAAAAGTTGCCCATGTAAACAAGTACGTCTGTTCTGCCCGCTTTATAGTTACACCACTAACAAAAAATTGAGGAGAAAAAAAAGATTCTGAAGCGTTTGAGTTCCCGTAGGAAATGACATTATGGAAGTGTCAGTTATAACATAGAACTGAATGTCTAATTACTCGATAAAAATCTCTGGCCAACTTCTTTGGAGTACATTCTGAGCACCAGGCCTCATGCTTGTGGTGATAAAGTTGCCTCTATAACCTTTTGCGAGCTTTAACATACTCAGTAAATTGACTGGTTACAAACAGCACGTATTCCTCAGAACGTGGAGTGTTCACATAAGCAGTCCAATGGCTGTTGTTCTGCTTTATCCTCCAGCACGTGGAAAAGCCCATTAAGAGGTTATTATATTTGGCAGCCAGAACAAGGTAAAGTGCCAGAAATCCCAGGACTTTTGCTGGTATAACCGTTTGCTCCAGGCCAGCACTGGAGCTTACTGGCAGCCTCATTTTAAGAGAGTAGCAGTACGTGAGGCCAGACACACTGAAACATTTTGTTAATGAAGTTCAGTTCCTGTAAACAAGATCAAATTAAAAATAGTTTCTGAGGGTGATTGCTGGCTGAAGTGTTGCCTTCTGCAGTTCTTCCAAAGCTAAGATTTTATCTGCAAGAGGCAACATCTTTGACTTGACTTGAAACTGTTTGGCCTGAATTCAAGTGTTTTCCCTTCTGCAGCTGTTAGTAGGAGAATGCAAGTGTCACTGCCTGATGAGTGCTTATAAGCAGATCCCTCATCTTGTTATTCTCTCATAACAAAAGCTATTGTTGTGGCTCCCATCTGGTGAGCTATTCTCGAGAAACATTATCTTGACCTCTGAATAGTTGGTTGTGTTTTGGCATGTCAGTGAGATGGAATTATTTGTGCAGAACTAGAATTGCAGAACTTATGTTAACATAGTTGTTCAACACCAGAAATGTGTTGAACTTGAACCAGGATCCCGCTGAGGACAGCCACATATGGAGCAAATGTCCTGGCATCGTTAGGTTTGTTCACCTTTGTTACATAACTTCAAGCACATGAAACCACAGCAACACGGATTTCATCTCTCTGTGCTGTGATCATAGCACTGATACCTCCCAGAAGTGTTCTCTCATGTCCCAGCAACCACATCCAAAGTAGCTGGTTTCAAAAAAATGCATTGTAACACAGAACTAGAGCTTCCAATGATGAACTCGGCTTTTGTTGATGTTGCAGAAAAGCTTTAGCACTGAGATGTCTCTTGACTGAGACAGGAATTCTGCTAGCTTGCATTCTCCAAGACAAGCATAGGTTGCACAGACCCATGCCACCATTGCTTCATTATTTCCCTCCTTCCATTTCTAAGTGCAACCCAGGATGTTTGTAGACGTATTAAACAGGAAGCTAACAAAATATGCATGTCAGGTAATTGCCCTTGTAACTCAAACATTCCGAAATGTATTTTTGATACGTGAAGAATAAGTTGGCAGTGCATGGGTCAGGCCTTGTTGTGGTACGTGACAGTATTTCCACTGAGCTTGACCCAAAGGATGCCAGGCAGCGCAGGGTTAAATCTGCTGGGCTCCGAAGCTATAAATAGTTGGTTCCCAGGAGAAAGGGAAAAGCTAGGAGCTCAAAGGGAGCTGGTCCGTGGCTGCTTCTGATGTTTTTGAGTCCCCTGGACCTTTGCATTTGTGCTGGCATTTCTGTTTTATCAAAGATTCCCCTAAAACTGCTGCTTTCTTCCTTTCCCCCAGATTTAGTGGTGCTGCAGGAGAAGAGCTCACTGGCCACTCTGGAGGTGGTTCTGGTGGCTATTTGGAGCACATATACAAGTATGCAGCCAAGGAACTCTTTGGAATTCAAGTGGATACAATTCAGTACAAACCTTTAAAGTAAGAAGTTTGAAGTCCTACAGAAAGCGCTATTTTTATTGCAATCCTGTTCATGCTGTTATCTTCCTAATGGGCTGAAACTTTCTTTGCAATGTTAAACATTTTACTTCAAGGCATGGGAATTGGCTTCTCACTCCCACAGTTGCTGAGCAATAAATCAGCCAGCGTTCCATGCAGCCTTTCCCTTGGAGACTTGTAGCCCCTTCACCACCCACACACTTTATTTTGGCCTGATGGATTTTCCCAGTATCAGGTTGCAGACAATTTTTAGAGTCATTTAGAAGACAGAGCTCACATGGATCTGCGCTTCTTCACCTGCAGTCAGACCAATAATGTAGGTTTGTTGCTGATCTAGCTATCACAGAACAGAAAATCTCGTGTCAGGGCTTTGGGGCTCTGTTTTAACTATGTTGTGGTGACAGAAAACAAGTCACTTGTGTTCGGGCATGGAGGCTCATTCAGCTGAGATTCCTTCTAGCTTCCCAGCTATAGTATTCTTGTACCATTTTTAATGAATTATATCCCCGATTAGCAAGATTTATGTTCAGGACTCTTTGGTCTAGGAAGCAGAAGAAACAGTCCCCCTGAGTCTCAATATGAAATACTTGATAAAAATGAAACGACTTATTCTTTTATCAGGAACAGGTATTTCCACTAACCTTAGGAGTCTGGAAGCCTTCAGTAATTGTTTGCTCCCAGGTTTTATGACCCACTACAATTTAAAAGTTTCCTCAGTGGCCTCACTAATGTATAAGTTGGCTGAAGCCAACTCCGAAGGCCTATCACAATGAAACTTCTGTTTAGGCTCCATTTGCTTAGCTTTCAAGATTTATTCAACGCAGGTGTTCTTCAGCAAACTCAGTTCAGGTGGCAGGTCCTCAAACAAGGCTGGAAAAGGATCCGTAAGCTAGTTCCTTCATCTGTTTTGTTTGGGTGGCAAAGAACTAGGACAGCTTTCTTGAATAAGATTTCACAAAGAACTTTGTTTTAGCACAGGGCTCTTTGAAGTTTAAAATAGAAGTTAATTTGGATAAGACATTTTCTGTGCTCTTGTTCCTCAGAAACAAGGACTTCCAGGAGGTGACACTGGAGAAGGACGGAGTAGTCCTGCTCCAGTTTGCTTTGGCATATGGGTTTCGAAACATACAAAACTTAGTGCAGAAGCTGAAACGAGGGAAATCGCCTTATCACTATGTTGAAGTCATGGCCTGCCCATCCGGTAAGACTGCACAGGGATTTCAGTGTTACCATCTGTGGCTGTAGGAAGCTATATGAAACTATAACTAAAATACAAGAACAATAGGCAATTTCTCACATCCTGAATATTGTGGCAAAGCCTTCAAACTCTTGAGATGTGATAGTCACAGCATCGGAATTTCGAACTTGTTTGTGTGTATATTTTCTTACCTAGAAGCTAGTAATTCTTCAGGATTTAAGTAATTACAGTTAAATTCCATTGCTCAAAATTTGCACTTGTGCTTTTAAGGAGGTCCTCCTGGTTTTCTAAGCTGTTTGGTACATGAGGAGATTCTTCCTCTAAAATTGCACAAAATTGACTGTAATGCTTTTAGAAAACACTTGCTATGGCAGGTGAAGAAGTCTCTTTCCACCCATTTTATTCCTTTTTCCACTTTGTCAAGCCCTCCTCTTTCTCCCTCCTGGTTCTCTTTCAATCTGCTAGCAGAGAGCACGGGCAGCTTGAACCCAGCCTGAAGTGATGCTGAGCTGCCACTCTTGGTACTCCAAGCAACTGCTTTCTCCCCAAGGGTCTGCGCAACTCCCAGCCCAGGCTGCCGAGCACCAGGACGCTGCTTAAGGCAACCACACGCTGCCTAGCTCAACTCATAGCGCACCTCCGCCCCAACAGCAAACCCAGAACGTATCCCGGGGGTGTTTATCCTACCTTCAGTTGAGACTCTAAGGCTGTTCCCACCTGGATTGTGTTCTGGCCCTTTTCTGGAGGCATGGGATGAGAGCCAGAGCTCCCTGCTCCTCCTTACCTCCATCTCCCTAGCACGTCCCAGCCTGCCTTGGCAGCCCTCTCTCACAGCCGGCTGCAGGCTGAATTAGCACTGGGGCACACCAGGCCAACAATCCTCCTTCTAGGGCTGCGGCCTGCCCTGCTGATGTTGGATAACTGGGGAGTAAACCACCGTTATAATGGTGTTTTCATTCTGTAACTGTTTGCAGGTGCAGAGTAAATTAACTGTAGTTGATTTTTTTTTTTCTGATAAAGCTAAAGTACTTTCTAAACTCAGTGACGTTTTCTCACTTTGTTGCACATAGGCTGTTTAAATGGAGGTGGTCAGATCAAACTAGATGGTGAATCCAGCAAGGACCAGCTTCAGCAAGTTGAGAGGTTGTATGAGTCTCTTAAGACTGAAATCCCAGAGGAGAACTGGACTGTAAATGAACTGTACGCGCAGTGGCTGGGTGGCGTGGCATCCGAGAAGGCTGTGAAGGCTTTGCATACGGAGTACCACGCAGTGGAGAAAACAAGCACTGGATTTAACATCAAATGGTGAAGACTGACGCTGTGAAGCCCAGATACAGACAGTCAGGGCTTTTTTATCTCGGTTACGTTTAAGATTCTCAAAAGACAGCTAAAGTTCTGTGCCATCACCAGGAGTTTGCAATTTCTGACTCTCGTTAGGGATGAGAAGGTAATGTGCATATAGGCAGGCAATATTAATTCCTACAGCTTTATAATTATTAAAGTGATGTAAATAAAAACCAAATGCTGACCTAAAACACATGTCAAAAGAAGCAGTAGCACATCCTAGCCTCTACACAGTCTTGAAGAACTAAATCTGCACTCCCTTTACAACCCTGTTCCTACCAGAACTGATGAGTTTAAGGTACTGAAGGATTTGGCTTGCAGCAGACTGTAGCCTCACCGAGGTGAGCTTTATGCTACATGACAGTGTTACTCGTCCAGGCCTTGCTGTATTTTCACAGCACTAAGTTTTATGGCTGTCTCTGTTGGGACATCCTCATTTCGTTATAAATGGTCTAATTAGACCTTGAGTTCTGTTTTTCCATTTCGCCGTCCCTGACTGGCTGCCGTGAGGCCCAGCTGCAGTACCTTTGTCCTCTCAGAGGGGTACACACCAGCAGACTGCCCTCATGTCAGAAGCATCATCTCTAGGGCTGTTTGCCTGCTGAGGTGTGATCTGGATGAATGTTTAAGAAGAAAAAGAGTGATTTTTTTTTTCCCTTTAATTATAACAATCGTCTATAACTGTGGGCAATTACATCGCTCGCTCTCCCTAAATACACAGTAGAGAGAGTCACAGAATTGTCACACCTACCCCATCCCCAACAGCCAGTTACTGATGAGCCTCAAATTCAGAGAAAAGAATTTTTTACAGGGTTTCAAGTAAGAAGTTACTGCCAACTTTCTTTCCAACAAAGGACGAAGTCCTTGGTGTCTCTGAAAGGTATTACTTTACAAAAGTTAACAGAAGGTGGCTGTGAGATGTAATCATTACAAGTAGTTCATCAGAACAATCCAAGAGGTCAGTAAAAACACATCTGGTTTAATGCAGCATATTACGATGCCTTGCCAGAAGACCGATGGATGCAAAGCAGATTTGGTCTTTTGTTACTGGAGATGATGTGCGCCTGTCTCGCTATCTGTATTTTTACATACGGGTATTTCCAGAACTATTTACAGGAAAACTACTGAATGAATAACTCTGTTTTGGTCTATTTAATCTGCATATCAGTTTTTCTGGAGTTACAATGCATATAGGGAGGGGAAGGCAGTAGTGGGGGGATTTGCAGCTGTACTCGAGCTCGAGGGGAAGGGACGCTGGCGGACGTGGCATCTCTCCGTGTAACTGCTGTAGCTGCAAGTGAATATGAACTTAAGAATCACGTTATTGAATCACTTAAATATTTCTCCTTTTTCCAGTTACTGCTATGTGAGGAAGAAGGACTGTGCAGAAAGTAGAGTTAAGTGGACGAAAACTGAAAACAAAGCTGCCGCATTGCTTTGTTCCTTCAGAGTAAATACAAACAGATGGAGCTGGTTACTGCATCTAGCCCAGACTGAAACCTTGCCCGGACCCTCTTCAGAGATAACCCTCACCCCGTTACTGCAGACCTTGAGCTTAGGGCTGTCAAAAAGCAAAGCTGCCAGACCTTGACCTGCCTCTTGTAACGGCTTCTCTGGCAGTACTTGTGTGTGTCCTTCTCAAAGCCTTCCGCACTCTTTATGAAAAGTAAGCCGACAGTGTAAAAGACATTTTTTTAATGTTTTTAATTAAAAGCTTTATGTTTTTCAGGTGTTGCTGATCAATTAGTGAATTCACAGTGTTCATAAGGCAAGAATCTCCCACTGCTTCCCCCTCCCCACCCTCTTCATTTTACAAGCAAGCTGGTAGTTGCAGTGAATGCCCTTTTCCATGCATAGATTTATAACACCCAGTGTTACGCTAAACCATACAATTTTTATCTACAGCAAGAGATACCACTGCTAATGCAAAGTCAGTCCAATATGCTGGAGTGCTGAGATCATAAACCCTGTACGTCAGTGCAAAAGAAACACATTCTGTTTCTGTTGAGAACATGCACATCAGGCCAGAAGTGCACAAATAAATAAAGCTAAATTAGCTGTAGATTAAACAATTGGGGGTCTATGTTTTGTGTCTTCTCCAGTTACCAGGTTACCAACATGCACACCACTAAGGCCGTCGCAGGACTCGCCACCCAGAACACACCGAGACCTCAGCTCCTACAGATGCTCTGGGTGTCTGTTCTTGCCATGGTATCAAGAACAGCTTGAATTTCTCCCAGCCTTTGAGCTGCACGCTGCTGCTATCAACGTGAGCAGACTCGCTGCTAGTTCAGGAACCCTCCCCAAACACACACGGGCGCGCCTCTGCTGCCAGTATAAATAAACTTCCAGAGGAACACCCAGGTAACATCTACAAACTGTACTGCATTTAAACTGAGCGACTGAGGCAATAGTACCGAGGCAAGTTGTGCAGCAGGATTAATTCTTCCCCTCCTGTAGGGGAGAGTAAATTCTAACACTATACTGTAATAAAAGGAAAAAAGAAAACCTTGGTCTAGTTTCTACCAAGGGAAGAAATGGCCACAAACCAGGCTTCAGTGGTAATGGGTGCAGTTCCCAGTCCACACATGAAAGATCCTGAAGTCAACTCTATTCCAGTGTTCGGAGCTATAAAGTTTATAATCAACACGGTTTAAAACCACAACACACAGTAAACGATTACGGGGCCAACTCCTCTGCTCTGTGTTTTCATGTGAACTATGCACAACAGGTGTAAACACAGCAACACCAAGACAGTCGTGCACACTCCGCACACTGAGGTCAAGTAGAAACCAGGGACATGCGACTGTCCCACACAGAGCAACCTGCCCGAGCCCAGACCCTTCGGAGGGGTTTTCGCAGCTATTTACAGAGCCACCATCAAGCCCTGTTTTTTTCCCAAAAAAGAAAACTGCTTTACTGGTTTGCAATGCACCTCCCCACCACCTGCAACTAAAAGCTTTGCACATCTCTCAGACTTAAAAAAAAAAAAAAAAAAAAAAATACAGTACTGATTTTGCACAAACTGAAGGCTGAAGGCTCCAAGCTGAAGAGGCTTAAGAGATGCAGCTGCTCCCTGGCTCTTGTTCTAAAGACAAGGCAATGTAAATGTAGGTTTCAGCCAAGTGTTTTCCAGGTTTTTTTAATCTTATCTTGGGGGGCAGGGAGCAGCAATAGGTGCATAGCAGCATGTTGTTGTTTTTGCTGCCTAAAAACTGTCACACCTTGAAAAGTATCTTACAAAGCCAGTGGGTTAGAGCACGCTTTCCTCCAGGCCTGAACTCCACCTGAACATACTCTGCACAGTTTAAGTGGTTTGGATGGCTCCCACAAGTGAGCGGTTGTGTTACAAATCCCTATGCAATGTTTCTATGTTGGCCTACTATAAAAATAAGGAACAAAAAGGGGAAAAAAATACCCAGACCCCACTGGAATGAGGGTTTCTGTTAGCCCAGGTCTGGAGTCAAGCAGATACTGCTGAACACCAGCGAAAACGCCGGTCCCCTTCCCGGCTTCCTCTCATGTGTCCATGACACCGCGCCTCATCCCTGCCCGTGGAGCCAGGCAGCTCCCTGCCTGCCCTCAGCCTGAGAAGGGCACAGGAATGGCTGGAGCGGAGCAGGCAGGGCCAGGAGGGCTTCCCCAGCACAGCCTGACCCCCGGGAAGTGCGATGTGGCACCCAGGTCTGGCAGGACTGCAGGCAGGAGACCCTTACAGCCCGATGAGTGCCGGCTGGTCCGTGGGGCACAGCACCACAGTCCCCCAAGAGTCCCCACCTTTTCCATACTCTCCCCTGGCTCCCACAGGCAAAGGGCTGCAGGACAGGCGGCAGCTCCCGCACCAACCAGCCTGAACGTCACGAGCGTGGGTGTCCTCTCCTCCAGCGGCAACCACAGCCCAGTGGCCGGGGGGGGCTTAACTGCTGCCTGAGCTCACTGAAGGCACCCACGCACTCCCTTCTGCCAGGGACCAGGCGCTGAGCAAAGCTCCCACAGGCCAGGGGAGCCGGGCACGGCACTGGAGGGAGCGAAGCACAGCAGCCTCAAAACAAGCAGGTTAAAGACAGAAACCACTTCCCAATTTCCAAGTCTTACGGGAATAAGTCAGAGCCAGATGGACGCAGCCCAGGAGGAAGCCCCCAGCACAACGGGGATGCTGCGTTTCAGCAGCCGCCACCACGGCTCCTCACTTCTTCTTGAGGAAGGGGCTGAAAAGTCCCCAGTCAAACGCGAGCATGGCCTGGGGATTGGGTTGCTCCTTGGGCTTCTTGAAGTTATCCTTCTCGGTGCGGAGGGTCCTCAGCACCTCCACCGGGTCTGTCTTGCCTGTGAACTTCTGCAAGGGCTCCTCCCTGCAAGGAGACCAGCTCTGCTGTGACCAGGGGGGACAGGATGGGGACCCACCTCCCCACTGGGACCCCAGCGTGTGCCGGGACGGACAACGGGGCAATCACATCCTCGTGCCAGGTGGCCACTGGGGCACATGGGGCTTGTCTGCGGGTACCCCATGCTGGGCAGTGCAGGACCGTGCGTCCGGGCGCCCTCCCCTCCCTCGGGGCTTGGACTTCCCACTGGCTAGTGAAACCACGGGAGAAGGGATGACGCTGGAGGGAAAAGGGGAGCAGAGTTTGGGGGCAGGACCAGCCAGCCGGGGCCTGCCCACCCCCGGCTTGGTTCGGGGTTGACCCGCAGCGGGGCCCTTCGTGCCCCCAAGGCACCGGCGCTGCTTACGTGACCCGCAGGAAGGGGTTGTAGAGGAACTCCTCCTGCAGCGTGGAGGGCACTGTGGGCAAGTCCTCGTCATCCCGCTGCTGCCGAGGAACCAGAGATATCCAAAAACCTGCCGGCATCCAACACCCACCTCTGCCCCCACCCCAGCAGGGGCACAGCCACTTACTTTGGCCCATGCGAGTTTCTTCTTCACTATTTCATTCTCCGGTTCCACTTTCAAGGCAAACTTGAGGTTTCGGACGGTGCATTCGTGGCCGCAGAACACCTTCTGCAACGCCAGCGGGAAGCACCCGGCGTCACATGTGCGGCCAGTGCCAGGTCTGACCCATCCTGGTCCCGCTGCAGCCCCAGCCCCGAGGATGGGTGCTGCCCCCTGAGCGGTACCAGCCTTGAGCCCCCTCCTGATTTTGGGGGTCCCTCCCCAGGCTGGGGCTGAGATGCAGGGCACTCACCGTCTCCTTTGGCAAAGCCCCGAGGATTTGGGTGAGGTTGGTGTACATCTGCTCCGCCGTCCCCTCAAAGAACTTCCCGCAGCCTCCCACAAACAGGGTGTCACCTGTGGGGAAAGGGGTCTGGGCACGGAGGGGACCCTGGCCCTGCTCCCAGGGACGGGGTGCTGGGTGGGAGCCCCCACGCACTGGATTCGCCTTGTGAGCGCCGAGCGTGGGGGGGACAGGCAGCACACAGGCAGCATATCCCGTGTCCCTGGTACCCACGGGGTGCGTGTCGGCAGGGTGGGATACCTGAGAAGAGAGCCGGAGCGTCCGGGGAGCCGTCCTCCCACATGAAGTAGCACATGTGGCCCGAGGTGTGGCAGGGGGTGAAAAGGCACCTCACCCGGATGGCCCCAAACTGCAGGGAGAGAGGGTCAGGACCCCACTGGGGTCACCCCAGCCCTGACAGGCAGCCGGACCCCGCCAAGCCCCACGGCATCGCCTGCCCAGGGCTCAGCGGGTCGCAGACGTGCCAGCAGTTTGGGCGAGTCCCAGGTTGCACGTGTCTGCTCTGATGGCGTTTAGCAGCGGGGCCCCGGGCAAGGGCTGCGTCCCCCAGCACAATCTCAAATGGGTTGGGAATGGGACGAGGTTTCTCCTCCACTCCAGTGCTCCATTCCAGCCCCAAATCCATGGTGCCACATTTGCGACTGCCCCAGGGCACAGGGAGCCGGGGCCCGGCCNGGGCAGGATCCGTGCGCGGGGGGCCGAGCCCCAGGGCGCTCCCGCAGTCCTACGGCCACGCACCGTCAGCTCCTGGTCGTGGGTCACCTTGTGTGTCAGGGCCCCAATCCGGTCATCGGCGCCATACACCCGCAGGCCGGGGCAGAGCCTTGCCAGCTCCTCGTTGCCCCTCGCGTGGTCCCTGCACCGGCAGAGGAGGGAATGGGCACCCAGCCCCGCACCGGGCACGGCCACCCTGGCTCTGGGCTCACACCAGCGGCACTTACCAGTGGTGGTGGGTGGTGAGGATCGCTCTGAGCACTACATCCTCCTTCCTGATGATTTCCAGCAACTGAAACGGACCCAGAGCAGAAGGAAGTGAGCACGCAGAGAGGAGGTGACACACACGCCATGGCTGCTACAGCCGCCATGCCCGTCCCAGCGCAGGATCCATCCCGTATGACACCGCTCTGCAGGCGAGAGGCCCAGCAGACCAGGGCAGAGAAAAGCACTCAAAACCACCCGCTAAGCAGTGAAGGGCTGAGGGTGGGACGAAGGCTCGGCTCCCCACGCCCGACCCCATCATGCAGAGCGGAGCAGACGGACGGGAACACGCTGTTCCCACGAGGACGGTGGCATTTTATGGCCGGTGCTTTTGCAGCGTAAGCACGGAGGTGCGGCATGGGCCGTGCACGGGGTCACCACCGCGGCGGGGAGATGGCGGCCGTGCAACCCATCCTGGCTACAGCGAGGGGCCGTGCGGGGCTGCCAACCCCGCAGCTCATTTGCCAGGAGGCTTTTAATGCCAACTTAAAACTCATTGCTACTAACAAACCCTCTGGCTGCTCCTGATTACGTTCCTCAAAGAGGAAGGAAACGTCCCAGTCAGCAACAAACGCTTAAAAACCGCGACAGCAGTTGCACGGTGTGCAGCAGCTGAGGGTGGCACAAGGGGGGTCACCAGGCAGGGGGGCCACTGGGGTCACGGTGGCGAGGGGTGAGCCCAGCCGCTGCCTTCCCTGCCTGCCTCCAGCAGCACGGCTGCAGGCTGGCTCTCGGAAAACGGGACTTCACATGGGAGACACGCTCCAAAGCTCTGTTTTGGGTTATTCTCGCTGGCTTTGGGGTCTGCAAGGCTTGCAGCTCCGGCATGGGGAGGGCTGGCACGTAATGGTTAAGGCGATGTGGAAATCCCCCCGCAGCCCAGGGGTGGGTGGGAGCGGGGTCTTGCGCACGCACACACACTCCACGGAGCTGAACAGGATCGACCCCGCCGCTGGGATGCTCCACGCACGCACGGACGCACCCCGCTGCACGCAAAGACCCCGCACGCCAACCCCGCGTGGGGCCGCCGCCACGGGCACGTCACGCGAGTGGGTCCCCACGGCCCACCCGGGACTTGGCGGGGCTGCGGGGGCGAAGCGCCTCTCACCCTTTTGGGGACCGCGGCGTCCACCGCGATGGCGTCCCGGGTGCTCTCCTCGATGACCAGGT
>WAAD01011244.1:111814-123824 GCA_013389945.1 Fregata magnificens | reverse complement strand
AAGGAGGACGGCTGGGGCACACGGCATACACCCCACCCCCCCCCGGACCCCAAAACCGCAGCCTGGCCCCTCGCCCTTGCCGCAGCCCAGCCAGGCGCTGCCCACCAAAGCGGCAAGTCACAGCTCGGCGTGCAAAACCAACCGCTTCTCCCACTGCCAACGTGCTAAAATGCGAGGGACGAGGCCCGCCCGTCCCTGGGAGGGTTGGGGGGTGCCTGCTCCCACCAGGAGCTGGGAACATCGGCAACACAAGGTGGTACAGATGACTCCCAGACGCTGGCCCTGCGAGGGCCTTGTACATGACCAAGCCAGGGCTCCAGGGCCAGCCTCCGACCCACTCCAGCCCAAAAAGCACCAAAGGTGCGGGGCAGGGAGCAGCAGAGCCGTGCCCCAGCTCCTTTCCCAACCAGGCACAAGCCCCGGTTCAGGGTTGACCGTGGTCCCCCAAATGCCACTTGGGAAGGAGGGAACGGCACTTGCAAGCAGGAAACAAGTGCAGAACACGCTCCGTACTTTCAGAAAGAAAATACAATTGTAACAAGACCTTGAACAAAGGCCCAGAGGATCCCAAATGCCACCTGCTCCCCCCCAGGATTAGGTAGAAAGACACTTCCAGTTGGTCAACTTCAATCGCTAGTACCAAAAAAAAAAAAAATAAAAAAAATAAAATTGTGAGATAAAGAAACCCCCTTCTTCCAGACCGCCCCACCAATGGTCGGTTTACAGCTGTTATTTATTTGCTCATTTGTCAAACCACCATCAGTACAGTCATGCTCTGTTGTAGCAGCACAGCATTCAAGTTAAGGAGGCAGTAACATTTTAGGTACCACTTTTCTTTCTGAACTACATAAAATTTACCTTTTTAAAGCAAATAAAGAAATGGTGCTACACCAAATCCCGCTCATTCGCTGCCATTCAGCGTGTTGGTTGGAACAGCAGACCAAAGTTACAGTGGTGAGGCCCGGGCGGTTACGGACTCCATCGTGGCATTACTTACCAACACGCACTGGGGAGAGGGGGAGAAACTGCAACCAAAATCGTTTGAATTTTTTGTTAGTTTCAGCTGCAAAACATTTGTCTGAAAATCTCTTGTACTTGAGCAGATCTGCAGTATGCCACCAAGACCAAGAAACAAGGAAGAAAATATAATTAGGAGGAAGATGCATTAAAGATGCAGATGCCAAGCCCGCAAGGCTGGGTCCTACCACCCTTCACTCACATCTCTTGTTTAAAGACACCGAGCAGGAGGATGGGAAGTGCAGGAGGGGGTGACCCACTCGCGGAAAACCTGGATTTATTTTCTCCCAGTTTATCCCATTCCTCCACTTCGACACACTACCCCCTGTCAGAAAAAGAGCCTGAGGGGAACTTCCCTCCCTGCAGTTTTCAAGCTGGCTGCGGGCTGGGGTCATACAGCACTACTCTGAGAACAGAGAGGGCTTTCAAGCCCCATGGACCAACCAAGAAAAAGAAACGTGCCACAATAAGGTGCTTTCTCAGGGGGTCTGAGATCGAAGCCCTGTTTAGTCTGGCAATACATGGAGACCCTCTCCATTTATAACATCACCTCTGGGGCCTCTCCAGCAGAGGGGCTGGACCAGGCAGAGGCTGCAAGGTGGGTGATCAACCCCAGCAGCACACAGCATCTGCTGTAAGTCAGGCCCATAAGCTGGAGGCTCCCAGGCCCAGCACGGCTACTGCCAGTGCTCACCAGAACACTTGCTCTCTCGCTGGGGAACAGCGCCCAGCTAATAAATGCTCGTTTGCCACATTACTCACAGCAAGGTACAAAGCAGCTGCTCTGGCTATCGGCAGCAAGGCATCTGTTGGAGGATCTCGTCGCTGTTAGACACGCAGTTAGTCACTAGGTAAGTTCTTCTCAGGATTTTGAACCAGCAGACAAATCCCTTCTTCATTTGTGTGGTACTAATACAAGTAACATACAGACCACATTTAAGAGCAGTAAGCAGATACACGTAAACAGGCTTAAGTCAAGAGTGAAAGGGTATAAGCAACAGTGCAATCTCTAAGCCAGCATGCTGCCTGGAAAAGTCACTGCAGTCCACGACAGGGAATGTCAGAGGGAAGAGAAAAGCTGGACAGGCCCCGTGTGCCATTCCCAGAGCCAGGCCACCCTGCCTATTTCACAAACCAAGCCCGGAACTGGCAGTGGCAGAGCAGGTCTGTCACTGAGAACTGCTTTTAGTGGAGCCAGAAGCGACAGACTCAGAAGTGTTCGTTTAAGTAGCAGCATGGAAGAAAAGTTCAAATCTTCAGCTGGCGATGTAGTTACTGCATTTTTGTCTCTGTTTTAAATGAAGACATCTCGGGCCCCAGTCCCACTGTCTGCATTCACATCAGGCTCCGACAAAACTAACAGGAGCTCTTTTCTAGACCTCAAAGTTTGCCCATTCCCTACCCCAGACTCTGAGCCACGTACCAACACTTGTAAAATGATCTGCGTGCGACACATGTGACAGTTTGAGAGCCAGCAATAGAAGGATAAATATTCTTCATCATAATATAAATATGCTGTAGAACATCTGAACAAGGGCAAAGTGCTTTTTTTTTCCTTAATTAAAATAAAATCCTAAATATGACTGTCTCAACCACAACAGAAGGTTCAGCTCCTAAAACATCTGAATAGTCTAAATTACACTTAAACTGACATTAAAGTGATCCAGGCAGAGTGCTCAGTCCTTCGGGACTCGGAAGTTATCCTTCTCTTTTCTGATGGCCCCCATTGTTCGGATGGGGTCGGTCTCCCCAGCGTGCTGCTGAACTGTCTTCTCCCTGCCAGGAGGGAACACCAGGGACAGCAAATGCAAAGACCGCAAGATAAAAATCTCCTATACGAAGACATTACTACCACATTTCGCCTGCATCAAGGGGAAATGTTGCACTTAAAGATCAAAGACTCAGGGCTTTGGCACAGGCTTATCAGCTCCCTTGGTTTAAACGCTCATTGGCAAAAGAAAATTGCAAACACTCTTGTGCCTTGAACAGCATCTTGCACCGCGCGCGTCTGCCAAAGTCTGCTTGACGAAGGAATGTAATTACACAAGAAAGCTTGGTCTGTCTCCTGAGTCAGGGACTTCAGCACGGGCAGAGATGCTCACCACAACCCTTCAAATTTCACTGCAGCAAGCTTCTACCAGGACAGCAAGTGCATTTTATTGTACTTATTCTTGGAAGGCAGATGTTTTAAGGAGTGTCTTGAAGGCATCACAACAGGAATGTGCGAGGCAGGAGAGTAATTCCCGGCTACTGCTCTTTTTTTGCAGACCTCTTCCTTCCCACATCCCCCCTCCAAACACAAGGACCGTTCCCACACCCACATCTCCTCCATACCTCACTCGCATGAAGGGGTTGTACGTAAACTCTTCTGCAATGGTGGAGGGTATGGTTGGCTCACCACTGTCATACTTCGCCTGTACCAAGGGAGAGATTTCTGCTTGATGAGGAACGTTTTGGTGAACAAGAAATGTCCTGTGTATTAACCATGCAGGGTTAGTGCTGCACCTAACTGCCTGAGCTGCTCCTCGGGCCGGGCCCTTCCCAGGGCCACGTACACAGCCAAACGGACAAGCACGGAGGCACATAAGGAGAGACTCGGGACAGAGCTGACCCTCCCAGACAGGCGTGGACATCAGCCTGTAATTGTACCAAGAAGTTTCCAGGGAGGGTCACATCTCCACCAGGCAGCAAACCATCTTCTCTGGGCCACACACAAACCCCATTCCCCAACACGTTGCTCCCCTGGACACAAGACATACTGCAGCTCCTGGCTCTGAACTCCCTTCCTGCAGCCTCTCTTTCTCCCCAACATCGTCCTCTCTCCTCTACCTCCTCGGAGAGGCTCTGCCTCCATAACAGCATCCAGCAAGTCTAGGGAAAGGATGAACTGGCTTACCTTTGCCCAAGCAAGCTTTTCCTGGATAGCGAAATTATTGGGTTCAACATGTCGAGCAAACTTGAGATTGTTGATCGTGTATTCGTGACCGCAGTAAACTCTCTAGGAAGAGAAAGGAAGAATGACACTGGGTAACTCTGAAAGTGCAAAGGTGGAGTGCCAGGTACCATCATCAACGTTATGGCACAGCAGGAACAACAGAGTCAACCCTCCAGGACACACAACACTCTCCACTGGCGACATGCACAGGAGAAGTGCTAGGAATTATCAGCCAGTACTACCTGCCAATTTAACAGCAAGCCTGATGAAAGAGCCCAGGCATCCCAGCTCGCCAGCCTTTGTTTTAATAAGCAGTCCCTGCTCTTTCCTCACAAGGCACAAATGTATTTCGGGTAGGTATTTCCTTCCCAGAGCACTCCAGCTATTGAGCATCAAAGACAATTCCTGATGTAAGCATTCATTCCTTCAACACGTGAAAACTTCTCTCTTTGAACAACAGTATTATTAGGAAGACAGTTTCTTTGATGTCTGTAGCAGTGTCTGGCCAGTTAACTTCCTAGCACAAAAGGAGAGGTTCATACCGTTTTGGGGTCCAAGCTGCCCAAAATCTCAATCAGTGCTCTGTACATTTCCTCCGGGGTTCCCTCGAAGAATTTCCCACAGCCAGCCACAAAGAGCGTGTCACCTGGAAGGGAGGCGTGACACGGCATCAGGACCACACAAGGCTCCTCACACCAAAGTGTGAGCACACAGTCCCCACGGGCTCAGTCCTGCCATTGCTGTCCTCGCTGCAGCTCAGCAGAAGGCATAGGGAGAACCAGGCTACGCTGCTGCCCCACATGGGCTCCGTGCTACGTAAACCCACACGGCAAATGCAACTTCTAATGAAGGAAACCCCACAGCCTCGCCAGGCAAACCATGCCAGCGCTTCCCTACCTGCGGGCAAGTCTGCTGTCCCTTCTTGTCCTTTCTGGAGAGGACAAGGAACACTTGTTCTCTTTGCTATGAAGTTGAACAAAGATGAGTCGCCTCTGCATTTTCTTCCCAGCGCTCCCTAAAATCTTGCTTAAGCCGTTACTTCTTCCATGCAGCAGCTGGTGCAAGCTCTGGAGAACGCCCGTCAGGAGAGGGATGACATGGCAGTCTGGGGAGACTGGGCGCAGTCTCAGGGAAGGGGAAACCCTACTCTCCAAAACAGGATCCAGAACCTGCCTACCAGAGATGGAGCACCAGCCCTCTCTTACTCCCCTACTTTCTCTTCTCCCAGTTTTTTTTTTACAGATATGAGTACAGATATATGGAAAAGCAACAGGTTTTGGAATCAAGCCACAGTTTGGCCCAAGACAGTAAAACAACAGCTCTCATTTCAAGGAAGAAAATGCTAGATGTAGGACTCATCCAGGGCTCGCTCTTGATGTTGCTTGCAGGGTGTCCAGCAATGGTTTACAAACCCAGAGGGGTTTCACCAGTTTCATCTACAACTACTACTTGGTAGCTCTTGGTAAGGGGGCAAGATGTGGATGTTAACCAGCTGCACTGGCAGTAAGGGATGAATACACATCCAGAGTCAGGAGCACACAGGCAGAGGGGTAGCTTATTTCTTTGCAACACAGACTGCCGGCAATGTAACCTCCCAACTCCTCACCTGTAAAAACAGCAGGTGGCTCGGAGCTATTTGGCTTAGTCACATAATAACAGATGTGTCCAGAAGTGTGACACGGCGTACAGAGGCATTTCACATTAAGAGATCCCACCTGAGAAGAAGGCAGAAGACTAGAGCTTTAGCTACTGTTTGCTAGCATTTGTATGGTTAGAAAAGAATTGCAACTATTACAATGGTCTAGTAGTCCTACAGGCAAATTCTCACATAGCTGGCCAGTAAACATCAGCTCTGCTCCTGGGAGAGTCCAGCAAGAGAGTTTTACGGCAGGGGCTTGGAAGGGAGCTGTTTCCTCCTAGCAGGTGTTGTGACAAAGAGAACTGCCAGATTCTTTCATTTACATGCAGAGTGACTCAGCGTCTGGTTGGCAGCAAGAGCAAACAGATCCAGAGCAACACAAAATCCTAAACAAAGTTAATCAAGTGTAAAAAGCTCCAAACAAAAATGAAGCTGAAGGGAAGAAGTGGATGATACTCACAAAAAGGGAAGGATTACACACGTTCATGAGGCCAAGGGGATGTTTCCCCCACAGCCCTAATTTGCCCACCTTCCCATGTATTTCTGTGCTCCCATCTTTGCTGCTGCCCCTCCCAAAGGTGCACCGCAAGACTAGCAGTGACATTCATGCCAGCCTGCACATTTCACAGCAGTTTATGTCATCTGCCAGCTCGTCTGTAAATAAACAGCTAGGTTCCAACAAGGTTTGCTGCTTTAGCTCTGGAAAAGCAATGCAGGCAGCTAGTGCCCACTTTCTCTTCACCCTGTATTTCAGCTATTGTTCAGAGAGGACCACTTGCATTTGTTTGGTGCTAACTAGGCTCTAAGCAGAGCATAAGCCCTGTCCTTTCACACGTCTGGTCGACCCCCCACCCCCCGTTGGGACCACTCCAGTTAAGGTAGCTGTCAAGGAGCACAGGGACACCCAGCATGCCCCAGGCAATGCAGGTGTCTGAGCCATACCAATGTTCTCATCAAGGAAGCATCATCGGCCAAAACAAGACAGAGGGGTTATGGTTCACAGGGCTGGAAAAGGGTGAAAGCTGTAGTTAAACTATCAACTACATCCAAGAGATGTTAAAAGGTAAAAGAGCTGTGACCACAATATTAACTCAAGTTGGACCACCCGGTCCAGCTCTAAAGCTGTGACACAGACAGGAGATGCCCCCAGCCGAGTCCTGCAGCTCACTCCCTTTACCTTGAGTGACGTAAGGTGAGACACTTTCTGTGTCAGTGCTCCGACCCTGCTGTCTCCCCCATACACGCGCAACCCCGCCTCCATCTTTACAAGCTTCTCGTTTCCTCCAGCGTGGTCCCTGGAAGGTCAGAAAAATGAATTTGGGCAGCAATGAAGACAAATTTATTGTAACTCATATTGCAATGGTAGCCTCCAGGTGATCATTTCTGATCAACTATTCTCCCAGTATCTAACACTGTCCCCATATCAAAGGATATGCCACATCAACATGAGTGGAGATAATTTCTCCAGTAACTAGGGCAGCGAGAGGGGGGAACAACCCCCAACAAATTCATACCTCGTTGGGAAACACCACCCTTAGGGGCTTACAGTCAACTCTCCAGTAACTAGGACAGGGAGAAATTGTGATAACTGGGAGGTATGTAATTCAGTGTCCTCAAGACACTGTGGAGCAGGCACACAGATGTCCAAACAGCTCAGCATTCGCTTTCGGTGCTGGTCCTACCAGATTAGGGCTGGCTCTCCAGCCACAGAGGTGGCTCCACCATGACCCACAGGAGAGGTTACTCAGGTTCAGCACTGCAAAACTGCTAAAGCAAAACAGTCATCTTTACATCCCTGGCAAAGTTAATCTGCAACCCAGGTAATCCTCCCACAACTGCTGACTGTGAGTAGCACGCCTTACAGGCATGTCCCAGCACCTCAGTGCGAGCGTGCTCCCTCCTGCACTCCACAGCTACCTTCACACACATTTATTTCACTGGTCACCTGGAAGAAGTCAGCGTTTTGAAGGTTAAAGGCACTGACACACAGAGCTTGCAATCTAGACAACGCATCTGGTCATAGCAAGCCCAAGGGAACTGGGAAGCTGAGCTTTGATCCTTCTCCTCACCCCTAAGCTCCTGCTTAGAGAAGACCAACTTGATCCAGAAAAGCAACAGTTCTTGACTGCTTGTGTTTATGCAGAGGAAAGAGGGATCTCACTAGAACAGATAGTTACCAGTGATGATGTGTGGTTAGGACGGTGGTCAGCTTCACGCCATGCTTTTTGACTGCATCCAAAACCTGCAGGCACAGAGCACAGCAAGAGCATTACAACCCACATGAAATGACTTCGCAGCACGCCTGGTGCCTGGCGTAACCTGGACAAAACTGCTCCAAGGTTTAAGAGCGCCACACCAGCAACTCTGCAGACAGCTCATCCCTCTCCAAGTCGTAGTTACAGATCAGGACATGAGGTCTCTGATCCAGCTAGCCATGCCTAAGCCCTCAGTCCCATTTCTTCTTTTCTGCACTACATCAAACTAAGGGCAAAAAACAAAATCGGGTCAATAACCCTTGAAGTCAGGGACAAGCTGCCTGAGCCTAGAAGCAGAGTGCCTGTGAAGCCTTGTCCATACCTACGCAAGGCCAGTATTTCCTGCCTTTTCCCCACGCTTGAGTTAGCCTGTGACTAATTCTCTTGTGGATGTGGTGACCTGGAAGGACCTCCCAGAGCCACAGCGGCAAGCACCCTGCTCACAAGGGCAGCAGACAGCATTACCTTCTGGGGCTGCACAGGATCAACTATTGCAGCTTCCTTCGTCTCCTCATCGATGAGGAGGTACATGTAGTTGTCTGTGAGGGCTGGGAGTAATTCCACCTTCATGTCGGCTTGTGTGACCGTCTTCGACTTCCTCAGCTCGTGCTCTGTGTGCAGGAAGACAGCTCGCAGCTGTGCTGGCCCTGGGGACCCCAAAACAGTCAAATCTCAGGTTAGCCCAGGGAGGGGAACAACTGGCCCAGATCACGGCAGGTCCCCCAGCCCACGGCCCCAGAGAAGGAAGGGTATGGACAGCCCAACCTGCCTCCTTCAGAGGAAGAGGAGAGAGGCCACCAGGGGACAGAGCGTTAGTGCCTGGCTGTGTCACCTTGTGCCCCACAGCGCAGGAGGCTCTTGGTGACCTACAGCTGCACCAAAGAGGGATGGGACACTGCTCCCAGAGATGTGCTTATGCGGGCAAAGCGCTATACCTCGATTGGAAAGAAGATTTCAAGGGGCAGGAAAGCAGAACAGAGAGGGAACAGCTGGACAAAGGTCAGCCTGGGACAGTGACTTCGCAAAAAAAGCACAAAATGCCATGTTACAGCCAAAAGACAAAAAAGGAGAGGGGGAAAGAAAAAAAAAAAAAGGAGAAATACAGAAATACGCACACTACTACAACAGAAGTATCTGGTTCATTACTTGGGGAAATCACACCCTGCACAGTGCACAGAGAGAAAACAGGCTCTCTGTGTGGAAAGCAAGGCTCCCCGCCTGGCGAGGTACTGGGCATGCACTGTGGGCAGGTTTCTTGCTCACAGGCTACCTTGATGCAACAGCAGTTACTTCCCTATTTGCTTTTGGTTAAATGTTTAATCAGATCCAAGAATCAAATCTAATTCCAGATGCAAAAAACTTGGGCTCCACTGTTCAACTCACAGATACGCAGCTCAAAGAAACAACCAAGCCCTAAGAGGCTCTACCATAAAAAAAAAAGGAAAGGTAACAAAGAGGACAAGGTCTTCCGTTGCTGGGGCCCTGCAACTCAGGCATGGGTCCATACACACGCAGGGAAGGAGGCGCCAGTCTCTGCAAGTCAGAAATCAGTTGTCTTAACGCCCGAGGCCCTCACACACCACTGAAGGTGATTGTGTTGGTCTGCACCGTGCTGGCTCAGCTGCTGTTTCATTTTGCACCACTGACTCTAGCCCTAAGGCTCCTGACGCTTGGTGCTTGGTCACCTCCATCAGTGCCAAAGGGAGGGGTCACCACGCTCGTAATCAACCTACCACACTCTCCCAAAACAGGTCAGTCCTGGCCACCCCTGATAAGAGCCTGCTTTAGAGAGAAGAGGCCCCACAGACTGGCTGCAGCCAACACAGACAGCCCCCCTGCAGCTCCACAGACCGACGGGACCAACAAGGCTGCAAAACCGAGATCCAAGTTGACTGGAGCATGCTGCTGCTGCTGCTGCTGCAAACCCCGACCCATGGCAGCAGGAGCTGTAAGGCCCCTCTGGTGCAACTGTCCTGCCCAGAACTTCCTCCCCTTCTACCTCCATCATCTCACTTTCTTATGAGGGAAGGGAGGTAAGGAGGGAAGATGGTAGTAAAATTAAACACAGTGCTGCAAAAAAACTCCCAAGGCATGACAGTGTAGGCATGCACTGGGTATTTGATAGTGAAGGTACATAGCATTGAGAAAAGCATCCATACCTGCTGAATGTTCCTCTGGAGCAGAAGAGTCCTTTCAAAAAAAGAACAAAACAAACAAATAAACCCCCCCCTTACTATTCCTTGACAGGGAAAAAAAAAAAAAAATCAATTGCTCTAACTGCTCCCTAACATGAAGCACTTTTCTTTCGGATTATCAGTCACAAGAGCTACATACACTGCATGTTTGTTTGCATGCTAGACACTAACTGGGGAGAAAAAAAAAAAAAAAAAACAAAAAAAAAAACACCAAAAGAAAACACAACCTCAACTTCAAGTCAAAGGAATTATTCACATACTTAAAATGCTTTCTTCCTATGAACCATTTCTAACCTTGGCCATGATCCCAAAGTCTCTTTGCATGTTTAATTCACAATTCTTGCAAAACAAACAAACAAGCTACACCACATAAGGAAATGTTTTCTAAAATGTAATTTAAACAAAGGAATAAGAAAACATCCACAAAGTATGAAACTCATTCTGAATTCCCATCTGCAGTTCAGCTGCACCTTTCCAGCCTGCCCACTCAGCGAGCAGACCAGAAGCGCTCTCACGCACACCCAGCACTGCTCTTACGAGAAGGGTGCTCTCGGACTCCGTTCTTCTGCTCAAGGAAGCTCCCAGGTGATACATAGCCCCTGCCCTGGCCCAGCACTACCACAGATCACTTCAGGATCGCTGTAATGCATGCAGGTCTGCTCCAAAATTAATGCCCAAGTACTTCATTTTTGCTCAGTCTTGTAACGCGTCCCTCCTGACTTCACAACTGAAGCAGAGAGGACTGGGGAGAGCAGAACACCAGCAGCCTTTGAATCACACGCTTCGGCTTTCTGGAACGGTTTGTTAGGGCAGCTTGAGTCACCAAGAGGAAAGGGCTTGCAGATGGGGAGTGTTAACGTTATCACATACATGCATACATGCTGCACACTGAAGGCAAGCAGGCAGCAGCCACAGTTTAACAGTTGGTTCCCTCAGAAAAGGGATGCTTCATACATTTTCTCCATAGCATTTATTTTCACTCTTTTTGTTACAGAAAAGAGTAGAAAATTCCTATTTCAAACATGGCTGTCACTCAAAAATGACTGCACATAAATACTCAGATGAATGTCCCTGCGTTGCCTCCTAAGAATAAACACTACATCCATTTTTACATACCCTGCACACAGGTGTTTTTTGGATACCCAGCAAGTTTGTGGCTCCACGTGATACCAAGCCAGCTGGCTCCACAAACCCCAAGTAACTCCCGCTCCCACTTGACTTGCCCACCTAGCACATGCTGCTGGCAACACAGCCGGGTCCAGCCACGCAGGCAGGGCACGCGCCCACCCACTGGTGGAACAAAGCCTGCGTGGAAGGCGCAGCACCCACCCTGCAACCGGGGAACTCAGGAGCTACTAGTTACTCGGTTTGACATACTTGTTCCCAAGAGACCATCAGGGTTTCCAAGTCTGGCAGTTAACTCCAATGGATTCTCACTTGTTAAGGCCAGGTCTTAAAATTGGAGTGATGCAAAAGGCCTCTGGCAAGACTTCCCAGAGACGCTGTGAAGCTAAAGCCCAAGGTCTAGTTCAAGGAGACGCTTTCAGAATTTAGGCCCTAAACGTAAATGCAAAGCTTCGACAGTTTTAGTTTTGTTTACGTTGCCAATACAATCTGCCACCCGTCAAATTCAGTTTAAATGCCAGCCCCGGTCCCCCAAGCCCTCCTCCCAGAGCAATAACCAGTGCTTTGGCAGCCCAGAAACTCCGCAGGAGCCTCCCAGATGGGTTATCGATGCGAAAAGCCACCGAGAGAGACAGGCTCCAGCTGAGCAGATACTGACCTACTTGGGGCTGTGAGTCAGCTTAAAAACCTCGGCGCACCCCTGGGCCGGGAAACGAGAAGAGAAAAAACCACCATCAAACTTCCGAGCTTGCCGGGGGACCCGCCGGCAGCCCCAGGGCCGGCCACCCACGGCCGGGTGCCTGCAGCCGCCCAGCTCCCTGCGGGTCCCGGCTGCACCGGGGCA
>WAAD01011244.1:32119-99743 GCA_013389945.1 Fregata magnificens | reverse complement strand
CCAACTTACCACAGTCACCAACTGTAAAGCTTTCTGAAAGTGATCTAATATACTCTTCTCTGCCCCAAGAATTTACATTTATGAAGTAAGTCGGTGAATCACGAATAGTAAAACTGAACGTGTATCTTTCGGACCCAATGTCTGCAAAAATAAACAGCACTATTACAATTCATTAGCACAGCTTGATTTCAATCTAGAATATATGTATAAAACCTATTATTTCGAGGCTTTCCTAGATTTTGTCATGAATTTACTACCCGGCATCTGGTGAGTACCACTAGAGGTCAGCAGACTGTTCAGTAAACACACTGGCGTTCGTCAATGGGGATGGCTACAATCATGCCGCAGTTGTACCATCTCATCCACGTACACATACCACTTAACTTTAGGCAGCGCTGTATAAACTTTCAGATCTAATGCAAGAGAGATAAAAGAACTGCACGATGCTACATTCAAGGCATGGACAAACACATAAACAGGGCTAACACATGAAGCAACGCTATGAACGAGTGTACGTACTAGCCCAAATTTTGTAGTAGCTGGGCTGTCTTTAGATGGCTGTGCCCATGTACGAGACCACCGTGATGACACACAAGGCTGCAGATCACAGGCAGTACCACTGTCCAGATAGTACCAAGCGGTTTAACTGAATAAAGCAAAGTGTTTCCGGCTTTACGGAAAGTTCATGGTCAAGAGTGTATCAGTCTCTGAAACATGGCACTCCCTTTTCTCTTACAGCTAATTAACAAAGCTTTCCATGGATCATACAGCATTATGCAACATGTTATTTTTAAATTATCAATGAAAACTATAGTGATCCACATAGAGTAAGCATAATCTGACTGTAGTTCCATGGAGGTGTAAACATGAACACCACATTTTCAGACTCCATAGAATTGTTTCTGGTGACAATGATGACTTCCTTCTAAAAATTCACCACTAGAGCAGCTCAGCATGATGCCAATGCCAACAGTATAGCTGAGCACTTCACACAGAGCTGGAACAGCTCTCTAGGACTGGAGATGCTTCCTAACAGTGTCTGTATCAACCCGAAGTCGTAGATACGTCATTTCAATTTCCAACTAATACTGTATTAACAACATATTATTCCCATTTTTTCTTTAGGAGTATACAATAAGATGAAGCTGGTGCTACTCAGACCAGAAATTACTTGTTTCACTCCTCAAGACACCTCATTAACATTTCTGTTTTAAGAGAGAATGAATATGAAGGGACCAGATCAATTCCAGCGGTTTTTATATAATAGCGGGTTCATACCAGTACCATCTTCTTCAGACCCTGAAACACTTCCATGACGGAGTTTTTCCAAACAAATTCTAATTGATAAGGTTTACCCGAACTAATGCTGCTCTTTCATCTTGGTTCTCAAACACACACAAATTTTTTTTTGCACATTTTTATTCTATACATTTTACACTAAGAAGTCTGTTTACCATTTAAACATTGATTTCAGTCATATATGCCAAATTATACCGTATAAGAAAATGAAGTAAAAACAGTTAAAAGGGACTGTACTTTTTCTGTCTGGAAAGCCTCTGACATCTGTTTTCCCAATAACCACACCGATTACATTCTAAAAAATAAAAAGATTATAGAATACAAGTATTAAACACAGATGTAGATGATGAATTAGATTTCGTGGACTTGTACTCTACTGATGATAATAAACATATTTCTGACTGGTAATCATTTTAATCTATTTATTCCACAGTACCATATGAACTAAAGACTAAAACATAAACATACAATTTTAGTTTAAGAAAAAGAGTGACTAATAAAAATATTAAAAGAAATACATCTGTTTCTGTTTGTAAAGACAATGGGAGGACAAAAGTTCACCCAAAGCATTCACAATTTTGGCTGTTCTACAGCAATCGCTCCTCAGGTAGGCAGCAATATTGTTGTTTCACGCTCTCTGCACACGTCTCAGATCTCCTTAAATGCGCCATGAAAAGTCTGGACAGGATTTATTTTACAGTTAAGCACCCAAGGTTTGCCCTGCTGTCAGCACCGATACACACACGTGTACATCCACAGGGAGGGCCATTTATCCTATCCTCATCTAAGCAACGTACATTTCTACAGGTGCCTCTTTCTCGCTGTCTGTCTCTCAACCGACTACAAAGGGAGCTTAGGCAATGAACTTTTTTGATGGTTCAAAACAAAACCAATCTTATTCTGCTTTGCTAAACCTGTATTTATTACGCAAAAGCACCCCAGTCTCAATTGTCAAACAAAACTACTAGGAACAAACACACACAGGAAGAGAGAGAGAGATATAAAATATAAATATTAATAATATAACTGTGTGATTTTTTATTTTTTTTTATTTTTTTTTATTTTTTTTAAAAAAAAAGGTCCTCCTCAGTGTGAGAGAAGAGTATTGCAGTGCTAGTTTGGGATTTAAGAGGTAAGCAGTGAAAGTTGGTATGGTAACAAGGACTGGAAGGAGAGACTGACATTGCAGTACTGAAAAGGTCCTTCAAAACACAAAGCGTGCCGCATCTCTTCCACTTCACACGTGCACTTACTTGCAGTACCGCCTGACTTTCTCATTCCAATCAGGGGAACCCCAGCAGCCAGCTAGCGAGGGGCAGCATAACAATTTAATAATCCACACAGGCTGAATTTTACACCTATTCACAAAGCAATGCAACCTGACTGACTTCACTGTAACAAGATAGACGTGCTTAAAAATTAGATCTCGCATTCCCAGTTTACTTTGAATCACTAGATGGAGCAAGGTAACTGCCTTATCCTACAGCGATGGAAGTGAACTCATTAAGAGGATGTATGTGTACAACAGTGTCATATCCTAGTTCTTCCAATCTTTCTAACAGAACACTTTCTATCTGTCCACAACATGTAGTGATTTAGATTAGGTTTTTATTTTTCTATTTTTGGTTTTGTTTCTTAAAAAAACCCAAACAAAACCCATTTCAATTAAATCAGAGTGCAACATACCCTGTATCTCACCACCGGTCAAAAGAACTGACATTTAGTATGACTCTTCATATGAATTAAGCTGATGTAAATCTGCAGTTTCCAAAAGAGATCTCCCCTGTCCCTGCTGCAAATATATTCACCTCTCGTGTTAGCACTAAGCCTGCACAGCAAGCTGGCAGAAGGAAGTGATCTGGCTGAAAACTATTTTGGGGGGAGTGGGGAGAAAGAGGGTAGAAAAACTTCCCGAGATCATTTCCTTGATCAGCTTATTGTGCAACTACACAAGCGCTAGTTTCACCAAAAGAGGAGGAGCGGAACACGCCTGCAATGAGGAAGCGGGCCATACTGCCTTTTTTGGCAGAGCATTGCTTAAAGCTGCTCAAGCAAATCATGAGACTATAGAGCATTAACGCGTTGCAAGTTTCTTAGACTTTGATCTATTTCACTTTTAAAAAATAAACTGCAAAGTAAAAAAATATGACTTTGAATGATGTGTGCTCAACTGTTTTAAAGTCCTAAACACATACTGATAGTTCTATCATGAGGTACTAGTGATTTACTTTTTTATAAAAATACTTTCTTTACTATATGTTGCTAATTGCAATACTCAAGATGAGTTTTATTTGTAAAATAAAAGCTTTTAACTGAGTTAGTGGATCACTGTATTTGGGAGTAACTGTGAATGACAGATTAAATCAGCTTTGCTGGAGACCAGGGGTTTATGAAAAATTGGAAAGAATATACAATACCGCTGTGAGGGCATATAAAACTCCGTCTCCTAGTTTACCCCTTTTCTGTGATTTCTCTTTCATTTGCTTAAAATAAATGAGAAAAAAGGGCTAAATTGTGCCCCTCCCAAATAAAAAGCTGTGGGAACAGGAAAACTCCTTGTTTTCACTCCCTTCACAAGCATCAGGACTTCCGCAGGGCATACAGCTCTGTAGATGTGCATCTACTTTAAGCTGCATGGAGAGATACAGCTGTAACACCGCACCACAGCTCGCAGTACATCCACGTGGAAATGCTGCCTCACTGTTTTGTTCTCCAGTCTCCAACTCCCAGCAGCACTAAACACTTAGAGGACACGTTATCGCTGGTGGGCTACACAGTGAAGGGCGGGAAATACTGCAGCAGAGAATAATGTAGCCTTCTCCCTCCCATATTAAAACATAATCTTGGAGAGCAAAGAATGAAAAACTGTGTCCCCCCCCTAGACTTCCTATTTTTTATTCAACCATCTAAAACCCAAAAGAGAAAAATACTGAGTTTTACAGCACACTCCCCTGTTCAGCTCTTACTCCAGTGATGATGGTCCTCACTCATATCACGACAAAAAAAAAAAAATCATTCATACTCAAACATCTACCAACTACAAAGCTTTGCTGTTCGTTAAGTTTACTTTTTGTTTCATCCTACTCTCCTGTACTCCCACAAGCAAAATTCTTAGCTCCTCATAAACTGACAACCGCAAAACCTGCTTTTTGTTCTAAAGAAACAGAAACAATCCTATCTGACACGTAAGTGTGAGATTTTTATCCAGTTAAAACACCATACCATTCAACAAGAGTTTTGTTTGAATAATTCAGGACTATGTTATTTAGCTCAGAGGGATTGAGCACACAAGTAGACTGCAGGATTGGGCCTTAAGTTCACAGCTTGCAGTGAAAGACTATTGTAGGTTACAGATGTATTGTGACTACATAATGCTGACTCTGTACATGTCTTTACTAATTCAGCATCCATTTAAAACATTACAAAGAAGCCTCTGATACTTTCAGACCTTGAATTGTCCAGTCAATATCTATAGTTGTGGTATCCACATACTATGGACAACCACAGCATCAATTTTCATTTTGCTGGTTTGTACACAAAGAAGGTAAGGTACTTTATATCTAACAATTATACTAATGCTATTAGTATCTAAATACACGTCAATTATATAATTTTGCAGTAATATGATACAGTCATATACAATTTCATTTGAGAAGAAAAGTACTATGTCTATGAGACTTACAGGACGAGCAAGATTTGGATGCAGATCTGAAAGTGCAACAAAGTCCCGTGTTGAACTAGAATAAGCCATTCTTTATCTGTAACTTGAGAAAACTAATTTAGATTTTTAAAAAATCTAAACAAATCACTTAAAACTATTCATAGTGAGAATAACAAGTTATTTTTTTAACACAAATATTCTGACCTAAATAGCATATGTCTTCAATAAAAAGCATTTCAAACCATCTCAAGTAGACGATTCTTTATTGTTTGTATTTGGCGATGCAAGTTATGAATTTTTCTATAACTGCTCTACCTATGCTTCTCAAATAAAGGTCTGTAATTTTTATTTACTTATTTATTCAGCATTAAGTGACACCATTAGCACCAGCCTCTGAAAAATATTTACCCTCCTTCTCCTGTCTGGGAAGTCCAACTGAATTTAATGAGGCAGTTCATATATAAAAGGCCATTTACGTGGGAGGAAAGAAAAGTGTTGCGTTGCAAACCAACTTACTTGAGGTTTGGGACTTAATATTAAACTACCTTAAAACGCGAGTACATTCCTTCCTCAAAGTAGAAAAGATTTGAATTTATTAAAATAATTTTTTTAAAAATCAGTTTTATTTTCAGGCTGCCAACATAGCCTTACTGCCCGTTCCTGTGAGCTACCGCGCACTCAAGTCCTCTCTATTGATGCCAAAGTCGGGCCATGGATGCTTTGTTAGCCCGTCTGAATGCCTCTTATTATTTCATGGGTACCCTCAGAGACATTATTGATATTTAGCAAATAGTTGTTAGATTCTATTTTTTTGTAAAAGGAACCATCAAGTTGTCCAAATCTTAATAACCTTTAATATGAGAGAACTGCTGACATTTTTCAGAGGACTCCTGTTCAAACTTTATAACAAAAGTCCTGAATGGCTTTCACGGTCTTTATACCTGGCACCTTGTGTGAGAATTGTTAACCATTTCATTGGGCATTAGTATAATGATCTGTTGAACACACTAGAAAAGAAATAGATAGTCTACGCTTTAAAAAAAGTAAGCAGTTATCTGAGAACAAAGTGATTTCTCTAAAAGGGCGTTTCAAACTAAACTCTCACAGAAAGACATCCCGAATTTGCCTTACAAAAACTACTGAACAATGGGGCCCTCAAACCTATTCCCATCCCGTGATACGGAAGAATTCACGTTCACTTACGTAGGAAAGTCACCTCAACCATCCCTCCAAGGCACGTTAATATTCTTGCCTCAAAAGAAGTTAAATATTGTTAAATGACGTACCTCACACCGCAGCTGAATCAGGTTAAAGAAAACAGCACTGGGAACACACGTATCAAAGGAAGACGTGAGGCAATTTAGGATTTAAAACGCTACAGGCCCTGGCAGGGGAAGCTGCAGCACGCAATTGCACCCCTCACTTACCCCTCAGAGGCAGGGGCTGAGCTCCTGAGGACAGCTGAGGGAACTTTCTCTCACCACCACCCAGGATCAGCCCTTCTTCTGAGAGAAAGGACAAGATAGAAATCACAATAAATAAAAGCATGAAGCCTTCGGCACCACCACCCCATCCCAAACTGGCGTCTGTCACCAGACGAGCCTGCGCCCCCACAGCCAGGCCGGGCTCTACCCTGCAGAGAGGGTAGAGCAACACATGGCGGCCATCCCACACAGGCAGGGACAGCCTCAGCTTGGAGGCTGGGCAGGCAGGAGCCCTCACCACAGCCCCACCTACTGCCAAGGAGTCTCAGGGGAGACACAGACCAGCCAGGATGGGAAGGGAGCACCCTGAAAGGAAGGTGTGAGGTGCTCAGGGCAGGGAGACAAAATGGCAGCGAGCGCCGTGGGCGGGAAAAGGGCTTTGCGCCCTCTCGCCACGCGCGATCTTCCTCCAAGGGCCAGCGCGGGCGTGAGGGGGAGCGGTGTGAGGGCAGCCAGGGTCCGCACAGCAGGCACCGGCCACAGCCCTGGGGCTCAGAGGACGGCTGCCAAAGAAAAAAAAAACACCAGAAATTCAGAGTCCTGGGGCTTTCACGTACCTGAAACCCCACCGTACCATGGGTCACGGCCCAGGGGGATCAGCTCAGAGCGCGGCACCGTCAGCTTCAGCTTGAATCAGCGAGCTCTGCGTCAGGTCAGGTTCAGAGCCTGGGTTTCAGTTTTTGTGAGTCCTCTGATCTGTGGGGCTTTACCCACGTCTCCTGCCATTACTGCCCCGTCGCTCCCCCCGGGGCAGCAGCTTCATCCCGGCATACGCAAGGTTTCCCGGGTAGGATGTTAATTTGAACCACCTGATTGCATCTTCTGCTTGCTGTTGTAACAAAATTTCTGTATTTCCTTGCAGTGCTACTCCGCAGCAGGCCCTGGAAGATTTTTCCCTGAACAAATGCACTCAGCAGGATTGCTAGCGGGTCCCAAGTCCCTGGACTTAACGAAGCTGACGAAGCACCAGCCCAGGAGTCTAAAGTCAGGTTTATTCTGCTACAATTATAAATGCACAACACACCAGCAAGACAAAGCAAATTTCAGGAAGCTTTAGAGGAACCATTCCCTAGGTTTTTTTTTTTTCTTTTTGTGGTAGCTCTAAGGAAAACAATATTGCAGCCTGTATTTTATAAATGAATTAAAATTTATGTTTTAAGATATTATTTGTATTGATTTGCACACAGTGCTCCTGGGTTTTCAGGCCCTGCAGAAGACTGGAGTGAGCCATTTTGTCCATTTATATTGCATATAAAATTATTTTTTATAAAATCGATACTTCTGTATCATAAAAAAATTTTACTCCTGATGAGTAATTTTATGACCTCAAGGTCATGGCTATTGAAGTTTTTAGTGTAGCCTGACAAATTCTCTGTGTTGACTCTGTGTTACAGGATCTTTCATTTCTTCAGTTAAACAGCTGAAAATGGATACCACCTGTGCTCTCATATTTATTGTGTCACTAAAGTCCATGATAATTACACCATGCTGATGACAAACGGCGTGCCAGAGAACTGACAGCCCAGGTGGTTTGTTTTTTTTTTTTTAGGTCACCTTTTATACAGTATGATCCACGGATCTAACTTGGTTCCATAGGTTTGAAGTCTCCAGTAAACAGAATGAGAAAATTTTTTTTTTTTTAGTTCTGTTGTTTTAATTATCTCAAGCTAATGAACAAGCAGAAGATAATGAACATGGTGATGGGATCCTAATCGAATGGGAAGGAGAACTTGTACACTAGCTGGAAAATGCTGGCAAAGGTACAGGTCTCATTCTTACCACCATGACTGCAAGGTAAACCAGGAAAACCCTGAAATGATTTCTGCGGGGTCTCCACTGCTGCAGAGGGTGATAAAAGCAGGATCACAGCCCATAGGCTTGCAGGTGTTGAGCTCATCTAGTATCTCAGCAAGGTTTTGGTGGGACATAAGCACCTGCTTAGGTGGAGCCTTGTTGAACCGAGCTGGGATCCTGCGCTGCTCCCCGGCACGGTCACCACTTTCGTTAGGTTTTGTCCAGGCTGAGCTGCTTTTCTCCCACAGGCACAAAGGGCAGGTGAAACCCGACGCTGCCTCTGTCCCCAGCCCAGGGCCGCAGGCATTGTTTCATTTCAAAGCCACCAGAACAAGGATGCTGTTGTGCACCGCTCCTCGGCATCCCCATAGCCTCAGCAGACGTCTAATGATCAGGTGGGTTTGCTTTGTGGTTTAGTCCCACTCCCATTTTCAATCTGCCTACATTTTGAAAAAAGCTGCTTTTTACTTTCCCATGATAGCTCCTGCTAGGAAGATGTTATCAGGGCCATCATGAAGGGGTGCACCGATCTGGCCACAGGCACAAAGGCAGCAGACGTGAGACCAGAGTTATCCCCCTGGAAGACATGATTAGATGCTGAATTTCTAACTTGCAGATATTGAGACAAGAATTCATTTGGTTGACATACCTGTCTCACAGCGATGCTGTGACTTCTTCCATTTGTACGGCACATGGCACGATGGGGGACGGTCAGCGATTTGGACTCCTGTAGGTTACTGTAAACAAATAACATCTTTATTGGTGTTTATAATAAACAAATGTCTAACCTGAATGTCTCCCGCTAATTTACAATGTCAACTGATTCTCCACGTTAGGAATTTTTAATACAAACACTGAAGAGAGCCTGCAAAAACAAAAGTTACTCAACTTGTACTCAGCTTTACTCAAGCTTTCCTCCTCAATTGACCTCAAAGTGGTCTCTAAAAGAAATCAGCATCGTTATCTCCCTTTGACAGCTGGAAAAACAGAAGCAAGAGAAGGACCAGAAGCAGTTTCCTGAGGGCCGTGCACCACACGGGGACCTCCTCCCCTCTCCAGTACTAGCACCAGCCCCCGCAAGATTGCGGCAATATGAAATCGGTATTTTTCTGATTTAGTGCTTGATCCCTGAACAGTCTGAGTGATTTTAACTCTCCAGCACTTCAGCGGCACTTAGCACTCTGCCAGATTCAATCTGTCATTAGCAGAGACTTCCCATACATGGCTGCAAATTGCATGGTCCCTGCTAATTAGGCCTTCATGAATGGATTTATTTAAATTACACTCATTGGCATGGTCAAGGAGTGCAAATGCCATTTTGTAATTCACTTAGCAATTTCTTACGTGACCATCAGTACCGTTTGCGTGCAGGGGAAGCTAGTCCCCATCCAGCACTAGTAGGGACATCTCAGAAATCATCTTCAAAAGGATCTTCAAAGCTAGAGCAATATAAAAATATTTGCTCTGAGTTCTATGCTGCCCACAGCATTTACTGAGTGGGCTCATTGAATATTTATACATTCTTAGGACAAAAAGAATCCGTAAAATGAAAAGGGCAGACCTGTAATTTTATGTAATTAGCCTGACTAAATGCATTAAAAGCAGCAAATTATTAAAGGTATTTACTGTTCAGTGGCTTTAGCTGATACCTGAACTGGCTGCGAATCAGGAGTGCTGATGGAGTAATGATGGACATCTTTAGCAAAAGTAAGGCAGGTGCTGATGCAGCCAACAGGTGCTCAGTGTGTTGAGGGATATTTAATCTAAATTTCTGCCCATCACTGCAGTAAGTCATTGTTCATCTCTTGCTTTGCCCCACGTCCCCCCTGCTGGTCCCCGACACTGGAGTCATCCCGGTGCTATTTCAGTGGGATTTCCTCGCTCTGAGCAGCAGCACAGGAAAACACAGCAATCTGGAGTTTTATTTTAAAATGAAAATGAACATGAACCATGGCTGGTTCCTGCCTAGTATGTGCTAATTCTGGCTTCTTTGGTCCAGGGAAGACACCAAGACCCGAGGCTGGTGCATCTGTGCAGCAGCAGCACGAACGGTGCTTGTATGCCTGAAGGCAGCTCAGATGCCAAACATGTGCGTGAGCAAATGGGACTGTGCACCAAGGGCACAGGTGGGGATGCCAAGAGCTCTCTTCTGCACGAGGAAAGCCCTATTGCTGGCAAAGAAGAAAAAAGCCGCCTTTTAGGTGTAAAGCTATGTGGGACATATAAGTTCTGCCCTTTCCAGCTGTCCAGGAAGGATGGTGTTTTGAAACAACGGCTGCTCTCAAGACAACAAAGTCTCCCTGTTCTCTCTGATGAATTCACATGAAACTGCTTAAAACCAGACCCAGCCTTCCCCACGGGCAGGGAGTAAGTGGCATCTGCAGGGCCTGAATGCAGCAAGCACGGCATTTCTGCAGCGGTTTGTGCTGGGGAAAGGCAGCGTCCTCGCTCTCCAAGGCAGGGCCTGGATGCCTGTTCATCAGCAAGTTCAGTTCATAACTATTTCAACACTAATTAATCCCTTCTGCAACATTCGCACAAGGGTGGAGCAGAAACGTCACGCAATGCAGGCAAGCCGGCACAACCCGGAGAGGAAATCAAGCTGTCGGCACCAGCCTGTACACTGAAATCAGCTCACCTCAGGTGGCCATTGCAGAATTTTAGTAAAAAATAAACACCACAACTGAAATCTAAGACCTTCTGGATAGTCACTAAGTAGTTGGTATATTTTCAGCAAATAGTTAGCAAATAAACATATCCCAGAACTAATCCTTCTGTGTCTTTTTTATAGCAAAAAGTCAGAATAAGATGTCCATCTAGGAATTCACTGCTTGAAAACACTGAAACAAGTCTTTTTTCTTCACTTCTCTTGTCCGCACAGTGATACTCGACCTTGCTTTTTTGAAGATCAGACTTTGATTGCCCAAGATTTTAAAGCCCTCAGCCTGCTGTTTAGTTTGCCTGAAACTACAGGGGTGGAAAGTGCTTCTTTTTGGATCCTCCCAAGTGGCGTGAGAGCATTCAGGCTATAGAGGATAACTTGTCCCGCACATAATTCCAAAATAATTTAAGTGAGGTCAGTGAAATTACTTGGATTTTCATCACTTTCCCCGAGACCAGAATTTCTTCCTCCTTCTATGAGGAAAAAAAAGATTACTATTTTCCAACAAAACATCATGAATGAAAAAATACAAAATTAAAAATAGTTTTAGTGACAGCTCCCTGACACTGGGGAAGAATGCTTTGGGAGAAAAAAAAAAGAAGATATTTAGCATCGGTTGGCTGCCATTCAAACATTTTCAGCTATTCAAATCAATGAAACCAAACCCAAATAAATTATATCGCTTTCAGTTTGAGACACATGATACTGAACAATACCAATTAGGACACACAGGATGAGTGTCTTCCAGCAACAAAAGTGGGGGAAAACCCTTCCAATCTTCAGTTGCTCCAGTTTCCAACCAAGCCGAAAACTCGAGCCCTGTGTGAGCAGTTAATAAAGAGGAAAACCTGGGACATAATTCTCAAAGACAGATGGGGATGGCTGTAAGAGAAAACTGGGATCTTAGAGTCAATAAAACTTTTTCCCCCACCACAGAATTCAGTGAACAGAGTACCAGTGAAATCCAAACAACCCATCCAAGCTAAACTTTCCAGCAAAAATATACCTTTGATCTCCTGGCTGAGCGTTTGGCCCCGGCGCGGCGGTGGCAAGCCTCCCATTGCCTCTGAGAGCCAGGACCACATCCAGCCCCTTCCTAGGTAATCATGTGTCAACATTTCCAGGGTACGCCTGGCTGCCTGTCAGCCAGCTCGTTAGAAAATTCCTGCAGACTGACACTGACATTTTAAGTTTTTATCCATTAGAAAAACAAAACCTCCCCCCAGCGCCTGTTCAGAGTGCAAAGGTACGAGACCTGATCAGAACCGGACTTTATCAAGAAATTTTCCCTTAAGAAAATGAACGCTAGAGGTCAATCTAACAACTTGTCCTGGAAATATATATCCCTGGAATAAAATATTACAGACTTCTTCTGTGTACTGTACACCTCTCTAACTACATCCAGATTCACTGGCTTGGCAAGGCGCTTCGTATCCAACAAGAGTTTCTTCTATTCTTTTGAATTTGTTCTTGTCTTGCTATACGTTAGTATTTCCTTTTCTGGAGCTCGCCTGTATGATCGCTGTCCCAATTCACGTGGCTCGCTAATGTACTTAACTACCCGTTTATGAAACGAAAGGGGAATTGGCACTCGCGTGTGTAAATACTGGAGGCCAAATGTGTCCCTGATGTAACTCCGCTGCAGCCGGTTGAGTTAGATTAAAGATGAGTGCAGAAACAGAGGAGCAGCCATCACCACGCAGATGAAAGCCCGTCTAACTGGGGATCTTGTGTCTTATGGATAAATCCATGGTTTCAAAGAGGCAGCAGGGAGCCTGTGGAGAACCGGGTTGGGATGCAAGCGATGGGTTTGTGACTTTCAGCCTTCAAGTCTGAGTCCCTTCCAAAGCATCTCCTGTCTAACAGCAACGGGGCTGACTTCATTACCTGCGCCTGATGCTTTCTTCATCTCATCTTCTGCGCTCGGATTCTGGAGGACCTCGTGGCTACAAAGTCCCACGGACTATTTACGCATAACACATACAAAAATGGTTTTGGTTGGGGTTTTTTTCTTTATTATTCTTAAATGCCCAGCCTTCCAATTTAAGTGAATTTCTTCCTTCCTCTTCCCTGCTCTTAACAGTAGAAATAAGATGTAACCCTGCCAGCCTGCTTCAGCCTCCCCATTGCAACCTTCTTTAGCAAATCCCCAGATCCCCTTTCATAAGGCTCCTGTCTCAGCCAAACTCAATGGAGATGCGGAAGGAGCGCAGGCTTCGCCGACACGGAGGCTGCCTTCACCAGGAAAGCCAAGGGAGATTCAAGGCACAAAAGTCAAGTCAGACGAAAGTGCAGATCCAGCAAAGAGTGTGTTTAAGCACAAAATTTCTCCCAGGGAGTCACCGGGACTGCTCGTGTGCTTCGCGCTGAGCACATATGTGAGTGCTTTGCTGAACCCAGGCCAAAATGCAGTTCTTCTTTATGAATGTGGGCCAGATCCTGTAGCACTGAGTAACGCCGATGAGTAACATTTATTCACACAAGTGGTCTCTGCTGAGACGGGCTGCCAAGTCCTGGCCCTGTATGATTTTTTTCTTTAGCAAGCAGCCAGAGCAGAGCTCCATATGGCAGCGCCAACTCCTCACTCAGCAGCTTGCCTGCTGCCAGCTCCTCGGTGGAAACGGCCCAGCGAGGCAGAAATCTTCCAGCTCAACCTTCGTGTTACAATTACGTTTAAAAAACCACCAGATAAATTCCTTAAAATTCTTCCAGGGAGTTTCTTCCTGCTGTGGCTGCCTGCATGACCATGGTGGTCCTGGCTGTGGCCGGTGATGCTCTCCCGGGGCAGCGCCCAAGCCCTTCCCGGGTGAAGGCATCTCCCAGGGCATGTCCAAAGGGTGTCTGTCCCTACTGCCCAGCTCCTTGGAGGCCTGGCACATCCCAAGGCTGCTACAGAGGTGATGGGCTAGCAGGAAAAGCCTCTTACGCTCCTCTTCAGGCAACCTGGCCCTCATGTGGAGCTTAAGCTGGTGCAGGGACACATCCCTCTGATGGCTCTTCCCAGTTAACGCATACACAGGAGATATCTAGGAGGGGTACGAGAGTGGCTGGGGCCATGGTACAGAGATGGACGCCTTGTGCCACCATGCAGTTGTCATGCATTAACACCCTTGCTCCAAGACAGTCAAAATTGGGCAGAGCTGAACAGACCTCCCTCCTCATCAGCCTCCCTTGCAGCTTGCCCCCAGAAGCTGGGGGCTCTCAATGCCTCGCCTTGGTAGTTTTTCTTCTGTTAGAAAGCACAAGGGAAGATGCAACCCCTTCAGCCACAGGTGCTGGCCTTCCCCAGTGCTGCCATTCATCCCCATCTGCCCAGGAGTTACTGCAGCCAAAGGCTGGGTGCACCCAGAGGCTCTTCCCGAGGGCTGACAGCAGCGACCACAGCAAGAAACCCCTTGCCACAGCAGAGACATGGTGCAGGGCTCTCGCCAGCCCCAATACTAGCTGCACCAGCCACAAGGACCCTCCAGGCACCCTGCCCGAGTCCCCCAGCACCACAGGGAGCTTGCAGCAGAGAGCAGCAACTGCCCACCCAGGGTCCCACATGCATCCTGTGCTGTCTCCATCCTTCACCATCCCCTCTTCCGAGGGGCCACGCATGCAATTCCTAGCAAAGACCCGTAACAGGGCCTGACATTTCGCAAAGGTCTCCAAAGCTGCTGAGCAGAGTGCTTAGGAGATGGAGCTGCCAGCAAGGACTGGCAGCAGTCGATGGGGAGCACGGCCATCTCATGTCCCTCACCACCAGCAGCTGCTCCCACTGCCTCCGGCACAGCCCTCAGCGCCATCACCCTCCTTGTAGGGTCTGGGCATACGGCAAAGCCAAGGGTGACACCACAGCAGCAAAAGCCACAGCAGTACCTAATGTACTGTGGGCTTAACCCAGCCAGGGTCAGGCCTGCTGAGCACCTGGGCAGGATCAGGCCCAAACCAAAGCTAGCAGTGAGCCCAGGTTGCACTCATGGAGCCTTTCAACATCCCCGCAGCCTCAGCCCTGCTGTGGCGTGCGTGGTTACTGCCAAATCAGTACGTGTGTCTTCCTGGTAAATAATTGTGTCAGTGGGATGTTAATGGTGCACAGTGCTCGTGGTGTTAAGGCTTTTTTTTTGTCAACGAAGCAAAGTCATTTGTTTTCCTCCCCCTTTCCCCTCCAAGCCTTCCCAAATGCACAAAATGGGCTCCAGACCCACCTCCTACAAGGAAATGAGAACCAGCCCCGGAGGATCACCCAGCAAGAAGCCTCTGTTCAGAGATCTGACGCCTCTTCAAAGACGGGGGAGCAAATGTGCTCCTACCTCCACTGATTTATGAAGAACGTCTGCATCACCGATGCGGGGGAAATGCTTAAATGCTACCAGAGGGAAGGGGAATCGAGCGCTCACTGCCTGCGCTTAGGGGGTTGCACTAAACAACCCCTCTATTTATCATAGTTTGTTTTCATATAATTAGATCTATATTGCATTTTGAAGGAAAACAAACAACCTAGCGACTGTAGCACATGCTGCTGGGTTATATGCTCACTAGCAAAATAAACGCCAGTGTGCCACCGCCAGGACCGGCTGATGGCAGGCAGGATGTGCCAAAGGCAGCTCTTGAATTGCACGTGGCAGCAGCCGGCCCGGGACCGTGTCCCCATGTGTGAGGGGACATGGGGAAAGCAGGTGGCTTGCCTGTGCTGGTGGAAACCAGCCAATATCACCTCAGCTGGAGGCAGCAGCAAAGCCAGAGCCATGGGCAGCCAACCTAGCACCCTGAAAAAGGCAGGAGAAAGGCTCGATTAAGTGAGGGGCACAGCCCAGGAGCGTTGTCTGAAGCTGTTGTTTCCTTCCTTCCTTCCCCGCTGTGTTAAAAAATTCTGGGTGTAAATTGTTCTAAGTTGTAGCTGTTTGGGTTTAATTTCTGCTGCTGCCCCAGTGTTATTTATGCTCTTGAAATATAGCAGTAGGCACATGTATAGCGTTGCATTCATGAAATACAGCCTGCTGCCTATAGTATTTATTGATCAGTGCAGTAAATAATTCCAACAAGCACAACTCATCTGAATGAGCAGAGGGCACGGCCAAAGGCTGCCCATCTGCCAGGGCCTAACACACATCCCTTCCAGGGCTGGCAGGATTGCACCAGCAGCACAGGGCTGACAGAGCTGCTCCTGAAATGCTCTTTCTCATCCAAAAAGAAGCCAAGAAAGCCAGTGCAGCTCCCAGATGGGTCCCAGTGGCAGCTGTGGGGACACCCCTGGGGACACAGGATGCAGCCCTGTGCCCGCCAAGGGATGCTCCCCGTTAATGTCAGGAGGGCAGTGACAGACAAAAAGCAACTGCTCGACTGCATCTGAGCTGGAGCAGAGGCACCTGAGGGGGACACAGCCACACCGGGAGCTGGATTCCCACAGCACCCTCAGCACTACGCACTCCAGGACAGCCAGGAGGCCACTGCTAGAAATAAAAGCTCTCTGCAAGGATCTTTTTTTGGTTTGATTTGACCACGCTTGGGGAGAAGAGGAAGGCAGTACATAACAGCCTTGTGTATAAGCGGTTGCTTGATTAGCATAGTTAATGTCTGTAGAATTTATTCAATGTCTGAATTCTTGCACTTTTTCCAGGGGAGAGGCAACAGGGGACTCTACATAATGCTGTCCATGCAGAACTGTGTCTCTCAGCTGTCCCAAGTATTTCCCTGGAAGCCCTCCCTGTCCTGCAGCAAGAAGACACACCTTGGGAAAGCCAAGCACAAGGCTGGACAGATTTAGTGTTGCTACACTGGGACTCATTTATCTTAGCTCAAAGGTGAACCAACAGTACCCTCAAGGACAGGAGCTTAACAAGCAAAGGAGGAAGATCTGAACCAGATCTTGACCTTGTGTCAATCATGCAGCTGCGCTGAACCGAACAAGGTTGATTATGCCAGCAAGAAGCCAGTCTCTTAGGCTCAAATTCATGCCCAGCTCCTACTGTCACCAGCATTGCTGGAGCTGCCTGTCCACACCAGGCAGAGCTCATCCCACTAATGCCAGCTCTCCCAGTGGCTCAGGGACTGCCAGCAACCCCCTGCAGAGCCAGGATGTGACACCAACACTCAGACTCCATGGGACACTCGCACCAAGACATTGTACCACTGAACTCGGCATCCTGCCTCATCAGCAGCCTTACGAGTCTCTGGATAAAATAAAGACCCTCAGAAGGGGATGTGCTGCAGCAGACACTCCTCTGGGTTTTGCACAGCTGCCCATGACCGCAGGATGCTGTGCATCTTAAACACAGCCTGGTTTTAAGAGAGACCCTCAGCACCATGTGGTACATATGGGACTCTCCCAACAGGCACTCACAGGCAACTCCTCTTGGCTTTGCTGCAAAAATATCACTTCCCAGAGGAGATAATCTTGCATCAAACTCCCATCTCAGCCATGCAGCCAGTCTCAGAGAAGGTGCCTGATCAGGGACTGGAGCAGGTTACAGGGGAACGGTGGAGCTGTGCAAACCTGTGGATCAGGAGGGGATTTTATGCCCAGGCCCCCTTGTGCTGCCTGCCTGGGTGAGGTTGCACACGCAGCAGCTGCAGCACCTTTGGTGGCACCTGCAGCCTCCCCAGGTCCTCTGCTAACGCAGCGTCCCCCCACTCTGCTGCGTGACAGGAGCAATGAGGCTGTTGCAGTGACATGTCCAGCGATGCTGCAAGCTCTGGCTGTGCTGATCCCAGTTCATCTCAGGGCAGCGTTTCTGAGCAGGGCAGTACACAGCACACCACAAAAGGGTGCTTTCATCAGCTCTGCTAATTTTTATCCCGGGGCGAGCGTAATACCCTGACGGCCTCTCACCAGTGGAGAGCTCCTTCCAATTTAGCTGGTCACTGCCCCAAAGGGCGTGAGCACAGTCTAAGGCACGCTGGAGACCAAAGTGGGATCCCCGACTCCAGGCAGCATAAGCCATCGGACGGCTCTGCCTTTGGCCAAGCCCCCCACTTCGCACTGCTGCCTGCACACACCGGGGCTCCCTCCCAATATCCTTTCTTGCTCCATAGGCACAGATGGAGCAGACACCCGCTGGCCCCGTTTCCCAAGCTGCCCTTGAGCTCAGCACCTGCCCCTTTCCACCACCAAGGAACCTTTCACAGCCCAAAGGAGCTGCAATATCTTCCACCACCTGCAAAATACCCCAACTCACTTCCAGGGCTGAAGGCACAAGTCCCCACTGCTGGAGATGCCCCCATGCACCTGGCATCGGTGGGGTGGGGGGACCAGCACCCACTGCACTCCCCAGCACCCCAAACCCCACAGATACTGAGCGGAGCCACTTCACCTTGGCCCGCTCCCTGGGTAGGAGCTGGTTGCCAAGCTCAGACTTGGATCTAGCGGTAGACTTTTGTGCTTTGGCTCATGGATCCTGAAAACAAGAGCTTTAATCATTGCTTGCTTTTATGCGCCAAGAGCCAAAATTGTCTTGTTAAATACAGTAAGTGATCAGTGCTCACAGTAAAGAACATTTCAATGACTGCTTGTGTGGGTAGCCTTTTCACGCTTGCCTCTCTTCCCCTCTTGAGAAAAATTATGGAATGTGGGAATTATTGCAAAGCCTCTCCAGACTTGGAATGTTTTCTGCTGGTTACAAGCGCTTGCTCTGGGCAGCGCTTCAGCTTGTGCCTACAGTTTGCTGCCTGGTTGTGCACAGTCCTGCTCGCCAATGGGTGCCAGTCCCTGGACAGACTGCACCAGGATCACATCCTCTGCAATCAGGTACATGACTGGCCTTTAGCTCAGAAAGGTCTAAATAACCCCAATACATGTCCTAAAGGCAACAGGAGTCTCTGCTGTGGCAGCCTTGGGGTAAGCCCATCCTTACCCTGCCTGAGCATGGTGCATCGGCACACATCAGCCAAGTCCAGAAAACGTTGATTTTATGGTTTTTTTCCCCCCCACCTCTGCATCCCTGAGTGGCAGCCGTGGATCCGTGCTTGGGAGCCCTGTCTGTGCTGTAGTCCTGTCCCCAGGCAGGAGCCCTTGTCTCCCAGCACTTCCCTGCCAGCTGTCTCTTAACATTGCAGTATTGAAGTTGCCTTTTAGCTTTTATTGTGATTTTTCCCAAAGATAAAATAGTGCTGTGGAAGCAGAGGGACCCCCAGCACTAGCCATGTCATTGGAGTTGACAGAGTGGGAAGCCTCAAGCTGGGAGCACTGTGGTGAGGCCAGGGTACACAGAGGAAGAGGAGGAGGAGGATGGTGCTCAGCCATCCCATCGCTCAGCCCCAACTTTGATGAAGGGACCAGGAAAGCAGACTGCAGCGACACCGCCTGCTCCAGCAGCCAGGGGATGTTTTGCTGGAAAAGGGGGATTTTTCCCTTTCTGAGCAAAATGCCCTCAGCCCCCTCACAGCTGGGTTTGCATCACCTCCTCCTCTGCAAATGCAGCTTCTGGCTGAAACCTTGGCAGGAAGAGGAGAAAAACCCTGGACAGGGGACAACTGTCAGTTTGCACTCATTTCTAGAGGAAGGTTTAGGGTTACAGAGAAACGCACAAAACTGGCTTTTAAACACAGACAGCTCCGCACACAGCATGCTCCGCAGCAGGGTTTGGCACCCACAGATTTCCGCTGAGTTGGAAACGCTGGGAAAGCCCGGCCCACAGGGGAGCAGGAGCGGAGGGAATAACCTCCAGCTGCAAACACACTGCCTGCCCTTGCAGGCAGCTCTGGCCTTGGTGAGGAAGGGCGACGCAGCACCCCCTACCCAAATCCCCATCCCCAGCTGCCAGAAGCTTAAACCTAATGCAAGAGGAGAGGCAGGGCTGGGGGCACCACTGCAGCCACCCGCCAGAGTGGACCACCCTACTAATACCAGCTCCCTGCATTATTTACAGTGCTTTGCCATGTCCTGGTGTGACAGTGATTCATGGGGCACTTTCCTTCCTTTCATTACACTAATAAATCTCCCGGCGAAGCGGGGACGGCGCATCACAGCATGCACCCGTACCACCCTCGCAGCCAGCAGGCATCTCTGCTCTCACCTCTGAGAGGATTTTATACAAGGCAATTTTGGTGGTGGTGCGTGGGATGGAGGAGGGAAAGGCTCCAGGAGGATTTGAGTGAACGGATGAAGCTTAAAAAGGCAGAACAAGTCCCTGAGTAGTTTCAGCATAAACACCTCTATGTAGGTTTATGTGCAAAGCAAAGTCTATTCCCAGCTGGCAGGTGGGCAAATGCTTTCACTCTGAAGCTCATTTCTGCCAGTTTATTGCAGGTGCAAGAAACAGGGCAGAGCCATTAGCTCCAGCGGGTGCCCATCACCGGTGCCCTGGACTTTAACATAGGGCTGTATTGCCATATGTAAAACCTGCCATGAAGACAGACCTGAAGACAGACCTAAAGGCAGTGCAGTCCCACCCAGCACTGAGGTACGAGGGGCAGGAGACGTGCAGCATGAATCTGAGCACCCATCAGCAGAGAGAGCAGACGCATCCCATGGCAAGCATAGCTCCACAGCACCAAACCGAAAGCAGCCGGGCACAAACAAGCGCCTGAAGGGGAGCAAGTGGCTTCAGAGGATGCTCCCACCCTTAGCTGTGTATGAAGCAGCTCTGCAGCACTGGCTCAGCTGCACACACACGAAGGTCACTCCAGACTGGCCCTTTTCCAACTCTCAGATAGTTTTATGTTTTGGGGTTTTTTTCTAGAAGCAATACAAAAAAACATCAGTGCAGCCACAGATACAGCACAGGGCAGTGGGGTTTGCCCACTACAATTGAGACCGTATTCACGTACCTTCACCATGTCCACCTTGCTGGACAGGAGCTCCTGCACTTCACAGGTGTAGCTTTGACCTCTCGTACCTGTCCCCAGACCTCCCTGCAGCCCAGCCACAGCCCCAGGGCTGGTTCCGGGCACCAATATCCACCCCAGAGCTGGATCTGGCACTCCCAATCCAGCATTTGTGTGCTGGGTGTGAGACCACGCTGTTCCCTCCCAGTGCCCAGCGATGCCACCAGTGCGCTCCCCCCACGAACTGCTCTGGGTGCTGCAGAAGCTGCATTAAAAATACTTGGGTGTTGCAACCAGGTCAGAGAAACAGGCTTCTTCCCTGCCTCGCCCCTCTGAGTGCAGAGGGCTCCCCGTCGTCTCCACCCAGGCATGGCCCCATTTTTTGGAAGGCGTGGGGGACCGGGGGCAGTGGGGTGGGGACCCGTCACCTTTGCACAGGGCCTACAGGAAGGGAGTCATTCCCAAGGGACATTGCTTCTAAACCACTCCAATATGGCAAGGCAATGATAACCAGCTGGGAAAATGCTTTAAAGACCCTTAATTAAAGGCTGGCTGTTGCACAAGCCTCTTTCCCATCCCCACCAGAAGCTATTCCCAGTTTCCTGGCCTCTCCCCTGCTGCCCTCCATCCCTTGCACTTTCTTTCCCACTGGCATCTGCCGGCAGCGTGCTGCGGCTGCCGCGGGATGTCTCTCCAGCAATCAGCCTCTGCCATCAGATGGAAGTTTGCACTCATAGCAAAAGGAAAAAAGTGAAAAATTCTCTCCCAGTTGACTTTCAGGGGTGGCTGGAGGCAGCAGCTGCCTGCGTGGATGCCAGCGCTGGGGCAAAGCTGCCCTGGCCACGCCAGCCTGCTCCTGCCCAGGCGGTGGGAGCATCAGCTTCATCATCTGGCCATGGTCTGCACCACCCCTCACCAGCCACGGTAAATCAGGAGAGAAGGGGCTGAATCAGACCCTCCAGCACCATTGCTCACGTCTAACTCTGGCCCTCAGGTGAGGAGCTGTGGCATTGCTCGGTGCAACGCCACGAGCCAGCCCCAAAGGCTCCGGCCATCTCCCTCCTCCTCCTGCCCGCTTTGTGTGTCCGTGGCCCCTGGGGAAGGAGTAGTGTTGGCAGTGCCCCATCTCACGTGTCTCCCTCTACCCCACACCCATGGGAAGCAATGAGAGGTACATGATTAAGGCCTGGGGCTCACTTCCCGCCAGGGGAAAGCTTGCCAGAAAGGCACCAATTTATTCTTCTATTGATATAAATTGATTAATTATGTGAGGCAACATGTTGCTGTTTCTAATCAAAGAAATAAATCAGAGCTCTCACATTAGCTAAGGGAAGCGCTCAGCCTGTGCGAGGGTGCACAGCCCAATGGGGCAGCTCTGTGAGGCCACGCTGCCTCCGATCAGGATCCGGCCCCCTCACATGACTAATCTCAGCTCTTGGAGTGGGAAAAAGGATGCTGCAAGCAAAGGAGACATTCTCCCTGACTACATGTGTCACAAATCCCACGTGCAGCAGCACCTCTGCGAGCCCATGCACCCGCTGCAGCCCCACTGGCAGCACCAGCAGCATGGAGACAACCCTGAGCACCCAGAACGAACAGGGTGACCAGAGCATTTTAAAATGCCCCTTCTACTGAGTTAAACCTGCGGAGGAGGAGGCTGAGACTGGCACCCCTCCTCCTTCGGAAACCACGTCCCTTTGAATGCACAGGCGAGATTTAAAATCCAAACGGAGAAGCAGCTTGCATTTTCAAAATGGCTCAAAGAATACTTTTTTTTGCACCAAGAAATGCAAATAAACTTAGCAGAGCTGGTTTCCTCCCAGCAGCCACACCACTTGCATGTCTTTCACATTTGCTCTCGGGAGCCACGGGGTTTGGAGGCAGCAGGGGGGACCCGGGGCAGTGGCAGGGGGGGACCAGGGCTGGGGGATCTAGCCCTCACCTGCAGCAGGACCCCTGGAGACACCCTCGCAGTGGGGGCCTGCCAGCAGCATGCCCTGTCCCAGTTCAGACAGGCATGAATCCCAGCAGGTTGCTCACAAATAAACCATTTGGTTAATTATTTCAGTAAGTAACCACTATTTTCCCAAAAGCATCTTGCTGCCTGCTCACAGGCTTCCAGAGGGGCTGAGCACACAGGCTGTGCTCATCTCACCCCGACTCCAGTTAAACCAGTGAATAACCTCACCCAACGTCAGGGCACAGGTTGAACCAAGGCAGCCCAGCTCACTCCTGGATTAGACATAAGCACTGTGTACTCCATTTTCTTTGTTACATTCGCATACACTGGAGCTGCCTGCACCTGATGGTGGTTATTTGTGCCCACATGTGGGATCCAGCCCACACTCTACATGACTTGGAAGCCACCCACGGGCACCTGGTTGCAATTACAGTGGCCTCTCTCTTGGCATGGGCATTTTCTTGTCTATCTGGGAACATGGCATGAGTTTATTCTGTGTTTTGAGATCACGTCAAGATCAAAACCAGAGCAGAAGCCAGCAGAGTTGGCAGCCCCGGGTGCTGCTCAAGGGCCATGTGTGGTGCCAGGGGGCTTCGTGGAAAGGCAGGGCACTGCGAGGGGACACACATGTCCCTCCCAGGAGCTCTCCTCTGTGCTGGCCGGGAAGGGAGGCCACCACAGTGCACCCTGTGGCAAGAAGCATCACAGCTCTGGACATCGTCAAGCACAGGATAAACAGAAGTTTGCAGGTGATCACTGGGAAGCACAGCCATGTCCTGCAGGGACAGCCCAGCCCTGCTTGCTGCCCTGCTCCCGCAGAGCCACCATCATGCACCAAAGAAGCACCACTGGCCCTGGGGAGAAGCAGGAGTGCACCACAGGGCAGACAAAACTCCTCTTGGAGACCCCAAACACAAATGCCAGAAACCTTGAGATGCACCAGCACCCACAGACACTCCCTGAGCACTGCTGCACGCGGCCACGTTGCTCCATCCCCAAACACCACACTGCGCCCCCCCCCCCCCCCCAAGCAGCATGAAGGATGCCTGACACCCCTGGCAGCAGCCCCCCACTTACCAGCCAGATCCTGCTCCCTGAGCTGGGACAGCCCTCTACACCCTCCACAGCTGGGGCAGGCCCTGCAGGGAGGATCCCCACATTTATAGCCCGCAGGTGCCCCACGCCCCGGCAGCACGAGCCCCACCTGGGGACTGTGGTGTGGGATGGGTGCAGCTGCACACACTGCAGCAGGCAGGGAATGGGGACGGATGGGGCGTTTTCAGGGAAAAGCATGGCTTTCCCTGTTAGAGGTTATAAAACATTCCCAGGGCACATCAAGATGAAATGCATAATTGCAAATCAGCCCTGCTGCTCTCCTGCATCTCCAGACCTATGCAAAGGCAGGGAAGTTTTAATTTCTTCCTTTTGGAACTTTTTTTTTTTTCCTATTTTTGTTCTTTCCCTTCTGTCCTCCTAAATCTGCTGTAAAAGAAAAAGGAGTAAATAAAAATTTTGGAAAGCTCTTGCAACCCTGCTCTTCCTGGCTTACGGAGCAGTTGGGATGGAGGGGGAGGCCCGGGGCATAGGAACCACGACACTTTGGATTTTCAAAACAAAAATAGGGTTAGAAATGGAAACTGTGGTTAACTGAGACAGGGATGAAAACCTCATTTCACACTTGGCAGCAAAGCTGGATCTTCATCGCCCTCTTGCTCTGACACTTCCCCCATTTAACCTGGTGCCCCAAAGGCATTTCTGCAGCTCTGGCAGCGTGGGGGATCTTGCCATCGTCCTCCGAGCAAGCAGATGTGGCCATGCCACTGCCCAAACGCTCTTGGGAGCTCACTTAGAAACACTTCCCCCAGGAAGCGCTAGCAGCGTGCTGGGGAGCAGATAGACGTCAGGGGCTCGCCTGAGTTTTTAAGCCCATTCTGCTGTCCTGGGGGAAAATATCACCTTCCAGGTTTCTGGATTTTTAGCAATCTGAGATAGACACAAAGAAGGGAAAAAGTCATAAAAGCCCGCCCCAGCGGTGTGCAATAGCAGACACACAGAGGACATCAGCACAGCTCAGCATCATCTTTTTATAACTTTATTTCCAGAGGTCTTGTGCAGAAAGATACAGCATGACACCTGTCCCTGAGCCTCTGCGGGAGTTTTCCGGGGGCATTTCCGAATGATTCCTGACCCCACGGCACCTCCTGTGCAGGGACCGCAGTGCACCGGGGTGAGCGGTCAGAGCCTCACCACACCGGCCGGCCGGCGGTCCCCAGTAGTGCTGCTTCCCGGGCAGCATCGTGGGGTCCCGCCAGGTGAGACCCCCCAGCCCCTGCCTGAGCCCAGCAAGTCAGGGTCCACGGGCCGATACCGATGATTACAAAAGACACTGCAAAGGGGGTTTGAGCTGAGATGTCCCTAATATCCCACTGCTGTTACCAGGGAAAGAGCTCCCAAATAGGCTCCACCAAAGCACCTACAATAAAGAGGCAAAGGTTCTTCCACTGTCCTCGGCTCTCGGTGACACGGCACAAGAGCCTCCGCTGCGGTGCAAGCTGACACCTTCAGAAAATCAGCTGCTGATTATTCTTAAATCTCCTTTTTTAATTAGGGGGTGAGGCAGTGATGACAAAGGCGGTTTCTCCTCCAGATAGACAGGAGAAACACATGTTGCATTAGCACGTGATGGGATCCCCATCCTGCTGGTGAAGGGAACCCCCCCCAACCCTGGGGAACGAAACACCACGGTGAACTGCTCAGTGAGCACACTGAATTTCAAGCAATCGCTGCTCGAGCGATGCCCACCCTTCCCATGCCCCGACCCTTCCCTTGCACGCCAACTCGCTTCTCAAGCTGAAACCCCCATGACGCTGGGTGGACCCACACCACAGGACAGCACGAGTGGGACGTGGGCGCTGCATCCCACGTGCTGCAGGTGACCGGGGAGCAACTCGACACAGATCCCGGCAGAGCCACGGACCCAGCCGCCATCCTGCCCCAAGCAGCTTTGGTTGGAAGCACATCGCTCCGTTGGGGGCTCTTTCACTTGAAAGCAACAGAAACGACCCAAAACGCTGCCGTGGTGGACAGAAGCCTGTGCTTGCGCTCAGAGCAAGAGCCGGGAGATTTCATCCCGGGCACCTTCCCCCTTCCTACCCAAAGCCGCTTTTATTGTCTTGATCTAATGAAGTGCAGACTTCACCTGGACAGACCCATAAGTGGCTCCTCTCGGAGGCAATGAATACAAATACTTGACCTCATGAGCTGCGGGGCAGCAATTAGTTTAAGCAGGGGGTTTGTGTAATACTTCAAAAGTCTTAATCCGTGCGGTCAGCCCTGGCTCGGTATTTGCCAGAACCTATTGAGTAGTCTTAATGAGTCTGCAAAGCAAGCTTTCAATACATTTTGGGTCGCTTCAGATGCTTTAAATGGCATAGTCTATATGGTATTGTGCGGCTTTAGAAAGGCCCGGGCTTTAAAAAAGTATGGCTCCCTTTCACAGGGCAGACAGAAACCATCTTTAGAGCCGGGACCCTTAACGTTTTGCATATCAATATGGCTGGGGCTGAATGCGGTCACTCAGCTGAGAAATAGGATCACTATCAGCGTTTCCAGCCTTTCACAGGCACTTGGGAAACTTTAAAGCCCTTCGTGGAGAATAATTTGGTCGAATGTCGTGGCTGGAAACAAAACCTAAACAAGCAGAGCGCAGTCCATCATGCGGAGCTGCCAGCGAGGCTGACAACAGGCTCCAGCCGCTCCGACATCCAACCCCCAGCGGGTCGGCGGATGGGGCACTTGCAGTCCCGGGGGGACGCGGCCAGGGGGACCCCGCACGGGGCACGGGGTGCTGAGCCACCCCGGCAATGGCCACATCGCTCGGAGGGCTCTGGGATTTTAACCAGCAGAAAACCAGTCCTGATTTAATCTCTTCTTACTATTCTTTTAGAATATCCCAGTTTCTTAACACCGACCCGAAAGCCCCCATGCTCTGGCACCACACCGATGGCATCTGCGTCTGTCCCCGGCGCCCCTCACGCACGCATGGACCGACACCACGATGCCCCGCTCCCCACGCAGAAACAGGCAACTGTTTGCATTTAACTCCAACATCACTTTAAGCCCGTCCTCGCACATCTCACTTGTCCCAGCAGCCACCACATGAGCCCGGGGGCTGAACAGGGCAAACATGCTCAACCTCAGCTAAAGCCCAGAGCATCGGTACAGAAAATACGCGTCACCTCCAAGGGGCACAAAGGAGGTGCCAGCGGCTGGGACACAGGAGTGGGGAGAGCCGTGCGGGGCAAAGCACGATGTGCCAGTACAAAACCGCCCCAGAGTTGGGATGAAAGGGGCCAGTGCCCGGTGTGCATCCCAGGACAAGCGGTACCTGCCGCCTCCATCGCCCCCGGACAGCAGCAGCCAGGAAGGGAGGCGATGGCACGCCTGGCAGGACATGCCAGGATGGTCAGCTTTGGGATGCAGCAGGATGGAACAAACCCACACCCAAAGCATATTTGCAAACCATACGGGGCCTGAGGGCCCTTGAAAACACATAATTAGCTCATTAAAGAGACAAATACAAGTCACTAATAAGATATTAGAGGTTAATTAAATGTTTTCCCCATCTTTAATTAAGGGAAAACTAGTTAATTCAGATTAAACTAATTTCTGCAGCCTCCCATGATGGCCCTCTATGGCTGCAGATTTGAAAATCTATTGAGATTACTGAACTGAAAGGTCAGGGTTTGGGGCTTTTGTTTGCTCTGCTTGGGTGAATTTGGGGGAAGCAGGGATTTTCATCCTACGGGTTAGAAATGCCCTGCTTTATCAGCTGGGTTACTCAAAGAACATAAGAAGGCATGTGATACACAACTCCCTCTCCCTAACCCCGGACCTGGCATTTCTTCAAAACTATTGCCGTTAATTGTTTTTCTTAACTAGGAAATTCCTGCAGACTATTTTCTGTCTGCAAAACATACCCCACACTTGGGGTCTGCTGCTCGGCTGGCCTCACCCACTGCCTGACAGCAGCCACTGCCTGTGCTCAGCACCGGAATTTGCTTTAGCAGAAACCCACTGGCTGCAGCCCCAGAGGCCAACTGGCGTCCAAAGCTTTTATTGTGGATGGCAGAGCTGTCGTCCCCACGCACGCACACGCACCCACCCATGCACTCACACGCGCCCACTCGCCACTGAGAGCGGTCACGGTTAATACAGATTAGCAAGATTTATATGGAAGAATATTTAATCTGGTCAGGGAGGGGAGAGGGGTCATCTGTGTTTTTATTTCTTAAATATTTCTCTCTACTCCAGAATGGTCCATTTCTCGCTGGAAAAGGTCCGATATAAATTAGAACGAAGGGAGGAGGTTGCTGGTGGGGTGGCCACGGCAGCCACGAGCATCCCTGGACCGCAGACCTGGCTCCGCACACTGCTGGGCAGACCAGGTCTCAGCACGGCGGCGTGCCTTGTTGGGCTCAGTCCCACCCAAAGTCCTGCCCTGTCATCTGATAAAACTTCATGTTGAAGGGTCTGTAAAACTCCCGCAGGCGCTGGACCACCTGCACGTCGATTTTGGGGTGCGGCCGCCCCTTGGATTTCCCCAGGCAGCGGGGCTTGCTGCCGCCCTCCGGCTTCTTCAGGCAGGGAAAGCCCTTGGTCTCATTAAAATAGAAATGTTTGTCCGTCACCACTCTCTTGAGACCCAGAAAGTCCTGGACACGGCCCATCTCCCCGGCCGGGTCGCTGACAAGCCTCTCCCCACTGACGAAGAGGAATTTGGAGAGGGGGAAGTACTGCAGCCAGTTGTCCAGGTGCTTGGCGTAGATCCCGATCCTCACTGCGCTCCAGCTCGTGTCAATCAGTCCCGTGCTGACATTTTTGAAGGCCAGGGCCTGGAAGCTGGGGATGGCGGGGTTTTTGGAGAGCGTCTGCGTGTAGTCCGAGATGGCGCGGGTGACGGGGTTGCGCACCACCACGATCAGCTTTGTGTCCCGAGACATGTTGTAGATGCGCCGGGGAGCCTCCTTGGTGACGAAGTAGCTGGGGGTCTTCTCCATCGTGATCTGCCCCTCCAGCGTCCGCGGCATCAGGCTCCTAGGGAGAGAAAGGGACACGGTCAGGGCTCAAGGCACGGCTGCTCCAACCTGATGCTGCAACGGGGAGGAGCGGGAGCAAACCCCAAACTTGGCCAGAAATGCCCAGGGGCTCCCCAACCACAACCACCTCTCTCCTTCCCCTCCTGCCAGCCAGGGACACTGCCTTGTCACACCCCACCGGTCACCTCCTCATCTTCAGAAGCCTTCCTAGGAGCCCCCTCTGCCTGGGTCTCTCCTTTCCTCACCTCATCTCAGCCTCCCCTTCATCCCTGCCAGGGTCTGTCCCTGGGAAGGGACGCCCTGTCACTCTGCCCTGCTAGGAGCACCATCCAGAGGGCACTTCCAGGCTGTCGGTCCCCCTCGGAGGTCCCCCACGACCACCTTCCCAGCCCTGGAAATCCCTCCTGCCCCCTCCTCCTCCCCGCAGAGCGTTTCAGTGGTGGCGACCGGCATCTCGACATGCACATTTTGGGATGGGGCTGGTTTTCATCCCAGCCTCCGGACAGATTACATGTCCCGGAGGTGCCAACTCGCCACGTAGGGTTGCAAAGAGGAAAATCTCATGCCGGTGCTGTGCACCCATGGGGGCTAAGCCCAAGCAGCGGCTGGGGATGGAGATGCCCACCAAGGCTCCCACCTCCTCTGCCTCCAGACAGCCAGTTAAGGCCAGAAAAAGACTGTTTCCTTTTTAAAAAAAAAAGGCAGGAAACCTCGAAGGGCCCAGCCATTGTGCTGTGTAAAATTCACTGCCCTGATTGTTCCCTTGTGCACTTTAATGAGGCATTAATTGCCAGAGAAATTACCCAGGCATGTCACCCTATGAGGAGAGCCAGGGGCTGCAGAACGGGTCCCCTCTGCCACCAGCACAGGCACCTGCCCCAGAGCCCCTCACATCCCCCGGAGACCTTCACGTCCCCCTTCTTCTTGGGGGTGGACACGTCCCCTCTGGCGGTCCTGGTGAAGAGGGGACTTGGTTTCCCCAACGGCAGAGCCCCCCGAGACCGTGGGGCCAGTGCAGATGTTCCAGGGGACCGGCAGCTCTCGCTGCTGTGTCCCGGCCACGTCCCACCGGCTCACTCCCGCAGCACCCCACAGCACACATGGGTGCCCTTGCCGATGCACCCCACGTCACTGCAGTGACGCAGCTTGTTCTTCATGGGGCTCATCTGGGATTGAAACGGCTTCATTTCCTCCATGCTGTCACAAGGTGCGGTCCCCGTCCCCTCCATCGTGCTTGGGGTGACATGCATGCTCCCCCTCCCCAGCCACGTAAAACAGAGGAGTCTCTTGCTGAAAGCCCAGTGCTCTGCTCGGCCCCTGCTGTCCACCCAACCTGGGCGGCTGTCCTGGCACCAGGTCCGTCCCGAGCAGGGCAGCTGCCTTCCCGCAGGGAGGTGACGCGAGGTTTTCAGGGGTTTGCTTAATACTTTGGAAAATGACCAAACCACTTCAATAGTTCTTCTGAAATAAAAACTAGGCGTCTGCGTGCACACAGAAATAATTAAGCACATCCTTTGCTCCCACCTAGGACTTTTCTTAGCAGATGGCAGAGCACTTAACCCAGCAGGCAAGCGCTGGTTTACACCGGGAAACTGAGGCACCAAGCAATGAGTGTAGGAGCTGCTGTGTAGATGCCTACATTCATCCAGCCAACAAATATCCACCATCCTGACACAAAATCACTTGTATGGGTCAGCAAGCACATGGGGATCCAACCCAAGCTGCCCCACACCCAGAGGCATCCCAGGACGAGCTCCAGGCATCAGGAAGTCTCTTGGAAAAAGTAGCGATACCTGAATATTAACTCTGACAAGGGATAAAATAAAGCAAAAAAAAAAAAATCAAGTCTAACCAAGACATTTCACTTAACTGAAAGGAGAGAGGTGGGGCTGGACAAACTCCTTCCTACAATGACCTTCCCTTTTGCCTGAACTTGGAAGAATTCTGGTTTTAAAACTTGAGGTTCCCCCCAAGGTCTCCCCTGCACCCCTGGGGCTGCAGCACCCTGTGTCCCTTGGGGCTCGCTGCAAAGGAGAGGAGCTTCCCCAGCATGTCCCCATTCACCTCTCCTCCCTCACCCAGGTGGGATGAGGATTTTTTTTAATGTTGCTTGTCTGAGGCCAAGCCAAGGGCAGGGAGAGCTCCAAACCCCTGCTTGGGGGAATCCCTGCCGGAATGCCGGCAGAGCAGGAGGATGAGGATGGAGCTTCCCGCCGGGCTGCAGCTGGGTCCCACAGCGGGGCCGGCTCTTGGCAGCAGCACTTTGGGGCGGGACAGGGTGTTTCAGGGATCCCCATCCTGCTGCTTGGAGCAGCAGCACCGGAGGGTTGTGCCTGGCAGGGGAGAGGGGTCCCCACGGCGGGAGGGGACGGGCCATGCAGCAGCCGGGGCTGTGCTGTGGGGAAGCCAGGGCTCTGCCCAGCAGCATCTGTTCCTTATGTAATGGGAAAAGGCTTGAGGTTTTGGGTTTTTTCCCCTGGACGTAGGAAAGAACACTTTATTAAAAGCATTTGCGAGTGATGCTGGGCCCCGCACAACTCCCTCCCCCAAACAAGAGGCAAAAGCCACTTGTGGCTTCCCCCCAGCCCCTTTTTTTTTTTTTTTTTGGACAGTGCCAGTGTTTTCAGAGCCACTTCTTGTCCCCAGCGTCACCACCCGGCAGCCCGGCCCCTCCGTTTGGCACCAGCGGTGCCCAGGCAGGCAGATGCCCTTCGGGGGTACATGCATCCTGGGGGCAGCAACGGGTGCTTTCTCCAACCTTTTCAGCACCTTTCCTCTCCTGCCCCGAATAACCACGTTCACCGGAGGGGCTGACTGCTGGGGGTCCCGCTGGGAAGTGCCCTCCCAAACCAGGATCAGGACCTTGCACCCCACGCCCCGTCCTCTCCCTGCTGCGGTTGCCCAGAGCCAAGCAAAAACCAACCGCACGTCTCCGAACGCCGCCGTTCACACACCTCCAACCTGCCACTTGGGCCTCCCCCTCGCCCCGAGCCAAGCCAGCGAAGTATGTTTAACTCTAATTACATTCAGAAACCTGCCACAGGGTTTGCCAGGCTGCTTCACACAGCTTCTCTGGGCGACTTGTTGAGGCATTTCCACTGCTCTGCAGTGCTTCCCCGGATGCCACCGGGATTTCTGCACAGCAAAACGGCTCCTTCCTCGCGCTGCTCACACGCCCAAAACCCTCTCTCAACAAACATGGGCTTAAGACTTAAAACAGTCACTCTCCTCAATGGGCAATAAAATGTTTATTACCAAAGAGTGAACGCTTGGGATGACGTGATCCGAGAGCCTGGAGAGCCCATGTCAACCCAAAATACCGCTTTTCTCAGCCTGTGCTACACAAACTAGCACTGACTGTACCCGAGCTCAGGAATCCATGGTTGTGCGCAGCTTTCATAAAACACGATGGTTTGGGTTTGCTGCCGTTGCCATTGCGGTGTTCCCGAGGACATAAACCAGAGAGGAAACCAGTGAGCTACCCCTGCAACAGCGGTGCTCTCCGAGAGCACTGACGCAGCGACCACGAAGAACGACGTGAGCCTGGATGCCCCAGCAAAGCTTTTGCTAAAATATTTTAACAAAAGCCATTCTACCCACCCTCTTCCTTTTTGCAGAGGGACAGCAAGGGCCAGGCTGAGCCCCACGGTGCCGAGGCTGTCCCTAAGGGGTCTGTGGGGCCAGGGGACCCCCAGGACCCCACTCACTGCAGGCAGCCCAGGAGACCCGCACCCAGCAGTACCAGCACCTTCCCCACACTCATCCTGCTGACCAAGGGCTTCTCAGCACACAGGAGCAGCACCAGCTTTAATTAAAGCCAACCGCACCATCCTAGGCTTAATTAAAATTTAATTAAAACAGAATTTTTAATAAAAGCCCATGTTGGGGCAAAGATTCCCAACTCTGTTTGCACAGGTACAACCAAAGCAGCAGCAAGCAGCTCCCGTGCCTGTGAGCTGTGATGGGGTGCACACACCTTCCCCCCCACCAGCACAGCCACAGACTCGGTCCCCCCACTGGGGACAGCAATGGGGCAGCGATGTCCCATGCAAAACCCCCCCAAGGCTGGTCCATCAGAGCCATAAGCTCTGCAAGCTAGCGGACCCTCAGACAGCCTCCAACACATCTACAGCTTCATTTCCAAGAGGAACGAAAGGCGCACAACCCCCCGCGGGCTGGACGCCGCTGACTTGATTTTAGACCCTCGATCCTGCGGAGCCACCGGCCGCTGAGGTCAGGGTGGCGGCGGAGGAGCTGGGTCCCAACGTCATCCTGGGACTGTGTCAGAGCACTTAATTGTGCAACACCTCCTCTTCCTCAGCAGCTCAATCACTCCCAACTACTTGCAAGATAATTACGCTATTTCGCATTTTCATTAACTCCCTAATACTTTCCCCTAAATTACCCCAGTTAATTATTTGTAACCCCTGTCTCCCTCCAGATCTGGCTTAAACTGGCAAAGAGCAGACCAGGCTTCTGTTATGCTCTGTTTTAGCGCAAGCATTGGAAACTTTAATTACATTTACAGTTAATTCTTATTGACCTTAAGAAAATGCCTCGGGAATGCTAAGCATTGCCTACAAGTACATGACACTGCAATGGGGGAGCACCCCGGCAGCCTTGGAGGGAATCTGTATTTCAAAAGGAGACCGTGTGCCCAGGAGGAGGGATAAAACTCTTTTACCTTTCTATTAAGCTGATAAATTTCAGTTTTTCGTAAGCAGTAAAACAACTGGCATTTGAGAGGCATCAGAGATGGGATTTGCTACGTGGAGATATTCAACATGTGAAACTGTTAACATTTAAAGAAAATAGCAAAATCATGGAGAGGGATGGAAAATGCCACCATCTACTTCAGAGCCTCCCAGGAGCCGCTTTGCTCATCATTTCACAAAGTTTGCCTTTCTACCCACCCCAGCGACCCATCCTCATCCTCCTCTCACCCTCCAGGCTGCGGTACCCGTTCGCGCGGAGGCTGCGTGATCCCTGCTGTACCACCTCGTACTCTGCACGGGCAGCCAGCCGCAACCCGGGGCTGCGGTTACCAGCCACCGAGGGCTGAGCCAACAAGCTCACGTCTGTAACATCCCCTAATTGCTCTCAGCCGAGGTGCATTTCCAAGAGCTGCTGGACCTCTCTGGGATGTTCCCTCTATTATAGTCAACGGGAAATTGCAGATTACGGCTGTGCTCCTGGGGGCCCTCGTTTAGATTAATTACCTCCTCTGTTGAGGTAGCAAGGTGCAATAACTTACAGACCTGATAAAAATGCAGAAAGCTATATTAAATACAGATTAACAGCCATAGCAGGCAGGTAATCAAAGCAGACTTCAAAAAACTGGCCCGACATAACTTTCCAGGGTTAATTGGTTCGTGATTCCTCGACTCCGGGATGATTTTGCTGCAGACGAAGGAGAACTCCTCCCAGTACTGAGCTGAGAGCATAAAGTAATGGCTGCGCCCGTCAGAGGACAACCTGGCTGATAAATAAGTCTCCAGACCGAGAGCATCCCACGTGCCGGGTCTGGAGGAGGAACGTGTGTGTGAGCCAGGCTGGAGCCGGGCTGGAGCCCATGCTAGCACCTTGCACCGTGTCCAGCTGCTGAGCGGTGCCTGCAGCGGGCACCTCTGGCCGGGGCCGTGCCGGGGCTGCCCGGGGAGCAGCAGCCATCTCCCTGAGGGGCTTTAGAGAAACGCGGCAGTGCTCACAGCCCGAGAGCATCCCTGCGTTAGCACCCACGTGCGGGACAGGCTCTGCCCACAATTCATCCCACCCAAAAAAGCCAGGCAGTATCTTTAGCACGGCTGCAGGTCCAACCTGTGCTAGGAGCGTGAGGGGAGGCCCTGAAACCCCAGATAAACTGCAGATGTGGGTGATGGGTGCCAGCTGGATCAGGGCTTGGAGGTTCTATGTTATCACCAAAAATGGAAGAGAAAAAGGGGGAAACCCCCCCTCTCCATTATTATTAAAAAAAACAAGCACTGACAAAAAAAGCCCCCGACAAAAGGAAGTGAAAGGCAAGAGGATTTCTGCCGGAGGGATATGGTTGAGAGCTTTCTGCAGGGCCAAAGAAAGTGACTCTTTCAAGGCGATAAGATGGGCGATGGGATGACGTGGGAGACAAAACCGGCCGGGACAGCCCAGCTTAGCGCGGGTGACGGCTGCGCTCGCCCGCCCCAGCCCAGCCTTGTCTGGGCAGGGGGCACCCAGTGGTGTCCGGCTGCGGTTCCAGGGGACCTCCTTTCTCAAAGGCAGGGTGACAGGCTGCCCGGGACCAGGCTCAATGGGGGACAGAACCTTTTTTGTGTAAATGTAAAACAGTTTGGAACCAGGAGAGGGGGACAAGGCTTGGGACAGATTTATCCTCTCCCAGCAGACACCCAGTACCACCCCGATCTGCATATGAATCGCCCCAACAGGCTTATCTCAGCCAGCGGGACAAGGCTGCCTTTGTGGCCGCACAGCAGCTATGAAGTTGTTAAACTGGAACCAGTTATGTAGACTTTAACATACCGGCCTTTTCCTTCAAGGCAGCTAAAACAGCAGCACCTTTGCTGGGAAGCAAGGCACGAGAATGCAGCGAGGGGGATAGGATGTTGGGAGGGACAGATCCAGCCTTGTGTCCCAGCTCTGCCAAGGAGACCCCAGCTGCCAGGGGGCATGGCAGACCCCCCCATTGCCCAAAGCGGGGTGGGGGGCATGCGTGGGCAGCCGTGCTTACCCCCCACCCCAGTCCTCTCCATCACCTCCTCTTCCCGGAGGAAGCACCAGGGCATCTGTTGAACCTCGGTGCAAAGCACGGAAGGCTGAACTCGCCAGCAAGCCACCCGGGAGCAAATTAGGCCATGTTCCTTTTTATTCCTAATTACTGTGATCTTCCCCCTCTCCTTCCCCGCTGCCCCTTCGGAGGAGGCAGCGGGTCCTGCCAGCACCTCCCCGAGCAGGCAGAGCCCTCCGGGCGCTTTCCATCCCAGGCTTGCCTCCATTATTTTTGATTCTTTCACCGATTCAAAAATGTGCAAATGAGGCCATGGCTTCCCAATCAGGCCTGGCCAGGAGCTAATTGGCTTTAAGCAGGGAAACCTGAATATGCTAATGATGGCAGTAACGAGCCTGTGATGCGCCTGGAAGGGGAGCCAAGCCCTCAGCTCAACGATCGGCTGACTCTGAGACACGTCAATTAACAACAAGGAAGATAATTTATTAATGCTCCTTTGCACCCCCCCTGCCCTTTGCTCCTAATTACAGTTTGATACATGAAACATCACGGAGGTTTGCCGGGTCCTGCCGCAGCCCCGCTCCCAGCCGGAGCATCCCTGCGCAGCCCCAAGCGTCTCCTCCTGCCCCCTGAGCCCCATCTTGTCCCGGGGGCAATAGCCCAGGACCACAACTGGAGGGTCTCCAGCCAAGGCAAAGGATCCCAGAGCTCTCCCACCACCAGCCCATGGGGGACGGGGTCCCTGGCCTGGGATTCAGCCAGGCCAGGATGCAGAAGAGGCTCAGAGGAGAAGGCAGATGCGATGGGCTGGGTGGTGCCGCTGGGCAGGGCTGCTCCCCGTGGGGTCCGAGCCCCCGCAGACCCTTCCCGAGGGGCTCCCTCGCCAGCTGCAGAGCCCGGCTGCTTCGTCCTGTGAAGGGCACGGGCTGCAAAGCAGGAGGCGGCAGCAATGGGGTCTGTTGGGGGGCTCTGGGAAGGGCCAGGAGCCAGGGAGTTTTGCGTTTGGCTTTCTGACCTTCTTAGCATCAAGATCTGGGGGATGTGGAGCAGCCGGTTAGCATTTCTAATGGAGTGACTGCTTTCACAAGTCACCCAACACCCAGTTATTAACCCCGATAAGAACCGGGGCCATTTAGGAAACCATGGCTGCTTTGTCCATCTATCCAAACCTCTGCACACCCCAAGTCCTGAGCCCTGGCCGGAAGGCGAGAAGAACCCTGCTCCCCCCCCAACACTGCGGGGCAGCCGCAGCCTCCTGCACCCGCTCCTGCTCCTGCACAGACCCAGACCCGCTCCCCTCCGCCACCCGGCATTTGCATCGCGATCGTGCTCATGTTTATGGCTGGGGGTTGCAATTATGGGCAGCTCAAGGCCCTGAAGGTTTTTTTCTTTGCATGGTTATTCCAGCGGGGTCGTTAAGGCCAAAGGGCTCCCGGTGAATGCACATAACGGCATATGATTATGAAGAGCAGAAATCAGAGTTAATAAGGGCACAGCTCCTTCCCTGCTCGGGAGCGACAGCGCTGGAGGAAGAGGCTGCTTGGCCTCTGTCAGCATCCATGGGATTCAGAGACGGTCCCTCCTCACCCTTCTCTCCTGTGGATCTACGCTGCATGGGGTCACCCCAAAAACGCAGAGCAGCTGAACTCCTCACTGACGTCTGCCAGGGACGTGGCAGAGCCGGCACCACTCTGGTCCCCCCGTGCTCTTGCCCCTTGGCCAAGGCACAAAGCCACAGCCACCCTGGGACTCCTGCTCGCTGCTGGACTCATCATCCACGGCTGCAGCAGTGACCATCGGGCACCCCACAGTCCACGGGGACCTTCGCTACCTCTCGAGCTCACCCAGAGACAGAACAACAGCAGGACAGTGCCGGCTGCAGCCCTCAACTGCAGGAGCGGGACCTGAAGCAAAACCAACCTCGTGTTCCCAGGAGCAATATTTTGCTTGCAACAAGCAAAGATGTATTTTGAACAACCATGAGTGAAAAAGCAGCTGAACCCGCTGCTTGGGTTAAAACAGGTAAGAAACAGAATAGCTGCGTGAATCCCCCAAAACCCTACAGAAAGCGTGGGCTGACACATGCCCAGCCTTGGTGGGATGCTGGATTGGGGCTGGTGTAAGGTGAGGGCAGGGCTGCAGCACGCACGCACAGCCCTCTCCATCCCTCTGGAATGAAGCGCGTCTGCACGGCAGCAATTAGAAATCCTCTTCTTGCTGCTCGCTCCTCGGTGTCCCTTTGATTCCCGAGTCCCGGTGGCCTCGGGGCTGCGGGGACAGCCTGTGGCAGGTGTCTTGCCTGTGACCTGGGTCAACCGAGGGCTCTGATCTCCAAATGACCCTTCCCAGCAGTGAATATGTACCCGCGCTCAAACAGCTTGCAGATGAAGGAGCAACAGACTGGAGATGATTTATTCAGGAATTAAAGGTTCAGTACCCCTTTTAAAGGCTGCGCCTCGGCACTGTCAGCCTTCATTGCACACAATTAAAGGGGTTAGCTGCCCCGGCCCGCCACCGCCCTCCTCTCTTCCAGGGGAATGAAATCAAACAAAACCAATCCCCCTGCATGCCCCCGCCAAGCCCCGGTCCGGTCCCTCCAGCATAGGGTTGGGGGCACTGCAGAAGGACTTGCAAACTCGGTGCATGAGTGGCCCTGAGCTCCAGCCTGGGAAGCTGCTCCGGCTCCATTCTCTGCCAGGGACCAGCTCGGCTCTGCCCGGGATGGGGGGATCCAGATGTTCAGGTTTTGTCCCCACTCACAGGAGGGGATGCTCGGGGTCGGGGTCTCTGCTTGGCTCGTGGCGGAGGTAGCCCCAGTGCCATCCATGCAAAGCCTGTTCCTGCAGCTGGGGCTCGGTGAGATGCTCCTGGAGCCCTGGACCGGGGAGGGAGGCAGGCGCTGCCTGGGAGCAAGGCATGGGGCTGCCCAGGAACAAACCTCCTCTCCTCTTTATGCCTCCGGAGCAAGACCCAGCCCCTGCAGCAAGACCCCGACCTCCCTCCACCAGCTCAGTACCTTCAGGTGTTGAGCAGGGAAGGCGCTGGCTGCATATAAGCTCACACCAGCAGAATTCAAATGCAGGCTTGAATTTCCCTCTCACACCTGAGAGGGGAGATAAGGATAAAAATTGGCATCATCAGGATTATTTTTTTCCCTTCCGAGCTGTGAGAATTGACGTGGTGGTTTGGCGGCGGGGGGAGAGCATCGCTCGCAGGCGTGAGCAGCAGGAATTCAATGAAAAGCTTCCTTCCTCTTAGAAAAGGAAGAAATCTGCTGGCAGCAGTGCCTGCTGATAATCTCTTTCCAAGGCAGTAAATTTTCCTGCAGCTACCCTGGCAAGTAATCTGGCAGATTATTACACCTTTCAGCGGAATCAGCCTTTTAAATACGCTCTCACCTCACCATGTATCTTGTGTTTTATGACCTGACTTGCTGTCTGAGTGCAGTGAAACACAAATTATGCTCTTCTGCAACCAGAGTAGAGGCACCGGTGACAAATTTTATACCTCTGGTAACTGGGATCCTTGGGCACTCCAATAAATAAGGAAAATTTACTCTTAAAGCTGCATGGGGCTGCCAGGCTGGGGGCTCTGCATCACTGCAGCACGACAGCCTGGGGAGGGGAAGGGTCCCCTGGCCGCTGCTCTGGGAGAGCACCCCACTGACCCAGGCAATTGCAACGCCATGCCGAGAAGGTACATGCCGCTCGAACAGGCGTAACACGATTAACGCATACTTATATACTTCCAACGGCCGGCTATTTTTTACAGACCAGTTGTCCCCAGCCTGAGCACTCCAGGCAGGCAGTGCGCTTCTGGCAGGCTGTTCAGATGCAAAATTTATTGCTGTTAAAAAAAATAGAAAAAAAAAAATCCCTGAGGTCACTGTAAGTATGTCTAAGGTCTTTGTTTTCAATTACAAATAAAAAATACACATATTGGTTTTCACTAAATTATCCTCTTGCAGCAACGGGCTGATCGCTCCTGGTTTCCCACCTAGATGGAGGAGAGCACAGGAAGGACATAAAACCACCACAAAACCTCATTTTTTTCAGGTTTAAAGTTACGTGGCCAGCAGAAACAGGAATCCCTTCACTTCCCGATGCCCAAGCGGGCAAAAGGAAAGCAACTCTAGTCAAAAAGCAGTTCCTAAGAGACAAATGAGAAAGCACGAGGGCATCAAGACCAGTTTTTCCATGGGACTGCACTCTCAGGTCATGGCACGAGCAGTGCAACACCCATCCCTCCGACTACCTCCTCCCTCACCCTTGCGACTCCACCTCACCCCACGCAGCCACACTATGGCCAGATCCTGCCGGGATGCTCCCTGGACAGAAAAGCCGTGCATCCACTGTGCACCGCAGCTGCCCTCACCTCCGCCCGCCCCGAGGAGCTCCTCAGGCGCAGGGGTTTCCCCGTGCAGCCTCCGGGCAATGCACGATCCCAAGGACCTCTGTGCCCACGGGCAGACGGTGTTTTTCTCTCCCATGGTTTAACCCCACGCATAGCACAGCAGCGTCTGCTGGTTTTGGGAGGGGAAAGAAAAAAAAGAGAGTTATCTATAATTTTGCAGTTGCTTGCGGGGCCTCGGGCTGCTGCGCGCCAGTGCCCACCATGCTGTGGAGCTGCAATACTCAAATTTGAGGCAAAATCCTCCCATATTTCGAGCGCATCCATCCCCCTGCAGCCACGCGGTGCCACGTCCTGGGAGGCAGTGGCTGCAGGCAGTGCCAGCCCAAGCCACAGGCTCTCAGCTAATTAGCTCAGACTAATTAGCCAGGGCTCAGTGCCGGTGGCAGGACCTGCGCTGCCCTCTGCGGTGATGGCTCCCTGGGATCCCTCCTTGCCTCGATCATGGGGTGCAGGCGAGAGGCATCCCCAGCAGCCGGGGCAGCCCTGCCCGCCCTGCCCAGCCCTGCCTGCCCTGGGGAGGGCGCGGGGGCAGGAGCCCCACATGCAACACCCCGGGCCCAGCCCCGCCGCAGGTGCAGGAGCAGCAGGAGCCCGCGCGAGGGAGGAAGAAAGGAGGAATCCACACATGTCTGCCAGAGCGAGACCTTCCCGCTGGCCGGTGAATTGACAGCTGCTTTGATTTGATTAGCAGATGCTGACGAGGCATCGAGACAAGTCCCCAGAGCCATGAATAATTTCAGTGTATTTGTGTTTATTTGATCTCGGTATGGGGCTGGCACCGCCGCCTCGCCCAGCCCCGGTCCGGACCCTCGCAGAGCGATGGGGAAGGGGCTGCCGGGCTCTCCAGATGGCCGCTCCAAGGCCACTGCCGGCAGGGCTGGCTGTCCCCCTCCAGCTCGTGCTCCGGGGAGGAGAGAGCCCTTTGCTGTGCTGCTCTCCATCCTCCATCCGCATCTCCTGCACAGCCATCCCACGGGGCTGGGGGGGGTGAGGAAGGGACCCCCCAGCAGCTTTTGGGGAAGAGATTCCCCCAGCCTCATGACTTTTAACACAACTCATTCCAACATTTTCAAGTCTTTTTTACCTTTCCTCCTCTCCTCTTTTAAATGGACAAAAATGGGAACTTTGCACTTTCTGGTTGCTGGACCAGAGCTGGGGTCAGAAGCCATGTGCCAGGGCCACCGGGTCCTGATGGCATCACCAAGGGTCGGATGCTTGTTAGGAGGCAATTAATGCACTTTAGAGTAACGAACTGGCCATAAACCCCCATGGTCAGACACATAAACCCACCAGACATTGCCTCTGAACCAGCGTATCTGCACCAGCTATCGGGTCTCCCCCATGAATGAGGGGGCTCGGGTGGAAAGGAGAGCTGGCCCGGGCTCCAAACTGGGCAGCCAGTGGAAAATGCCACCAGCAGAAGGGACGAAGAAAAACTCCCTCCCTGGGGTGCCCCCGGGACGCTCAGCTCCTCTGCCCCACCACCATGGTGCACGATGGCACACGGACCCGGCCAGGGCCGAAGAGAGAGGGTCTGAGCCCAGGGCAAGAGCTGAGGTTCCTCTCGCGGCTCCTCCCAGGGTGGCTTTGGGAGAAGATGACCCAGGACCACGCTCAGCAGGCGCAGCCCTTGCCACGATGCTGCCGGGGGTCTCCCTGCATCTCCCTGACCGAGGACCCCTATTCCAGTAGGTAAATCACACAGTAAAAGCTAGGCACACAGTCCCAATTTTAAACCAAGCAAATTCAACACAGGCAATTTTAACGTAATTGTCCTGCCCACAGCACCTTCCACATCCAGTTTAAAGTTGCACTGGTTGGATCTGATGAATTAGAAATCAAAGATGCTCTGAGCAAGGCAAGAGCCCGACCCCTGCCATCAGAGTAACACGTCTCCCATCGCTGTGTGCCCATTTAGCACATGGCTAGTCCACCAACTACATTTCATGGAGGCTTCTGCAAAAATGCTTTCCCAGTCTGGCTCTCCCCTGCTGAACAAGCACCGAGTCCTGCTCGAAACTTCAGCTTCAAACTAACCACGAGTCGTTCTGAAATGCATCCAAAACTGTCTCATTTCTACCTAAGAAGACATAAATCAGTCCTCGCTCATGAACTGGAGCCAGGTCTGAGGTCTGCAACGAAGCCGTGGGGATCCATCAGCAGTTCCCAGTGACAGTTTTAAGCTCTCCTGGCCGGATCCACAAAGGTATTTGGGAACCTAATGCTCGCCGAAATCGCTGGTGACTGCACACCTCAATCCCCCTGCAAATGGGATCCCCTGCTCGCCGCCGTCCCACCCCTCCGAAGGAGGAGAACCGAGCTGGTGCCTCGCTCTGCCCCAGCTCTCCCGACCCTCCACCCCAGCCTGCCGACGCCTCGGCTTGCTGGGAGCATCCCTCCACGCTGCCCCTACATGGGAGGACCCCGTGCCCCACAGCATCAAAACCCTCCGGCGCCGGGCACCCATCACCAGCAGCTGCCGCCGGCACCGGGGTCTGAGCAGGAGGGTGCCCCAGGCTACGTGCAGCGAGGGGGGACAGGAGGGGGAACAGGGGGGTGACGGGAGCCAGCAGCACCAGTCCTGCTCTCGCTGCATGGCGCTGGACCAGCCCAGCAAGCAGCAGCTTCAAGAAACAGCCCAAAGTGATGCAGGAGCTGTAGGGTTTGGCCCGAGGGAGGAAAAGCACCATATTGGTGCAATTACCTGAGTTTAGACAAACCTCCACGGATGCCTGGGTCAGGTTCAATAGCTGGCAGATGAGCGGCATCATCTGCAGCATCAGCTCTCGGCTGGCACGCGGGGACCCTCCACAGGGCTGCCGGGGGGGCTCGGGGCAGGGAGCAGATGTCCCGCAGGCGCACGGCCCCAGGAGCCGCTGCAGGTGTGGGGCAGGGGGGCTGCCCGCGGAGGGGAGGACGGGGAGGCAGCGATGCCGCAGCTGCGTGCAGGCAGGAGGGGCAGAAATGTGCTGAGGCAGCAGTGCTGTGATCGCAGACCCCCACCCGGTCCCCAGCCGCGGCCGGGCTGCGGGCAGGATCCGGCCGTTCCTATCTCCCCAGCGCTGCTGTAATGCCTTTGACAGCTCGAGCGGGCGATCGCTGGGCTGCTGCCTGCCCAGCCCTGGCAGGAGGCATGGCTGCACACTGCCTGCATGCTGCCTGATGGCCTGGAGCAGGCAGCAGCTCTGCAGAGCAGCAGGTTGCCCCCAGGTTAACCCATCCGAAGGTGGCGGTTACCCCCCAGCCCCTCGAGACAGCTGCCTGCAAGGAGAACGGGATGGAGCCAGGGTTGCCCAGCCCTCCTCCTCGTCACCTTCCCCGGCCACGCAGGGCAAGGGAACCATAACTGCATCTGAAAGGAGAGAGGTTTCACCCTGTGGCTGGAGACCAAAGCCCAGACAGTGCCCAGCAGCCCCAGGCAAGAACAAACCATCCCCTTGTCTCCCCCTTCCCCGGAGCGGAGGTCGCGACAGCATCCATCAGCCCAAACCCCTGCGTCCCCCCAGTTTCTGCATCGGTGCTGCAGTTTGCACCCTCCCTCCCTGGCTTTGGGGGTCGACAGGGGAAACTTCGACCTAAAACCCTCTTGTAATGGTCACCATCGCTGCACCCAGCCGGTGTGCCCCCGGAGCAGCTCCCGGCTCTCTGCAAAGCACATGCTATGCATGCTACCGCTCATGACGGCTCCAAGCTGGAGGAGCTCATCTGCCCTCCCTGCCTCCGTCAACGACAAAAAACAGAAATACTGTTTGTTTGGTGTTTGTCTCGGGTCGAATGCTGTCATGCCGCTCTTGTTGGGATGGAAAATGCATCCAGTTTTCCACAGAAAGAAAAAAGATTCCCCATCTGTGTCAAATTTGTAATACAGCCTGGGGGAAGATGGAAAACAAATTTAGCTCTTTTTTTTGCTATCAGAAAAAGCCCCATTTCCTGGCAAAGAGCAGAGCCGAGCTTCACCCCGGAGCACGGCGGTGACGTGAGCCACCACTGCTCGTGCAGCCCGTGCCGCTCCATGCCATCCCATCCCGCGGCATGTGCTGAAACGCCGGCAGGAGCCGGGCAAAGGGAGTTGGGAGAGGAGCCCCGACGCGTAGCTCGTGGCCCCGGAGCCGCTGCCAAATGGTTATTCTCCCTGACAACCTGCTCAGTCACTTCCATGCGTGTGCAGGACTTCTCTCCCCAATCTGCAGCCCATCACATGGGAGCTAATAACTGTTTCCTCCACAGATAAGGAAGAAGCCTCAGAAATCCAGCCAAGCCCGGACAACAAGGCTTCGGGATGCTGGGGATGCTGCTGGGCGCCCAGCGGGACAGCAGCCCGTCGCCCCCCTCCTCTCGCACTGCGGTTCAGCCGGTCCCCAGGCGAAGGAAATCCCCCACTGAGAAGGGAGGTGTGGGTGGATTACGCACTTCGCTGCAAAAAAAAGAAGCTGTTTCTCCAGCTCTAGAGAAAGGGGCCGCGGAGGCACGGGGCAGGCTCAGAGGATACGGGGGTTTCTCCAGCCCCGTGCCCAGGCTGAGCTGTTGGCAGCTCCCAGCTCCCCATCGCCTGCGCTGGATGAGCCCGAGGTGCCTGGGCGGACATGGAGGGGCTCCGTCCGCAGCCCGGCAGGTTCGGGTCTCTCACCCCGGTGCCGGTGCTCCCTCCCTCTTTCCCTCCCTCCAGCAGGAACAACTGGGAATTCTCTAACAAAACATTTCTTCACTGGAAAAGCATCGGTTTGCGGCAAGCGGAGCTGTTTGTGGGAAAGGACTGGATTTTGATTATTTTTAGCCTGGCTTCCTAAGGAAATGTGGCTTAAGCAATCACACGGTCTGTCTGCCTGTCCGCCCAGCTGTCTGCCCGTCTTCCCCTAGCTACGTCTGATCCCACCGGCCGATTCCAGCCGGATTTGATGGAGGACAAGGATCAGAAATAGGAAGTTTGCACATTTCTGTGAAAAGCTGTGGCCGATTGGCAGCTGGGACCCCGACCGCTGCCCTCGGCTCAGGGCAAGGCAACTCCAGCACAGCCCAAAACCCAGCAGCCCCGTCCACGCCAGCTTTGCTGGGCTTCAGGCTCCCCATGTCCCGCTCAGTACCAGCGTATTTGTGTGTCCAGCATTGTGGAGGAAGGAGAAATACGCTCCTTGCAACTAAAACTCATTTGCAGAAGTTGGAAAGAATAATCTTCCCATTAAGCAGCTCCCCAGGCGCGCCTGCCCACCACACCGGGCAGAGCTGCGCTCACAAGCAGGAAAGTCCTCCCCGGAGCCAGGGGCCGGACTCTGCCGGGTCTTGGGCATCACCTAACAACAGCAGCCAGGCCAGATGTCCTAAGGGTCACAGTCCTGACCCCACACCCCAGGGTAACACCAGCCTCCGGGGACAGCCTGCTGCTGGCTTGTCCCCAAAGTGCATTTTTCATAAGGAAAAAAAAGAGCAAGCATCCCAGCACACCCCAGCCCCACGACGTTAGCGTGTCTCGCTGCCACAGCCTCTCTTCCCAACTGGAAAAAGACCCTCGGGTCAGGCAAAACGCTGCCTCCGCAGCAGGCAGGGCAGCGCAGGAGGGACTTGCCCAGCCCTGGCAAAGCGGGGCAGAGAAGCCGCGGCAAAGAAAGGGCATTTCCGCAAAGCCCCAGGCTCGGGGCTTCAGAAAGAGGGAAGAGGAATTCAAAGGCTACATTATTTGCTCCCAAATTATTACGTGTCATTGTATATATTTGAGACAGTCTTAAACCCTCGGAAGCTGGTGGCCAGCAGAGCAGCGGAGGTTGAAGTGTGGAGGCTGGCAGAAGCAGAAAGCTGCTCTTCAGTTTGCCCTTGTAGAGGAAGGGAGTAAATCTTGCACCACCTTTTCCACTGATGCGGTGGACGACGATAATACGTACTTAATTTAATTTGTGCTGTTTCCAGTCATCAACTTTTACGCACTTCCAGGAAGCAATAGGTTGATTTTAATTTCTAGGTTTGAAAATTGGTAAATCAATGACCAGCCAAGGCGGTGCTCCCCCGAGAGCTGAGCCAGCACTGCCAGCACGCTGCCACCTCCACGGCTCACGGCCGAGCCCCCTGGGCGCTGCCCAGCCCTGCGCGGCAGTGGAGCGAGGGGCACCCAGACCCCCAGCCCCTCTCCCCCGTGAGCTACCCCTCTCCTGGCGCACGGCAAACAGAGCAATGCCTCCATCAGCGAGTGTGCTCTAAACCAGGGCTGGGCATCGGAGGCCACAGGGCTGCTCTCCCAGACCTGCCGGGCAGCCCATGCCATCCCACCGGCGTTTGTCGAGGCAGCAGGACCACACGAGGTTCTGCCCCGTAGGGATGCTCGGGGCTCCGTCGGGCTGCCCCTGTAAAGCCGGACGGGACCCTGCCTCGCTTTTACAAGAGCAGTGGCTCCTTGGGAGCCTGAGACCACCGCGTCTCTGCCGAGACCACCGAGGCGGGGTGGGAGGAAATGCTTGTCTGCCCTCAAGCCGCGTTTTGCTGTGGGAGTAGGAGCCTCGGGCTGTAAACGCCAGCACCTCCCAGCCGCCGCTCCTCCAAAAGCGACCGCCCCCCGAGCGCCACTGCCCCTTATCCCTTGGGATTGATTTAGGACAAGAAGCACAGGCAGCCCCCCAGTGTCACAGCGGCTGACCCTCTGCTGTTGGGCTCTCTCACGTCTCGTAACATGGGTGAGCTCATACTGAGGCTGCCTGTGTGGATTCTCTGGTGTCTAATAATGCAGCTGTGCTCCAGGTGCAGCCCCTCCTGGGAGGGCATCCTCCCTCCCGGCTCTCAGCTGTTTACTCACAGCCTGTAGTTTTTCCCCCTAAATTTATCCACAGTAAAATGTTTCCATAAGCACCAGAGGCCCTCCCAACTCGCAGCCTGGCAGAGCAGGGAGGGAGCAAGGCACAGCAAGTGATTCTGCAGCGGCAGAGACCAAGGCTGCCTGGGACTGACACCGTCTCCCCCAGGCTGTGTCCAGAAACAAACAGTAACTCCCAGGAGAAGTCAGAACCCAACTCATTTTTTTAACCCAGTTCATTTTTCCCCTGTGGCACCAGCAGCAGACAGGCTGGTCACCTTGGCCGCCTCCGTTAACGACCTGCAGGGCAACTGCTGCAGCACAAAACTTTCTTGGTCCAAAGGGAGTCAGACCTGGCTGCGATACGTGGGAGGACCACAGCCACCTGGCACTCTGGAGACATGAAAAAGCAAGAGCCATGTTCCCATGGGCTCCTCGCTACCCCAGAGCCCTGCGTGGGACCACATGGACACTCACCCACTTACACGGCACTAGGAACAGTCTGGTGCACCTGGGTGAGAAGGAAAGCTGTAATTCCAGCAGCCAGGAGCTTGAATCTATTCCTCATCTCCTACAGCATCACTGCGTTAGCATCCTTAACTAGACGCTTCAATATCTGGGTGATGATGGATGGGTGGAGGGATGATGGATGGGAGCGTGCAGCTAGATGGACAGATCGATCCCCGCGTCCCTGGCAGCTGCTCCCAATAACCCGGCCTGAGGCGGGGAGCAGCCGGGGGCTTTGCGAGGGCCGGGGTCCGCAGCAGAGGTCCGGATGGCGTGTTTGGGCTGCAGAGCCTGAGGACACGTGCAGCCAAGCCCACCAGGGCACGTACCCAGTAAGACACGCAGTATTTAAAGGACTGGTAACATCAAGGTTTGCAGCGGCTGATGGTCCTGCTGTGAAGGAGCTTCATGAACAGCTGCTGAGAAGGAAAAGCACCAGGGAGACCACAGCCATGGACACAATAAGCGTAGCAGCACAATTTGGGCTGTTGTCTGCTAATACCCAGCCTAAGAAATCGTCAACAAGCAGCAGTCATGGAAACCCTGTCCTACACAACTGATGGGGACAGTGAGCACCAGGTACAGAAAACTAACTGGACGGCAGCCCGGCTCTCCTGCCACCGTCCCTGTCCTGTCAATCAGCAACTGCAGCCAAAGAGCCGGTCCGTGGCAAAGCCCAGCACAGCCGGCACCCGAGCCCTGCACCCGAGCACCCACAAAGGCAACAGCTTCGTGTGCTCCTGCACAGGGGCTGCTCCTGCCCAGCGGCACGCAGCCTGGCCTCCCCGCAGCCACCTCTGCAACCAGGACCAGCTCCTAGAGCAGCACAGAGGGAAGTGCCGAACTCCCGGGTGGCGCTGAAATAACTGTGGTGGGGCGGATCAGCCCACTGCTCACCAACACCAGCGCACTGGTCTGCTGGTGGCCCTTGGCCAGGGCTCGAGAGCAGCCACCCAACCACCACGGAGCTGAATCAACAGGTTTTTTATGCCCAGCACAGCTACACCCATGCTCACGTGTGCACCGAACAGCATCTCTGTTAAAAACAGTCACGAGCAGGGCAAGGGCCAGATCCTGGAGCCCAACATTACACCAGCCAGGAACAAAGCAATGACTCCATGGCTCCGGCAGGATCACCCACTCAGCAGGGACTCGGGGAGCCAGCGTTCCCGTTAGCCATGCTGGCAGAAAGCGAGCAGGACTCTCGCGTGGTCTGCATGTCCCCAGGAGGCGTGGGGTAAGCTCCCCAGCCCACGGCCCCGGGGGCTGCTGCAGGACCACAATTTTCTCTTTCTTCCCCTTTTTGAATGCAACGGAGGAAAAACCTGGGGCCGTTTGGAGCGCTTTAAGCTGTGGGAGGCCAAGAGGCGTTCCTCCCAAGGCATGTTCAGCCGACGGCCGGCACGCCTGGGAACTCCAGCTGCTCTGTAAAAGCAGGGAGGGCACTGGGAACTTGTTTGCTGCTGGACTCATGTGGGGTGGGATGTTACGAGCTGATGGGAACATTTCCCAGACACCCCCCCCGCCGCTGACTCAGCTTCTGGGGTGCCACCAGGGCCCCCCCCACCTGCGGGACATCTTCCTCCAGCATCCTTGTCCTCATCTCCGCAGTTGGTGATGTGGAAAAGGCACCTGCCAGGCTGACCCCCCGCTCCCTCCCGGGCTGGGCTCTGCACCCCATCACACGGCTGAAGCCGCAGAGGAAGGGGAGGCTGGAAATCAGGGAGCCGCCTTCCAGTGCAATGCGGCTCCGAAGCCGACCGGCACCGAGCTGCCAGGCAGCACCGGCACAGACCGTACGGCTGGAGCGGCTCGCTGCTCCACACCACTGTCACAGACCACAGCTTGGGAAGCACCTGCTTAAAAGCCTCCACGGACGCAGGGGATGTTGTGAGGGGGATGCCCGAGGATCCGGCTAGAAACCCCACCCACAGAGCAGGGGCCCGGGCATAGCCGGGCTCTGGGGTGAGCGGCAGCAGGAGCTCTCCCACTGCGGGGAGCCACGAGGTCCCCGAGGTCAGATCACACTCCCATCAGGTCCCCCCACTCCAAAAAAGCCATGCACAGAGGTACACTGAAACCATGAATGATGCAAATGCTGGGCTCATGCTGGCTGGCTTTACGAGCACACGTGAGCGCGCTGCACTGATGCACCCTACTGAGCCACCCTGAGCTGCAGGGTGACGGCCCCGTCTGCATGGTCCCACCAGCCCACGGACCCACAGACCACCAGGACACCGCAGTAGCGATGAGCCCACGGCATGCCAGCGGCCGGCGTCACGACGGGACCTGTCCACAGGCAGAGGAACCAGAGCCACCTCTCCTTCCGCTCCGGTTTTCCACCCAACTGTGTAAGGAGGAAAATGGAGAGCACATGGCAAATTAACCCCCAGCTGTCAGCAGCGTTCGAGGGGACGCCGGGGGCACTCGGGCCCTCCAAGCTGCAGCTGGGGTAGAGTGACCCTGATGGGAAATGGCTTTTAAGCCATGGTTGGTCTGTGCGGACAGGAATGGTGGGCAGGAGCAGAGCTCTCCTCCCGGTGACAGCGGCTCAGCAGGCTGGGCTCTGCCCCAGGCTGGGACACCAAGGGACGGCCGCAATGGGAAAAATAAAAGCAAAATAAAGCAAGGGGTGGAGGGAGAGAGGTGCTGGCAGTGGGGTGGGATGGCACCGAGCGGTGGCTGCCTGCACCCTCCCTGCTCGGTGCCTTCCCTGCCCGCCCGGGTGCTCCGCAGGCCAAGGACATGTCTGGGATGCTGACAGCGATGCTGCCTTTATTCAGGCTCACGCCATTCACTGAACTCATCTGTTCCACTCCTTGACACCACAACTCAAACTTCATTAGCAGATAAAGCAGATCTATTTTTTATCTGCCAGCAGAGGCAGGGCGCTTGCCTGGCTCAAGCTCACCGAGCTTGTTTTCATAATCACTGCAGTCAAAAAGATGTGGAAAAAGCACATGGAACCAACTCCCCGAGAGCTGGGCAGAGCCGCTGCCTGCCGACTGCAAGCCACCCATGAGGACAAGCCCGCAGCAAGGGGACTCGAGCGGCTCTGCCCGAGCTGGCAGCTGGAGAGGCTCAGCACAAGGAATGGCTTTCAGCGTGGGTTGCACAGGTCTATAGCACACCAAAAAAATCATAACAGAAAAAGAAAAAGAGCGATACGCTGGCCGGAGCCGGGGCGGGACCGCGCGCGCGTCGCCCTGTGCCAAGAGAGCATAAAGCTCCCATTTTCTCCGCAGCATCCAACTGGATCGCAGCTTCCCCCAGTCAAACGTCTCAATGGTGAGAGCGGCGCACGCTGTGAAAGCTCCCCAGCCGCCTTATGACAGCACGTCCGTAATTCATGGGGGGTTTGTGCCTGACTGGCAGGCAGCGCCCAGCCCCGGATGGGACCTCCTGCCTGCAGTGGCAGAGCCCTCAAGTTTCCCATCCCGATCCCAGGGGCTGGTCCAGGAAAGCCTCGGGATCAGAGGGGCCGGTGCAGAGAGGGGCGGGGGGCAGGATGGGGCGTTAATGCCCCTTTGTGCTCCATTTTCCAGGGTAGTGGGAATGAATGGAGCCCATGGGGGAGCCCCACCGCTCCGGCGGGCACCGGACGTCCCTCTGTCTGCTTGTGATTGAATCGGCCCCTCGGATGGATGGATGGACAGAGAGCAGGGTAGCCCAGAAAGCACTGGTTGTTTCCACTTTAGAGAGAAGCGACCGCAGGGACGGTCTGTCCTGGGATTTGGGGTCCCTCTGCACCCCGGCGAAGGATGCCCTGCCCGCTCGGAGCGCTTCTCCCGGGGGTCGTCTGCCCACGCACCCCCCACCCGCGTGGGCTTTCTGCCAACGGAGGGGAGGACGGGGATCCCGGGGAGAGTGACACCGCACCAGGGTCCCACCAGAGCCCCCGGGCTGGTGCCAGGCACAGGGCAGGCGTTGTCCCCCCGCCGGGGACACGACCCAGCGGGCACGGGGATAACGCCGCGCTGGATCCCACCGTGCCGGCGGGTACCTGCCAACGATGCGGACGCACACTTGCAGTCAGGATGAATTCTGCTTTAGGATGAAATTTAATGTTGGGGAAAAAAAATAGTTCTGAAAAGTCACCTTACGGTAAATTGATTTTTTCCCTGCACGGCAGTAGCTTTAAAATAAAAAAGACAAAAACAAAACAAAAACTTCTTTAGGCATTTCAGAATAGTTTTTCCTAGTTATTGTGAAAATTTAGATCAGAAAACATGTTGGGTAAAATATTCAATTCCCCACAGCCTGGAGAGCCTCATCAAAAATCCATTTGAAGTATTACTCTCAAATCCCTCATGGCAATGGGATATTTTAAGGTCAGTTAAACTTATTATTCACTCAAGATTTTCTTTCAGGTCCCTGCATATTTCAAACAGACTTTTGCCCAGCTCTAGCCCAATTGTGTTACAATAAGCCCTTTCCCTCTTTTTTTTTCCTGAAAAGAAAAAAAAATGTTGTCAAAGGAAAAGATACTAATCAGAAACAGCTTCTGAAGTCTTAAAACCTGCTACAGTTTGTACTTGTTACCAAAAAACACTGACGCTATCTCCAGATCCCTAAATCCCTTGACTTTTAAAACGCTGAATGGAGTTGTGCTTGGAAAAGAAGAATTAACTCAAATTTGTTTTTCTTATTTGCAATTCAGTTTTCTTGAAACAGGGTATATAGGCAGATTTTTTTTTTTTCTCCTTCCAGTGTGCAAGGAAAGAAAGCAACTTCAAAAAGTGCAACCTGCATTATTTTTGGATTATTTAGGATCTCCAACTTCATGTAGCTGCAATTTCTGCTCCTACCATCCCTTTTCCCTCCAAGGACACTTTTTTAAAAAAAATAAATAAATAAAGATCACCCAACCAATACAATTTTTCAATTTCTGAAGTGTCCCCACCTTGGGGAGGAGCACAACAGCTCTTCTAGCAGCACACAAAACCCAAGAGGCGTCAGCTCTCAAATCAACGGTACCTGCCCAGGGGTCAGCAGGACCTGTCCCTGAAGAGACCACACACACAACAACCCTGGATGCAATTTGTCTGGTGCAAAACAACAAATATTTTAGAGAAAATATAACCATATCTGTTTTTACAACCATCCACAGAGAAACGTGACAGCCGATTATGAGGTTCTGAAGTCGCAAAAAGCTCAGCCTTTCCCCTAAAACACAGATGTCCGTTTTCTGCTCAAAACCTCCCCAATTTTGAAACACCAACACCGACCAAATCCAAGATTTCACTTGGAAGATCGTTGCTTTCTTTGTATTTAAAAGAAAATGCAAACTCCTGCTTTGAAGAAAATTAGACTTTTGACCACAAGAAATCAAAGCTTGGCTTCCCTGCTGACCTGCAAAGGACTTCATTTGTGTCCTCCCAAAGAGAGAAGCTTTTCTGGAGAGGAGATGAATCGCCGATGCAAAGCAGCTCCTCTAATTACCAGGGACCCTCAGAAAGGCCTGAGTTTGGGTCATTTGCAAAGCCAGCCGCCCGCCTGCGCAGTCCCAGTCTCCCACGCCTGGGAAGCTGGCTGGTGGTCATGGCAGAACACAACTCAGTGCCGCAAACCTCTCCTCTCCTGTCCTGGCCAGCAATATTGCACCGTCAGCATTTTCCATCTTATTTTGGCACTTTTGGATCTTCTTGGAAACTCGGGGAGAAAACCAGCTGCTAACCTCACAAGAGGTGGAACGCGGGGATGGACCAGAGGACACGGGTTCCTGCCTGCCCCAGCCTGGCCCCTGCCATTACCCCACCACCCTGACCATGCCCTGAGCCTGCAGCAACACCACCCCGTCCACCTCCTGCACTCATTCCTTCCACTGCATTCACCACCTCCTGGCATCCCCTAATGAAGGTGAGATATTTGGCTGTAGAGGTGTAGCGTGGGGAAGACCAGGACACCTGGATCTGGGTACTAAAGGAAGCGTGGGCAGGGAGGGTCCTCCCAGCTTCTCCGAGACCTTCCCAGCTTCCAGGGTGGACAATTTTGCCACCGTTTGGCATAGATACTCCTGTTTTCAAACTGGCCCGGCCAGGTCAGTGTGAAGTAGACCCAAGAGACCAGCCTCCTCCAGGACCTACCCCAATTACTGCCGAGTTGTTCAAATCCTATAGCATATATGGGACCGGGACAGCCACAAAGGCGCTTCCAAAGCCCCACCTCCCTGGGACGGAGGGGTCATCCTTACAAATCATTGGCTGCTTCCTGAAAGATGCTCAACATTTATACCCCGGATAATAATTTCACAAATTTCTGAAGGTCACAAACGATATTAAGAGCTCTACCCAAAGCCAAGAGCAATGCAGCCAACACAGGAGGCAAATTGAGCAGAGAGGAAAAGATTGCAAGTGCCCATAATCCTGCTCCAGAGAGCAAAGAGTTTAGAAATTATTAAACAGTTCTTAGTATTTCCAGCCATCTGGCCTGCATTTCTCCATTTATTCAATCAGACATATGTTGCTTTTATCCCCGCCACTGCCAGCTCTCCCCTGTTCTCTGAAAACATGTGCCTCCTCCACTCTCTGCTCATTTTCAGCTCAGCACAAAGCAGAGGCTGCGAGTTCGGCACACAGTGCAGATTTCTAGCAAGGGAACATGCCCGTCAGAGCCGTTTCCACCAACAGATTTCTCCCACTTGTACCTAAAAATCAGTGTTTGCACAAAACAAGGCAGCTTTGGCAGACTGAGATGGAATTTTGAGTTGGGAACCCCACTGACAGAAAGCAGCATCGCTCCACTGAAGCCACTGGCATCCTATCGATTCCTGCCAGCTAGGATCTGGAAGGCGAGATCTCCTCCAGCCGTGAAGGTGTGGAGGACCAGAGCCCACGAAAAGCCTGTCTCTCCGGGGGCATCACAGCACGTGTATGCCAAAGCGAGGCAACCAATTCCACGCTGCTCTTCAACCCTACTACACGCAGGCTCTGCTGTACGCTAACACGTGCAATAACACGTCCAGGCCATCCCTGACGAGGTGTAGCACCGCAAACCATCTTCTCTGATCAGCCCACTCTTTGCATCTTTCATTTCCGGCTATGATTTCTTCCCTCTAACAAGCAGAACGCCCATCCAGGGGGACCAGAAGCCAGAACTGCAAATAATGGATAGAAAGGGAGACAGAGGAATGCTGCACTGCTCAAGCAACGCAGGCTCCCACTGCCCGAGCCAACAGCATCGCCCTGGACCTCTACAGTCTTCAGAGGGCAGGAGAATAAGGAGATCCAACAGTCTGTCCAAGGACAGCCAATGCTGTCACACTGGTGTTGGACATGGGAAGAGACCTACAAGCCACGGAGGCTGTTCCGGAGCTGCCATCATCACTAGCACGAAGATCGAGCTGTTGGTTGGGATCAGGCTTAGCTTCCACCAAGCACGAAAACTCCAGCCCTGGCTCTTTTGCCACCTGGAGATGACTGCTTTCCCACAACATGACTCTCATCCCACAGCAGCCCACGGCAAAGCACATCTTCATCTTCGCATCAGCTCTGGCTGCACGTTCCTCTTCCACGAGGCTCCTCCGAAGACCGCCCTTCAAGCGGGAACAGCCTTTTCGAGTGCGCAGCAAGGCAAGGAGTGAATTACATTTAATTACACACTGTCCAGGGTCTTAAGTATCAGGCCAAGTGTTACCAGATGTGCAGGGATCTCTGTCAAAGCGATCCGCAGGCCTGAATGCCTGTTTGGATATTTAATATGTTGGTATCTGGGGTGTCAGGGTCAGAGACGGGGTTTTCGATGCAGATGTTACAAATCTTTTCTATTCTTACCATCACCTTTTAATAATGCCATAAATCATCAGGCACTTCTCAGGTGACCACGTAATTGCCCATTTGTGCATCTGAGCAAGCTTATCTGGACTCTTACTCTTTGCTGCCAGCAAAGGAGATCTGCTGAGATTAAACTCCAGGGTTTTGCGTGCCCCATCTCTCCTTCAACAAGTCATCTCTTGGCATATGTGCTTCAGATGCATTATGGCAGCACAAGGAAAAGACAAGTAACTGATACAGGAAGATTAAAAAAAGGTCGGATCGGTCTGTTCCTAATGCGAGCCTTGTTGCTCGCAGTCCTTTGATTGCAGCAGAATTAAAAGCTGGAAATTCACTGGAGGCAAAGGAATTAATTAAAAGGAGAATAAAGGAGCATCAGTCTGTTGGAGTCCTGGCATCAATTCTGAGACTAGTTTTGAAGTGGCAACAGTTTTACTTGTTCTTTAAAGTTGTTCTTCTACATCCTGCACGGTGACTCGGGGAACTAACGTGCAGCATGTGCAGTCCCTGATGCTAACAGCCGTGCAGGGACGAGGCAACCCAGCCGACACAGCACCTACCTGCCTGCCGGTGGGGACGCCCAGCCACTGCCTCGGCGTCCTTCCACCTTCTTCTGCTTCAAGGGTCTTCCTCCAGACCCTGGAGGAAACGAGATTTCTGCAGAAGTCAGGTCTCTTCAGGACCTCACACCATCCTACACTGAACTGCTCCGAAGTGCTTTCTGCTGATCCGCTGAGATCTTCAAAGCATGGCGGAGCCACCATCCTTCACCGGGCTGCCAGCACTCATTCGGGGCTTGTAAAGTGTCTGCGGATGGTTTCATAACTCTGCAAGAAATAACTGCCGAGGTTTTGCTGTTGGTGAGAAGAACGCTAACCACCTTCAGTCGAATCACAGCTCTAGCTGGCACTGTCTTCAAATACAGCTATGCACATACCTACGGACTATGGTTCTCCAAAGCCTTCTTCCGATTCCTGAGCCTTCCATTTTCTTGTCTTCAGCAGATATTTGCTTCAAGCAAGAGCTGAAACTCTCCCCGTCCGATGAGTCCAGGAGCTATGCCTCCAATAAAACACCAAGTCTCTTGAGATTCATCACAAAAATCAGAAGAGTTCCCAACCCTGCCCTCCACCCAGGCTCTGCTTTAAAAATTTATGTTCAGCTGCCGTGCGAAGAGCAGGATCCATCACTGAGAGCGTCCCAGCTGGGCTCGGGGGGGTTTCACCGACAGATTTCTTTCCAAAGGGCGCTAGTTACCCCTCCTCTTATCCATGAACTTGGCTCCAACTTCACCCAAACAGAAGCGTGGGGTTTGGGGACTGTTCTCAGGTCAGAGCTGGGTACATCACACATACAACCTATTGTGTAATTCATCCGCCTATGATGTCACGCAACCAGAAACCCACTAACAACAAGGTGTATGTTAACACAGGCAACCAGTCGAGTCGAGACGCAAAGGCTGACATGAGGCTCCCACAGCTGGACACAGCTGGAGTCAGGTGGTCACCAAACCTTGGCAGGATTTAAGCCTGAATTTGCGTTTATTTTAAAGAATGTTTGCCTAGATAAAAAAAAACTTTTAGAAAAGGTCTTGCACCAGCAGAGTGATCAATGCTAAAAAGGCATCACTCGGTCAAGGTTCCTGTTCAGTAATTCAAGTTTTATGAAGCTTTTACAGGACCTTACTGTGATCCCTGCTAAATCCTGTGAATACAGCAAGCCCTCACGCTTCCCAATACACTTTAAAGCAGAAGAATATTAATTTTTAATATACATAACAAGATCAGAACTGAACAAGGCTATCCCTTGTTATCTGCCTTGTAACAAGATCAGGATCAAACCGAGCGCGCTCTCGGGGAGGACGCGGTGGCTGGGTTACACCGGCACCGCGTGTCCTTCCCATCTGCGCAGTGGGTAATTAGCCGGCACGCCACGCTCGCAGCCCGCACCCAGGCTAATTACGGCGACCTGCTGGGACCCGTGCGGGCCGTACCGGGCTCAGCAGCCCCATCTCCTCCCTGAGGCTGATGGGCTCTGACACCGCCTCCGCTCGCCCGTGGGAGGCAGCTGAAGCACCAGCGATGAGCTCCGATGTCCAGCACGGGGCAATGCCCACCCTGCCATCATGCCCCGAGGTCCAGGCAGGTTTGGGTGATCACGGCAGCAGTTGTCCCTGCCGGTCTCCTGAAACAGCCCAGGCACGCTGTAAAGACAGGGACCTGCAGTAGAGCTGGGGCAGGGGGGCACTGGGGACACCCTTTATCACGGCCTGGAAGAAAGCGAGGGACGTGGCGCAGGCACGTGGAGAGCCCGGATCACGGAGCCAGGGAACACGAGTGACCTGGAGCCTTCTGCCAGGGCTGACACCAGGATAGCACCCTCCCAAAACCATAACCCACTACGCCACCTAAGACGAGATCTGAGCTTCAAACCCAGGCGGATGCGGAGCACTGCCATCCTTTTAGCAAACCTCCCTCTCTGCGCAAACTCAAAATAAATAATAAAGCACGACTTCAGCTGCAGGAGCCAGCCAGACGCAGCTTGGACCCCAGGAAAACCTGGTGGGTGAGGGCAGGACGGTGCCCTGGCTGCTCAGCACCACGTGCTGCCGTGGCAGGTTTGGTCCCACTCCTGTACGCGGCCCCTTTCCTGGACCGGGGCGCTGGGATGCTCCCACCACCGCAGTCAGACCTTCATCTCCAACGCGTGCACTGATCCGGCAGCAGCAAACGCCCTCCCCGCAGGGCAGGATCAGGCCCTTGGGGACGCCTTTCTCCCTTCTCTTTCCGGCAGCAGCCCGGCCCCTGCCCGACGGCTCCTTTGTGAAGGAGAGGCACCAGCGGCAGCTCCACGCCGCCCGGGTGGCAGCGGAGCGGATGCAGGTTGTCACGCTTGGGTCTCTGACACCACGGGGGGGGACGTTCTACTCCCTCCCTGCCCCCAAAATGGGCTTTTCATAGAGACAAACGATCCCTTCCCTCAACAAAACCTAAATTCTCAGCCGAAAGTACTTGGCAGCGGCCCCTTGAAATTTTTCTCATGGCTTGTGTGGCTTAGGAACATGACTTTCTGAAATATAAAAGCAGCCGGAGGAAGCGGCCGATGCTCTTGTTGAAGAATAACCCCCCCCCAGCCCGGCTACGCGCCCCGCTGGGCTGTCGCTCACAGGGATGGATCCGGCAGGTCCCAGCTAGCCAGGTCCGAGCGGCTGGGAAAAGCTCTGCCCAGCCATCAGTAACCCACCCAGCCCCGGAGCATCAGTGCCATGACGGGGCTGCATCGGCCGGGGACCGGAGGGGCGGCCAGCGGCCCCCTCCCGCTCTGCAGCATCTATTGACAAGTGGCGGTGATGAGGGATCGCGCTGACGAGCACCTGATCAATGGCACTTATCGAGCCCCCTCCGCGCTCCCGGTAATTGCAGGATTTCTTTGGTTTCCACTCTTATTGACGTTTCCTCCCTAGCATGGTGTCCATGGGGGTACGTTGTCACTTGGAATTACAGGGGAGCTGAGCGGCACAGGCGGGATCGGGAACAACGGCACGGCAGAGCACAGCACGCGGTGCGAGGCATCCAGTGGGGAGAGGTGGGGAAACCTTCGAGGCACGATCAGCACCCACAAACAGCCTCGAGGAAGTAAAAAAAAAATAGTAAAATAATCTGACGTATGACTGCAGAGGTGGCAGAGGCATTTCAGGATCCTGTCCCATCGGTGCAGAGAGGCAGAGCACTGCAGGAGGCAGCTCGGGCACCCACAGGCAGCTCTGCCTTCAGCTAGAGCAGGGAGACAGGACTCTGCTCCCAGGTCCCCACCTCGCTGTGCTGTGCTTTGCTTTGGGGGCTCAATTTCACCTGCAGCAAGAAGAGAGTCTGCTTGCACTCACGGAGAAGCCGTCCTGCCCTCGGCCAGGTGCTGGTGCGGGGAGCAGAGGGGGAGCCGCAGGCAGCCAGCCCTGCCCACAGCCCGGGCCCCCCCAGGACTGGGGTTTGGGATGCTGCGGGCTCCGGAGCAGCTGGGAAGTTGGGCGGCGCAGGAGGGCTCTGCCAGCCCCCGCCGAGCGGCACCACGCAGCGCCGGGCAGGAGGCAGAAGCGTGATGTGGCCTCCGGGGATGGGATCTGTCACTTTTCTTGTCCCTTCCCATCAATCACTGGCAGGTCCTTTTTTTTTTTTGTTTTGTTTTTTGATTTTGCACAATACAGTGCCCGCCGAAAGCAGCTGCTAATTCACCAGTGGAACTAGCCCAAAGGGTGCGAGCAGGGGCAGGTGAGGAGATGGCCAATTCTTCATTACAACTGCAAAAACACTTCCCGTGCACCCGTGTGTGCCCGCAGGTAGGTCTGCACGCAGCCACGCACACACGTGCTGTTTAGGGGCTAAGTAATAAATCAATAGCAAAGTGGTCAGCCTTTCCCTCAGCAAGGACGCTTAACAAGGTCACATCCTTATTCTCTCCAGACTAATGAGTGGAGATTGCTAATAAGACCTCAGTGACAAGTGACTATATTAATGTAATTCTCTCCTGCTTCTAATCAATTTTGTGCGTTAAAATGCACAGCGGGCTCGGCCGCCCGGCATCGCTGCACCGCCCCCAGCGCTGCGGAGCTGCTGGCTGGGCTGGGAGAGGGGACTTTTATTCCCGCTGTGTCCCTGCCCGGCCGCGGGATTTCCTCAGCAGAGCACGCTCAGTCATGCAAAATCACTCCCAGGAGAAGCCCAGCAGCACATCCCGCTCCCAAAGCGCTGCTGTTCCCCTCGGCTGCCTAAAACGTTTCTGTGCTGGTGCTTTAATATCCCAAACAGGGAAAGTTTTCTGCAACTGCTTATGAGAAGCTAATTTCAGCCTTTTCACCCCGTATTTCAGTCTCGAACAGTGCTGGCCCCAGCACTCTGCACGCTCCCGGTCAGGGTGGTTCGTGTCACCAGCAGTCCCAAGCCGAGCAGCACGTGCCGGAACAGGGATGCTCCGTTTGGTCTGCGGTTCTAGAGCACCTCAGCCGTGCAAAGCCCGGATCTCTGCAGGCAGAGTCATCCCTGCTGTCTGCAAACACCAGCAGCACACAGGGTCGGGCATTTACAAGCCCATGCATTGGGATCACTTGCAGGTTCAAATTCAGTTAGCCGGGCACGCTGCCTCTGTGCCCTGGTTACAGCCCCAGTGACTGCAATATTCCCCATTTGCATTTCAAACGACTCTTCAGATCAAGAGTGACTCACTTAAGAGATGCATGAATAATTTTGAAGACGTTGACTTCTGTGATCTGCAGGCTGTCTCTGCACTGAGGGAGAAGGAGGCGAAATCAAATGAGCTGCTGTGAATTTTCCAGCCAGGACCGTTACCGCAAAAGGTCAGCGTGTAGAACCTGAGCAGCCACGAGCGCACCGTGCCCTGAGCGCCGACACATCAGGACCTCAGACCCTGCCAAGAGGAGACCCCCTGACTGCACAGCCCAGACGAGACTCCCCCAGCCCAGGACACACGACGCCCACTGCAATGCCAGACACACGGTGCCCGGGAGTTTAGGCAGGGCCCCAGTAACTAACAGCGGTGCAGGATCAGACCTGCACTTCTCTGGACTCTCAGCACATCTGTGGAAAGCTGCAATATTTTTTTGTGTGTGCAACCACTGCGTGTCTGTCATTTCTTTATTACAGAGCAGAGCTGGCCCACCCCGCTCAGAGGGACTAATTCGGATAAGCCCAGGGTAAGACAGCCTGCTAGAGAGATCCGAGTTGGATCCTGCAAACCCTGACTTGTGAGAGCAATGCATGGCATCCCCCAGAGCCCCGCAAGCTGCTGGGGAGCGAGGACTGTGCTTCACACCACCTATTCCCACATCCAGCCTGTACATCCTCTTGCAAGGAAAGACTCATCCTAAACCAACACCCCGGCGGTGTCTGGGCTGGACCAGACCTGGCCAGCCTGCCTCCACCCCGCGCCTCCCAGCCGCAGGCCAGGCTTCCAACCAAGTGCTTTTCAAAGACCCGCAGAAAGCCGTCCAGAACATCCCTCCGCTCCTCACTTCAATAAATTTCTAAACAAACGCACCAGAAAAATGTGGTGGGAGGCACAGACGGAGATCCAAGAGCTCCGCCGGCTCCTCTGTCGTCCACCCCCAGGTAGATGAGCTGATGATTTTTTTAGCCCGCTGGAGCGGGGCAAGGAGGGCACGGCTGGCAGAGACGCCTGGCACAGCTCTGCACCGCAGGCAGGGCTCGCTGGCGGGCCAGCTGGGCATGCTGCACCTCCTCGGTGCTGGGGGACTCGGAGCATCTCGGTCTCCCCCACAGCACACGGCTTGGTCCTTGCTGGAGGGCTGAAATGTAGCATGAGAGCAAGGGCAGGAATTAAACCGAGCTGTCCGAGACGCTCCGCAGAGGAGGGCAGCAGTGGGGGGCACCTCGCAGGACCCGGCTGGGGGGAGAGCAGACCACCCCGAGGTGCTCCGGGCCGGCGGCCGGGCGATGCCAGCCTGCCCGAGCCCCTTCGGCCATCCCAAGAGCTGGGGTGCAGGGAAGGAGCCGCCAGGCTCAGGTCTTACCCAGCTACTGGAGCCCCGTCAGCTCTCGCTCTGGGTCCTGCAGGACACGGGAGCATCCCTCTGACGCCGGCCGGCTCCCTAAGCAGGCGGATTTCCAAAGCCCTTTGAAAAGCCATTTAGAGCTAAGTCCTGGTATTAAACCTGGCCTTTCATTAGTCAGGTTTTCAATCTCTGCCAGAGCCTGTTTCAGCAAAAAGTTTTTTAATAGGTCAGGAAGAAGCTTTTAAGCGTATTTGCCAATTAACTATTGTAACCCCCTCCTCGACTCGATGCGAGCTGCCCACTTCCGTCTCGGGGGATGGTAATTACTGTTTTATAAATAAGCTTTGAACTCTCCTAAGTAATAGTCTCTCCTTGCATAAAAGCACCCTCTAAATCCACTGGCCTTTTCCACCTTCTGTCACTGTCTGCATCTAAAAGTAATCGAGGGAAAAAAACCCATAATACTTTTAAGAAGAAACTCCGAAACTCTCTCTTACTCTGTGATGACTATTTCTCCAGCCCCTCAATAATTCAAATAACACAAACCCTGCAGCTTTCACTGCTGTTTGTGAACTCTTCATGATATTTGACATCTGTTCAGAAGTTCTCTGGAGTTAGATGTAGGCAATAAAAACCTGTCCATGTTTTATATGTTTGAATTTCTAGCCCCTGAGGTTATAAAAGAGTAACCAGGGGAGCCCAAGAAAAAGGGCATGAATGAAGAAGTATCTTCCAAAGGTATTGATTCACATAATATTCATTTTTTAAAACAGCCCCGTGATTTCTAGGTGCCCAGCTTTATGTATTTATTTAAGCAGTCTGGGACAGCAACGCTGGCAGACTTGAAATCCTTTAGAAACTCAGGTTACTCCTGCACACCCCACTGCACAGCCTGCATATAAACCCCCCATTACTTAAAAGAGACAGCAACCGAGAAAACATTCCTCAGTCGGGAAGACCACGACTTGTTCCACTCTGCAAGTCACAGCTTTTATCTGAAAAATCGCAGCCAACACTAACATGCAGCTTTAATCACTTTAGCCTGACACTATCTACGTAACAACACATGGAATAACCCGACTTAATTTTGCCTTGCAGCTGAGCCAGGCTAAAATTCAGACTCACAAACCTGCTTGGATCAGCAAGAAGCGCTTCATCGGCTTCGGCGGGCTTTGGATCGGGAACAAAATTCAGGAGCTGCCACATGAAAGCCAGGGAATAACGTCAGCGTGAAAGTGGGGGGCAGGAGGGCCGAGTCACGCTCCCTGCCCCATCGCCGACTCGGAGCCGGTGGGAAAGACCCCCCCTAACCAAGGCAGGAACAGCCCCTCTCGCCTGCCCTCGAGAATATCTGCCTAGGATCCCTTTAAACGGTTTCAAATGTTAATTCCTCATCATGGCAGTAAAAGCTATTTTTAATCCCCCGTGAAAGCAGTTTGCAGAAGACCAAACTTTGCACGTATTACAGATTGCTTCCTAAGGACAGGCAGCTCTGTGTGTTAGGGAGCAGTAAAACGGGGGCACGCCATCGCGGGGAGACCTGTCCGGCTGGCACGGCCGCACACAGCGCTTAAGCCCTGTCCTAAGCGTAGAGCTGGGACTAAAATGTTGCATAAAAGCAAATCCAAAATACTGCGCATTAAATAAAAGCTTTAAAATGTCTTCTTCGTAATTACAAAATTACAGCTTTTTCTCAGGTTGCCTGCATTTTTTTCTTTGCATTTTAGGATTTATTTTCCAAACGTGGGGGTGAGGATAGGGGAAGCTGATACAGAAAGGCCCTATTTTTGTAACGAAAGTTAAAAAAAGATGAGATCGCGAAGTAATAAACCCAAGAAGCACGCTGCAGGACTGAGTTTCTGCAAATGCACCAAGACAAACAAGGGCCACTCTCAGCCGTGGAACGCTGAAACACGAGTCCATCAGAACAGATTAGCCAGTATCAATGAATAAAGATAATGTCCCGGAGCAGCTCTCGGTGCATCGCCATCTGACTCCTCGCAAGACCCTTTTGTCTGTTCCCACCTATGTATTTCTTAAACGTGCCTGTGAAAAGCTCTCCCTGGAAAGGGATACAAGCTCTGTGCCAAAACGCAGCCTGGTGACTCCAGAGTAGCTGAAACGTCGGGTTTTATTCAACAGCTTGCGCTATAGAGTGTCTTGATCTGTCTGTACAATCACCACACACACAAAAACCCCTCAAGGCATCTACTTAGCTCTACTTTTCAACTGCCAATAACACTCACAGCAAAAGTCAAAAGAGCAGCGCTGGAGCCGCGTCCTTTCCCTGCCGCTCAAAGGCTTCAGGGTTGCAAGGTTCGGAGATAACAAAGTCTGGCTCAAGAAATCCTGGATGCCTTTCAAGAACATTATTAGCACCCATGAATGGGTTTGAAGCAGAGGAAAATTAAAAAAAAAACCAAAAAAAAAAAAAAAACCCCAAAAAAAACCCCCACCCACATCACACGTAGCAGCTCTCTGCTAACCACCCATCTCCCCTGGGCACACACGCACGCTCCCAACCCGGGACACCCCCAGCACTGCCTAATGCATGCACAGAAGCACAGTAGGAGCATGACGAGCCACATGAAAAGTTCCTCCCCCCGCATGCAAACCTGCATGCGCTGCATCTGATCACAAGGGAAAATGACAATAAAAAGCTAAATTCAGCCTCTGAGAGAGTCAGAGCTCTGGGACGGCTCTGCAGTGCCGGACGATGCTCAGCAGCGACGCCCGCTGCGGAGCTCCAGCCTGGCCACTCACCAGGAAGCGTTGGCCAACTGTGACTAGCCATCCCAGAGTACTTTTTACTACTCCTGGCCCAAACCGTAAGAAAATAAGGAATTCTTTACAATTCCTGTGAAATCCTGTGTGCGCCATCATCCAGGGCGCAGTTTCACAGAGCGCAGCCCCAATGGCTGCTTTCTCGTGGTGCGCCGCGCTCAGAGATGCGAAGGGTCATTGGGGGCCTTGGCCCAGCCCCGCTCCTGCGTAACTCTTTCTTTAGCTACTGGAAAAAAAGCAGGAAGAGGAGACGGAAAAGAGGGACTTGGATCATAGATCACGCGAGGAAATACAAGACAGAGCAAAACTGTCGCGTTGAGCGGATGTCGCTGCAAAGTTTTGGTGGATAGAGAGGAGGAAACTGTTCTTTGGACAAGCTACATCAGGCTGAATTCCCCAAAACTCCCTTTTATGCAAGCCAGCATCTGCAGAGCCCCTTCCCCGCACCACCTTCGTGCCCCAAAGCCGCCGTTCTCCACCGCTTCTCCTGCCCTCTTCCCCACAGCACCGGAACCGCCGAGGCTGTGCCGAGTTACGGCAGACGGAGCGGTCTGAACCTGCCAGCGACATCGGGCAGCCGCGTGGGAAACGAGCCCGGCTCTGGCAACCGAAAAGGGAACAATCCCGTGCAGAGATCTCAGCTACGCCCCCGAAACGTCGCCAGCGGAGCAGAGCGGGGCAGAGCAGCGTCTGCTGGAGAGCCCGCCGGAGCACACAGCCCCGCTTGCGCAGGCATGGTACGAAATGCAAACACCCCGAGCACCCCAAATGCCACCTGTGACCCTGGCTCTGCCCCCCGCCTCGCACCGGGAAGTCCCGGGGTTGAAAGCAGGCGCTGCTCTGCGGACACCGAGGGGGTTACACCCCTCACACCCCGTAGCAACCCGGCTCACGAGCCCAGTTTTTCTCAATTCACACAAGCAAGGGCAGGATCTGGTTCCGTGCCACCATGCTGAGCATCTCTTCAAATTTTTGCAATGAAGTTCTCAATATCACCGGCAAACATCTCAGATTCAATTAAGTTCTTACGCTTGCCTTCGCCTACGCTCCCACAAAGCAGACAGACAGCCAGCCAGCAAGGTTCCCAGGTTCCCAACCAGGCCACTCGTGCTCCCCAAGCCGCTGCGTGAGCAGAGGAGTAGACACGCCAACATCACTTCTTTTTATTTAGGTTTACTTTAAGCAGTACTGAGTGCCAAAAAAATTAAAATAGTGTTTTGCTTTAGGATAAAACATCACGTCACGCTTGGATTATCCATTAGGTAATTTATGGTGCAGTCTAGAAAAGGTCTTTAAACTTCTTATAATTAGCTAAACCTATAGTAACTCAAGGAATTTCATATGAGATGCTTGCTGCTTTTGCAGAACATTTTCTTTTCACTAGTTAAAAAGAACTACTCCAAAAAAGGGACTTTGAGCTATTTCAGATTTAAATAAAATAAAACACTCTGGTAAGAACAAATGGTTTCAGTCAGTGACTTACGGGATAATGTAAACTACTCGGCACCCACAAGCAGATACTCCTGCCACAGCAGTGAAATCGCTACGGGATTGAACTACCAAAAAAGAACAAAATAATTCTGTGGTGGTATTTCCAAGGGTTTTTTTTTTTTCCCTTTTCACATTTACTGAAGACAAGCAACGACCTACAGGTGCCTTCGGGCCAAATATCTTGGCATGAGAAGCAGTTGGTGTAATTTTGGTTTCCTAGCAAGTTCAAATATTTTAAAAATGTTTACACCACTTTGAGATATTCATTGGAGAAACCTGAACTTCTGTCCAACTTCTACTTTCCTCCCCTCAAACACACCCAGCTTTAAACATTTAACTCTGTCTAGCTTTCCCGGGGGAAAAAAAAAAAAACCCTCAGTATAGCAAGGTCTTGTAAGAAGACAAAACAGGAGAGGCAAAGAGAAGAGAAAACTAAGGAGAAGAGTTGTGCGTGTGATTGAAAACACACTTGCTCTATGCAGAGTTAAAGCAAAACATCTACCGATTTTTTTTTTCTCAGAAAGGATGCAACTTCTTCCCAGCACAGCGTACGCTTCCCTGCGATGCATCTGGCCGCACCGAAAACCTTCCCTGCTCTATTTCTCCAAATTTACCAGAACCATATGCAGAATCATCTTAAAACATCTCGCTGGTGTCAGGCCAGGCTCCCTGCAAGCACTTACAGCACTAAAAACTCAGTACACAGCAATCTAAAACCAAGATTTATTTATTCTTCTCTCGCTGTGGTCCATCCTGCAAACATCTCGCCGGACTATGGCGAGGGATATGAAAGCGTTCGATCTTCCACACTTTAATTATGTGCTCGCAGTCATTAAACTCCCATTCTGCCAAGCGAGATCTATCTTGTAATCCTCACCCAAAAAGATTAGTTATCATCGTTATTGTTTCTAGAGCAGCGTAGGTACAAATGGAACTGAGAAATGAGCTAATAAATCACGGCAATATTAATACAGTCATAAAAATAAGTGCGCTACTTACTGCGTTTGAAGGTGTGTTAAGGCAATAACTTTACAGTCCAGATGTGGCCGTGCAGAGCTGAAACTCTGCGGGTAAAATTACCGCTAAAATTCCACTTTCCATTAAACACGCTGATTTTCACAGGTTATTATTTCGGCGAAGATTGCTAAGTTGCAACCTCCCCCAAAACATCGAGAAACATTAAGAGCACGCAAGAAATACAGTATTCCCGCGGGGCTTGGGGAGAATAGGATGGAGAGGCAGGAAGGACAGGGAGAGCTACTCCTTTTATTATTTTCAGATGTTTCCCCGAGAACACCGCAGCGCTTTTATAAATCTACACGTTTGGACTCTCTTCAAAATAACGGACCAGATTCTTCCACTGCCTTCAAGGGACTTTGCGCTCCGACTCCATTTGGCCCGGCCACGCCGGAGTTGGCCGGGAGATGGGACTTTAATAGACACCACATGCACAGTAGCTGCTCCTCCGAACGCTTTATCGCCTGAAGAGTTCAATTCCATTGAAACCCTCAAAACCAAACAGCTCCCTTGAATCAATACGGCTCTGCCCTTTGACACAAACCTACCGAGGAATTCAAGCGATACCGTTTTACCCTTCCCCTTCCTTCGCCGGTTCACCGTTTTCATGCGCAGCCAGGATCAAGCCCGCTGCTGCGAGCCGAGGTCCTCGCTCCCTTTATTTTTATANCCAACAAAAAAAAAAAAAAAAAAAAAAAAAATTCCTAAGGGAAGCCGGTGGGGAAACGGTGGGAGAGCTGAGAATAAAGTGTTAAAGGTTAAGATGGCAAAGCCTGGATAATTAAAAAAAGCAAATTTCTGCTGCCGGCCGTCGCGCTCCCGGCTGGGCTGCGGGATGGGGCACACGGGGACAGGCGCGGGGACAGGGGGACACGCTCCGGACTCCCGCAGCGGCCCCGCAAAAGCAGCCCCCAGCCCCCTC